>BSBM01000262.1:0-287500 GCA_027924585.1 Larix kaempferi
ACTCTATCTCTCACCAATGCCCCTAAAACCCCTTCTCTCTCACCACACACACACTCTCACTATAGCCTAATACCACTCATCCCCTCCCCAATCCTCAATCTCTTCCCATATTCCCCATCCCTCTAACCCCCCCTCTCTTTATCTCTCCTAATCCCCCTCCCACTTCCACATCCCCCCCACTACTATGAATCTTCCCCAACAACCAAAAAACCCCCATTCCCTCTCTCTCACTCTATCTCACACACACCCCTACTCCTCTCCTTATTAGTAACCCCCCTCCTCTCCCTCTCTCTCTCTCTCTCTCTCTCTCTCTCTCTCCTCTCTCTATTGCAAAACCCTTACTAAACTTCTCTCACTATATCACCACCATTCCTCTCCCCCTACGTTTAACCCCCATGTCTCTCTCTCTCTCTATCTCACACACACACACACACACACACAAACACATCTTACCCCTCACCCTTAATAACCCCCTCTTTCACTCTCTCTCTCCCCCATCCATCCACCCATACTTAACCTTCACCCCTCTCTCTCCCCCCAACCACCTAACATCCTTTCTCTCACATTCTCACTAACCTTGACACCTCGCTCTCTCTCCCAAAATCCACTCATACTCTCCCTCCCTACTAACCCCGTCTCTTACAATCTCACTCTTCCCTAACCCACTAACACCCTTCGTTCTCTCTCTCTCTTTCTCTCTCATAACCCTACTCTTCCACTTAACACTCCCCCACTCTCTTTATCTCTCGCTTCTCTCAACCCTAACTAACCCTGCTCTAACTCTCTCACCAGCATTCTCCACCACCTACGTTTAAACCCCCTTCTTCTTCTCTCTCTCTCTCTCCCTCTCTCTCCCTCTCTCTCACCTCTTCCAAATAATCCTTACTAACCCCCTTTATAACTCTCTTTGTATCCCCTATTGCTCCACCTACAATTAACCCCTACCCCTCTCTCTCTCCACCAACACCCTAATACCCCACTCTCTCTATCACACTCTCACTACCCCTAACCTCACGCTCTATATCCCTCAACCCCCTCCTACTATCCCTACATGTAGTCATCCCCTCCACCTCTCTCTCTCTCTCTCGACACCTACTCTCTCTTCTCTCTAACTTTCCTAATATTTCCTAAAACCCTAACCCTCTCCCCCCCCATTATAATCGCTATCTCTTTCTCTCCCCCAACACCCATGCTCCTCAATAAAACTAATCATCCACACCCTCTCCCCATGCCCCACTCTCTCTCTCTCTCTCACAAACATCTATACTCAACATATTCCTATCGCCCAACCCTCTCTCTCTCCCCCAAACACCTAACACCCCCACCCCCCCACTCTTTATCTCTCTGTCACACACACACACCCACCATACTCCTCTTCCTACCACTAACCCTCATCCTCTCCTCATTCTATTTGTAACCCTTACTAACATCCTCTCTCACTCTCTCACAACCCCTACTCTTCCACTTAACTCTAACACCCTATCATTCTCTCTCTCTCTCTCTCTCTCTCTCTCTCTCTCTCTCTCTCTCTCTCTCTCTCTCTCTCTCTCTCTCTCTTCTGGACTAACCCTTACTAAACCCATCTCTCACTCTCCCATCATTTCCCTCCTTGCCTTACCTTTAAAACCCATTCCTCTCTCTCTCTCTCCCCTCCCTCATCTTATCTCTAACCCTGACTATCCCCCTTTCTCACTCTCTCTCTCCCTTATTCCTCCACCTACACCTAACCCCTAGTCCTCTCTCTCTCTCTCCCCCAACCCCTAATAACCCCTCTCTCTCTCCCACTCTCAATACCCCTAACCCCCAAATTTCACTCTCTAAACACCCTCCTACTCTCCCTTTCTTTAAAAACACCATTTGCCTCACCCTCGTCTCTCTCTATCTCTCCCGTAGTATCCATACCCCTAACCCTCTCTCTCTCTACGTTAATCCCCCTCCCACTACCTCTTTCCACCACCCCCCATCTCTCTCTCTCTCTCTCTCTCTCTCTCTCTCTCTCTCTCTCTCTTTAACCCCACCCTATATTCCTATTTCCCTCTAACTTCCATAATATTCCCTCAACCCTTCTCTCTATATCTCTTTCTCTCTCCCAATCCCCCTCATACCCCATACAACTAATCACTAAAACCCTCCCTTTATCACCCCTCGACTCTATCCCTTCCTCCCTCTCTCTCTCCCTCTCTCTCTCTCTCTCTCACACACACACACAACCCTCTTCTCTCTCCCAAACCCTTAACCCCACCCCACTTCCCCCCCCCCCCCATACTCTCTCTCTCTCTCTCTCTCTCTCTCTCTCTCTCCTCCTATTTCTAACCCTTAATAACCCCCTCTCTCACTCTCTTACAACCTTACTCATCCCCCTACCTCTAACAACTTTTCCTCTCTCTCTCTCTCTCTAACACTTACCAATCCCCTCTCTCACTCTCTCTACCCTACTCCTCCACCTACAACTAACACCCCTCATCCATCTCAAAGACTATCACTACCACTAATCCACCATGTATCTTTTTAAGCGCCCGTGTCTCTCTATCTGCCCCAACCCTATTGTTCTTGTTCTCTCTAACTTCCCTAAACAAATACCCCCTCCCACCACCTTGATCTATATCTCTTTCTATCCCCCATATCCCTTCCTCCACCTACCCATAATGAACCATATTCTCCCTCCACTCACCCCCTCCTCTCTCTCTCTCTCTCTCTCTCTCTCTCTCTCTGTCACACACACACACACACATACCTCTTCTCCCTAACCATTAGTAAACCCTTCTCTCACTCTTTCTCTCCCCTATAGATCCACCTAGACCTAACCACCCACCCTTTAATTCTCCCCCTATCCCCCTAACACCCCCCTCATTCTCTTTAATTATGACTAACCATAATCTGTTCTCTATATTTGTAACCCCCCTCCTACTCTCCCTACCTATAATCAATCATTCTACCCCCCCTCTCTCTCTATCCTACTCCCCCCCCTCTGACTCTATCCTTATTCCCCCATACCCTACAAATTACCACCCCTAATCTCTCTCTCTCTCTCTCTCTCACACACACACACACACACACACACACACACACATGCACACCCTATACCCTCATTTCTCCTTAAATTCCATAACCCTTATGATTACCCTCTATTACAATCTCACCACCCTGATCCAAATACCCTTAACCATTGTACTCTCTCTCTATCTCTCACTCACCTCTTCCCCCTAACCCTGACTAGCCCCCTCTCTCACTCCCTCTTTCCCATATTCCTCCACCTACACCTGACGTCCACACCTTTGTCTCAAAATCCAAACCCTTAACACCCATCATCTCTCTCTGTCACTCTCAATATAGGTGACCCAATGAAATTTCTCCCTAACCACCCTAACACTCTCCCTATACATAACTACCCCCTTTGATCCTCTCTCTCTCCCTCTCTCTCCTAATCCCCCTTCGCCTATGATTTAACACCCTCCATCTCTCTCTCTCTACCCCATGTTATAACCCCCCTTATCTCTAGCTTCCCCAATATTACCCAAAATGCTACCCTCGATCTCCCCACCATGATCTCTATCACTTTCTTTACCCCAACCTCACTCCTCCCACTATAGCTAGTTACCCACACTATCCCCTCCCCGCCACCCCTAATCCATCTCTCTCTCTCTCTCTCTCTCTCTCTCTCTCTCTCTCTCTCTCTCTCTCTCTCTCTCTCTCTCTCTACCCCCATCACACACACTTACACCCCTCTACTCCTTAACCAACTCCTAACCCCCCACCACCCTCTCTCTCCCAACCACCAAACACCCCCCGCTACCCCCCCCATTCTCTCTCTATCTATCTCTCTCTATATCACACCTCACTTCTACTCTCCCTACCACTAACCACCCTCCTTTGTCTCTCTACCCTCTTATGCCTAACCCCTCCAAACCCCATATATCTCTCTCACCATCCTTCCTCTCTGCATACCTCGGAGACCTTCTCCACATCTCTCTCTCTCTCTACCCTCTTCCCACTAACCTTTATTAACCCCCTCTCTCACTCTGTCTCTCTCCTACTCCTTCACTTGCATGTGATCTCCACCCCTCTCTCTCTTTTATGGATCCCTAACACCTCCTCTTTCTCACTCTCACTACCCCTAAGCCTGCACTCTCTCTCCTTAACCCCTCTCCTACTCTCTATATACATTAATTTCACCTCCAAACCCCCCTCTCTCTATAACTCCCCCTACCGCTACCCCTCCCCCCTCTCTCTCTCTCACTCTCCCCTAATCTCGCTACCACTACCACTTACCACTCCTCATATCTCTCTCTACCCCTACCCTATACTCCCCATCTCTCTAAATTTACTAATATTCCCTAAAATCCTATGCCCCCCTGCCCCCACTATGATCTCTATCTATTTCTCTACCCCAAACCCATGCTCTCTCTCCTTAACCTCTCTCCTACCCTTTATACTCATAAACTCACCATCCACCCCTCCCTCTTTTTCTCTCTCCAACTACCCCTACCCTTAACCATCCCTTCCCCTCTCTCTATCACTCTATACTAATCCCCCTACCCCTACCACTTCCCACCCCTTGATCTCTCTCTATCTACCCCTACCCTATACCCCCCTCTCTAACTTCCCTAATATTCCCTAATCTATCTATTTATCTACCGCAACCACCCACAAAAACCATAACCATAATCACGCATAAACTTCTGCCATCCCCCCTAATCTCTCTCTCTCTCTCACACCCCTCTAATACCCTACCTACCCCTAACCCCCTCCCCTCTCTCTCCCAACCCTTAACAATCCCTTACCCTATTTTCTATCTCTCTCTTTCTCTTTCTCACACACACAACTACTCCTTTCCATGCAAATAAATTCCCTCCTTCTCCTCTCTCTCTCACCCCTCATCTCCCTAACCCTTACCAACCACCTCTCTCACTCTCTAAACCCCTACTCCCCTCTACCTCTAAGATCCCTTAATCCTCCTCCTCCTCCTCTCTCTCTCTCTCTCTATCCACCTCTCTCTCTCTCTCTCTCTCTCCCCCCACCCTCTTTCCATAACCATTTATAACCTCCTCTCTCACTCTCTCTACCCTATTCCTAACATAAATGATCTCAAATCCTCTCCCACTACCCTAACCCCTAACACCCTCCTCTCTTTCTCACACTCTTAGTACTCGTAAACCTCCCTCCCTCTCCCTAACCCCCACTCATACTTTCACTAATCCACCTCTCTCTCTCTCTCTCTCCTAATCCCTTGCCCTCTAAACCCCAATATCTATTTACCACTAGTTTTCCTCCTCTCTCTCTATATCCCTATACCTTATTGACCCCCCAACTCTCTCAACACCCTACTCCTCCCCCTATATTTAACCTCTCCTCCTCTCTATTTCTCTCATTCTCTCTCACCATTTGTACCTAACCATTACTTACTACCTCTCTCACTCTCTCTCTCCTGTATTCCTCCATGTAGAACTAACCTGCACACCTCTCTCTCTTCGTCAACCCCATTACAGCCCCCCATCTCTCTAACTCTCACCACCAATCTATCTCCTTAACCCCCCTCTTACTCCCACTAAAAATAACCATGCCCTCTTCCACTCTCTATATTTGTCCTTCTTCCACTACCCCAATCCCCCCTCTCTCTCTTGATTTCTTTTATTCCACCTTTCCCTATAATTTACCACCCCCCATCTCTCTCTCTCCGTGTATTTCCCCCCCCGCCCTATGTCCCCCCCCGCCCTATGTCCCCCTTCTCTCTAACTTGCCTAGTCTTCCTCAAAATCATACCCACTCTCCCCTCACTATGATCTCTCTCACCCTTTCTCTACACTACTTTTCAACCTACACCTAACCCACACCACTCTCTCTCTCTCCCCTAACCCCCATAAATCCCCCCTCTCTCACACACAATCCTAGTATCCCTTATGCCTCCTCTTTATCTATAACCTGACATATACTCTCCCTAATCACTCCACTCTCTCTCTATCCTAAACCCCCTGCCCCTACCCCCTCTCTCTTTATCTCTAATAATCCCCCTCCCCATAACACTAATCAACCACCCCTCTCTCTTTCCCCCAATCCATTAATACCCTCCCCTCTCACTCGCCCTCTCTACCTCCACTGCATAACACTTATTCTCTATAAATTTGATAGTCTTTCCAAAACACTTACCCCTCCCCCCACCCCAATATCTATCTTCTTGTATCCAACAATCTCATCCTATGTGCTACCCCCTTCCCCTCCTTGATCTATATCTCTTTCTCTACCCCAAACACCCTCCCCCCCTACACCTAATCACCTTAAGCATCATCCCAAAACCACTCTCTCTCTCTCTCTCTCTCTCTCTCTCTCTCTCTCTCTCTCTCTCCCTCCCTCCCTCCCTCCCCCCCTCTCTCTCTCCCTCCCTCCCTCCCTCCCCCCCCTCTCTCTCTCACACACACATAAACACAAACACCCTTATACTCCTCCATCTACTATTAAACCACACCTCTCCTCTCTCTCTCTCCCAACCAAAAAAACCCTAGTTCTCTCTCTCTCTCTCTCTCTCTCTCTCTCTCTCTCTCTCTCTCTCTCTCTCTTTCTACCACAAAACCCCCTCCCTACTCTCTCTCCCCCTTCTCTCCCTAACCATTACGAACCCCATCTCTCACTCTCTCACCCCGTACTCCCCCCAACTCTAACATTGTCTCCACCTCTCTCTCTCTCTCACACCCTATTCACCCTAACCCTTACTAACCTTTTCCCTAACTCTCTTTCTACCCTATGCCTCCACTTACACCTACGCCCCACCCATCTCTCTTTCCTAACCCCTTAACACCCCCCTCTCTCTCACACATACTCTCTTTATGCATAACCCTCCCTATACCTAACACCACTCATACTCTCTCTAAGCCTCTTTCTCTCTCTCTCTCTTATCCACCCTATACCACCCTTCTCTCTAAATTCCCTAATCATCCCTAAAATCCTAAATTGTCCTCCTACTCTGATATCTGTCTCTTTCTCTCACCTAACTCTGCTCCTCCCCCTACCCCTCATCACAAACATCCACCCCCAACTCACCCCCCTCTATCATTGTCTCTCTATGTCTCTCTGTCTCTCTCTATACTGTCTACTCCACCTACCATTAACCCTACCCTTCTCTCTCTTCCGCAACCCCCTAACACTGCCCCAAAGGTTATATCTTACTATGTATCTCTCTCTCACAAAACACCCCTACTCCTCCCTATACCATTGATCCACACCCTCTCTCTCTCTCTCTCTCTCTCTCTCTCTCTCTCCCACCTAAGCCTTACTAACCACCTCTCTCACTTGCTCTTCATGCTACTCTTAATCGTACCTCAAACCCCCCTCCTCTCCCTCTCTTCCCTCTTCCCTTAACCATTACCAATCCCATCTCTCAGCCTCTCTCTCTCCTCTACTCCCCCACCTACACCTAATTCCAACCTCTCTCTATCTCTCTCCCCAAACATTTTAACACCTTCTCTCTCTCTCACTACCCATAAGTTCCCCTCTCTTTGTAACCCCCATCCTACTCTCCCTACTCGTAACCACCACATACATCTCTTTCTCTCTCTCTCTCTCTCTATCTCTCTCTCCTCGTACCCATACCCCTAATCCCATACAACCTCTCTCACTCTTTAACCCCCTTACTACTCCCTTGCCTCTAATAACCCCTCCTCTCTCTCTCTCTCTCAGAGACACACATAGAGAAACTCTCCTATCTCACACTCTCTCTACCCCAACCCCATGAAACCCATGCTTTCTCTCTCTGATTCTCACTAACCCTAACCCCCCCTCTCTCCCCTAATATGCCTCACCTTACCATTTACCATCTACATTCTCTCTCTCTCTCTCTCTCTCTCTCTACACTGTACCCCCTTTCTATCTAAATTCCCTAATATTTCCTAAAACCCAACACCCATTTCCCACAGCATAATATATCCCTCTTTCGCTCCTTCACAACCCCTCCTCCCCCCCTAATAACATAGACCCTCCCCCTCTCCCCTAACTCTCTCTCTCTCTCTCTAACAAACACACACCCACACACGCACACCCCCTCTACTCAACTTAACCATAACCTACACCCCCCCCTCTTTCTCTCCTAGCCCCCTAACACCCCCCCATTCTCTCTCTCTCAAACAAAATTGGTACCCTTCCTACACCTAACTCCCCTCCTCCTCCTCCTCTTCCTCTTTCTATATTATCCCCTCCCATTAACTCTTATCAACCCCCTCTCTCACTCTCTCACACCCCTATTCCTTCCCCTACCTCTAACACCCTTTCCTCCTCCTTTCTCTCTCTATCTCCCCTCTTCCCCCCAACCCTTGATAACCCCTATATAATTCTCTCTACCCTACTATGACACCTACACCTAACCCTCAATTCCCTAACAATTGGCTCTCTCACAAGCTCTCACTGCATCTAACCTGCATTATTGATCTCTAACCACATTCATACTCTCCATAAGCCCCTCTCTATTTGTCTATCTTATACTCCCCCTCCCCATAAAATCCTCTCTTTGTCTCTCCTAATCCCCCTCCCCCTACATCTTACCAGAGACCCATCTCTCTCACCCCAACCCCCCTAACACACACTTCTATCTTTCTCTCTCTCTAACACACACAGAGATACTCCTCCCCTTACCACTGTCCGCTCTCCTTTCTCTCTGTCTATCTCTACCTAACCATTACTTTTACCTTCTCTAACAATATCACCACCCTACTCCTCCCATGATCCTTAAACACCCTTGCTCTCTCTCTCTCCCTCCTAAACCTTAATAACCCCATGTCTGAGTCTCTATTTCCCTCTCGTACTCCATCTACACCTAGCCCACACCCCTCTGTCTCTCCCCCACCACCCTAACAACCCCGCTCTCTTTTTCACTCTCATTACCCATAACCCCACATTGTTTCTCCCTTACCCCTCTTCCACTTTTAGTATCTGTAACCATCTCCTCTACCGACCTCTCTCTCTCTCCAACTCCACCCACCCCTGAACTTCTCTCTCGCTTTATGTCTCCTAGACCCCCTACCCCTACAACTTACCCACCCCCATCTCTCTCCCTCCCTCACTCCCTCCCTCTCCCCATCTATTTATCTTTCTCTCCCTCCCTCCCTAACTCTCTATCTCTATGTCTCCACCCCCACCCTATAATCCCCCTTCTCTCTAACTTCCCTAATATTCCCTAAATTCCTACAATAGCTCCTCCTCCTGTAATCTCTATCTCTTTCTCTCTCCAAATCCCCCTCCTACCCCTACCCCTAATCACCCACACCCTCTCCCCCTTACCCCCAACTCTCTCTCTCTCTCTCTCTCTCTCTCTCTCTCTCTCTCTCTCTCACACACACACACACACAGAAACATAGAAAAAAAAAACCCATCTACTACTCCACTTACCCCTAACACCCAACCCCCCTCTCTCTCCAATCCCCCTAACACCCCTCAATTCTTTCTCTCAGTCTCTCTCATAGATATGCACCTACTCTTCCACTATCACTAATGCACCTCCTCTCCCACTTTCTCTCCCCCCTCCTCTCCCTATCCATTACTAAACCCATACCCCCCTCCCTCCCCCAACTCTTGATCACCGAGAACCTCACCCACTAACCTTGACTCTCTCTCTCTATCTTTCTCACCCCTATACTCCACCTACCCCTAACCCCAGCCCCCTCCCCCTCTCTCGCAACCTCTTAAAACCCCCACTACTCTCTCTCTATGAATCCCATTCCTCTACCTAGAACTAAATCCTCTCCTCCTACTCCTATGTCTCACTCTCCTCTCCCCAGCTTAACCTTCACCAACCCCCTCAATTACTCTCTCATCCCCTACTCCTCTCCTCCTCCTACCTCTAACACCCCTTCCTAACTCTCTCTCTCTCTCTATCTATCTATCTATATATCTATCTATCTCTCTCTCTCTCTCTCTCTCTCTATCTATCTATCTATCTATCTATCTATCTCTCTTTCTACTACCCTTTCTAACCCCCTATATAACACTATCTATACCCTATGCCACCACCTATACCTAAATCCTAACCCTCTCTCTACCCCAACCCCCTATCACCCCTCTCTCTAACACAATATCACTACCCCTAACCCATCTTATCTCTCTCTAACAACATTCATACTCTACCTAAGCCCCTCTCTCTCTTTCTCTCATAATCACCCTCCCCCTAAAACCCCTCCTCTCTCTCTTATACTCTACTCCCCCCTACAACTTACCAAACACTCTTGTTTCTCAACCCTAATGCCTTAACACTCCCGTTCTCTCTCTCTCTCTCTCTCTCTCTCTCTCTGTATTAGACACACACACACCCCTTCTCATCCCCTTAGAATTAAACTCCCTCCTCTCTCTCTACCTAACCCTTTCTATTATGCTCTCTTACAATCTCACAATGTTACTCCTCCAACTACCCTTAACCCCCTATATTCTCTCTATCTCTTAATCATCTCTTCTGTCTAACCCTTAGTTGACACTTCTTTAACTATTTCTCTCTCTCCCATTACTCCACCTACACCTAATGTCAACCCCTCTCTCTCCCTCAAAACCCTAACACCCACCATCTCTCTCCCACACTCTCTCTATAGGATACCACATTCTCTCTCTCCCTAACCACTCTCATACTTTCCTTACCAATAACCACCCCCTTAAAGCCTCTCCCTCTCTCTCCAACTCCCCCTACCCCAATTCCTCCCCTCTCTCCCTCTATCCCTCTCTCTCCTAATACCCTCCCCTATCACCTAACCCCACTCACTACTGACTCTCTCTTTCTCTCCCTCACTCACTCTTTCTCTCTTTTGCACCCCTCTACTCCAGTTACCACTAAACCATACCTCGCTCTCTCTTTTGACTTCCTAACACCCTCACTCATTCTCTCTCTCTCTCTCTCTCTCTCTCTCACACACACACACACACACACACACACACACACACACACATACACACACAACCCCTATAACTAACTCTCCTCCTCCTCCTCCTCCACTTTCTCTTTATCTCTCTCTCTCTCTCTCTCACATGCACACTCAACCCCCACAACTAACAAACCTCCTAATCCTCTCTCTCTCTCTCCCCCCTCCTCTCCCTAACACTTAATAACCACCTCTCTCACTTTCTCACCCCCTACTCCTCCCCTACATCTAACACCCGTTCTTCCTCCTCTCTCTCTCTCTCTACCCTAACCCTTTCTAAACCCTCTCTAAAACTATTTCTACCCTACTCTTTCCAAAACACCTAACTGTTAACCCTCTCTCTCTACCCTAACCCCCTAAAACCAACCTCTCTCTCACACTCTCACTACCCCTGACCCACCTTCTTTCTCTCTAATCACATTCATACTCTCCATAAGATCCTCTCTCTCTCTCCAACTCTTGATCCCCATAAATGTCTCTCCTTCTCTCTCCTAATGTTGTTTCCCCTAAAAATTACAAGACACCCCTCTCTCTTAGCCCCCACACCGTAACACCCCCTATTCTCCTCTGCCTCTCTCTCACTCAAATAGAAACACACCTACTCCGCTCCTTACCACTAACACCCCTTCTTTCTATCTCTCTCTCTACCTAAAAATTACTATTACCCTCTCTCACAATGTCACCACCCTAATTTTCCCATAACCCTTAAACCTCCCTCCTCTCTCTCTTTGTCTCTCTCTTCCTTCTAACAATTACTAACCCCATCTTAGTCTCTATCTCCTATATTGCTCCACCTACACATAACCCCCACACCTCTGTCTATCCCCCAAATCCCTAAAAAAACCCCTCTCTCTCACACTCTCAATGCCCCTAACCCCCCACTACTTGTATATAACCCCCTCCTACTCTCCCTACCAATAACTGCCCCTTTTACCCCCCTCTCTCACTCCTACTCCCTCTACCATCAACATTATCTCTCTCGCTTTCTATATCCTAAATCCACTTTGCATGCTACTCACCAACCCCCATCTCTCTACAAATGTCTACCCCCCTCTCTCAATCTATAGGTATTCACCTACCCTATATACCCCCTTCTCTCTAAATTCTCTACTCTCCCTCTTCCTAAACACCACCTCCGCCTATCTCTCTCTCTCTCTTTGTATCTCTCTCTATCTAGTTCCTACTCTCCCTACCCCAAAACCCCTCTATCTATCTATCTATCCCTTAATCACCCTCTTCCTACCACTTACCACTCCCATATCTATCTCTCTCTTCACCTAACCCATCCTCCCCCTTCTCTCCAACATCCCTAATATTCCCTATAATCCCCTTCTCTCGCTCCCCCACCGTGATCTCTATATCTTTCTCTTCACCAACACATAGACTCTCTTTCACACACACACACATATACATCTAACACCACATCCCCCACCTCTCTCTCTCTCTCTCTCTCTCTCTCTCTCTCTCTCTCTCTCTCTCCCTCTCTCCCTCTCTGTGTTTACCCCCACACTATACCCCCTTTCTCTCTAACTTCCCTAATATTAACATAACCCCAACCTGCCCTCTTCCGATCATAATCTATCTCTCTTTCTCTCCCCAAACCTGCCTCCTTCCCCCTACTTCTAATAACCCACAACCTTCCTCTTTATCTCTCTCTCTCAAATAGACATACACACACACACACACACCCACTTAACCACACTTGTATGCTTCTCCACCTACCCATAAAACCAACCCTTTATGTCACTCCCAACACCCCATGACCCACTCCCTCCCCATTCTGTATCTCTCTCTCTCTCTCTCACACACACACCTTACTACCCTACCAATAAGCCCCCTCCTTGCTCTTTCTCTCTCTCTCTCTCTCTCCCTAACCTTTACTAACCCTATCTCTCACCCTCTGACCCAGCTACTCCTCCCTCTACCTCTAACACAACCTCCTCTCTCTCTCTCACACAGTCACTCTCTCTCCCCCCCCTCTCTCTTTTCTCCCCCCTAACCCTTACTAACACCCTCTCTCGCTCTCTCTCTCTACCTTATTCCTCCACTTCCAACTAAATCCAACTATGCTCTCTCTCACCCAACCCCTAAAATTATTCCTTCTCTCTTTCACACCCTCACAATTCCTAATGCCCCTCTTTCTACCAAAGCCCACTCATACTCTCCCTAACTCTCTCTCTCTCTCTCTCTCTCTCTCTCTCTCTCTCTCTCTCCTACTTCTCATTCCCATAACCACCTCTCTTTGTCTCTCCTAATCCCGCTCCCCATACTAACTCCCACCTTCCCCTTTATCTCTCCCCCAACCCCATAAAACTCCTTCTTCCCTCTCTCTCTCTAACACACAAACACACACACACCTACTCCTCTGCTTACTACTAACCCCCCTCCTCTCTCTCTTTCTCTCTTTCTCACACACACACTTATTTCCCCTAACCCTTCGTAATACTCTCTCTCAATCTCTATCTCTCCCCTATTCCTCCACCTACACCTAAACTCCACCCCTCTATATCCTCAAACCATGTAACACCCCCTCTCTCCCTCACACTCTCACTACACCTAATCCCACACTCTCTCTCCCTAACCCCACTTCTATCTTGCTCCCTACTAACCCACTATCTCAAACTCTCTCTCTCTCTCCCCCAACCCCCTAATACCTCTCATTCTTGCTCTCTCTCTCTCATCCCTACTATTCCCCTCACCACTAACCCCCACCCCCCCTCTCTCTCCCTAACACTTACTAACCTACTCTCTAACTTTATCATCATATTTCTTCTTCCCCTTCCTCTCTCTCAATCTCTCTCTCTCTCTCACCTCTCCCACCTAGCCCTTACTAACTCCCCCCTTCTCTCTCTTCCCTATTCCTCCACCTAAACCTACACCCTACCCCTATCTATCTCCCCCAACACTCTAAAACCCCACTCTCTCTCTCACACTCACCCTCACTATCCCTAACCCCCCTCCTACTCTCTCCACCTGTAATAAACCCCTCTTCCTCTCTCTCACTCTCTCTTCCCCTTCCCCTACCCCTAGGTCCAACACTGTCTCTATCTCTCTCCCATCTAATTCCCCTCCTACTACCACTTATAATCCTGCATATATCTCTCTCATCCTTTCCCCCCACCCGAGTCTTCCCCTTCTCTATAACTTAATATTTTGTAAACACCTACCATGCTCCCCTCACTATGATCAATATCTCTTTCCCTTTTCCAACCCCACTCCTCCCCTATACACCTAATCACCTACAAACACATCCACAACCCTCTAATCCTCCACCTACCCATATCCTCCAACCCTCTCCATCTTTTCACAACCCTTAACAACTGTTGCACCCCTCCCCCCTCTTCTCTATGTATCCCTCTCACACATATGCCCCATATTCCTCCCACTACAACTATACCTCTTCTTCTCTCTCTCTCTCTCCAATCCTATTTGTAACCCTTCCTAAACCCCTCTCTCACTCTCTAACCTCACTACTGCTCCCTCTACCTCGGACACCCTGTACACACTCCCTCTCTCTCTCTCTCTCTCTCTCTCTCTCTAACACTTAGTAACCCCCGCTGTCACTCTCTCTATAAACTACTCCTCCACCTCCACATAAACCCCACCCATCTCTCTCTACCAAACCTCTCTACCCCCCCTTCTATATAAATTTTGTAAATACCTACACTCTCCTCCAACCCCGCTATCTATATATTTATCTCTCGCAACTACCTTTCTTCCTATCCATAATCAACCATACCCTCCCCTCTCTCTCTCTCTCTCTCTCTCTCTCTCTCTCTCTCTCTCTTCTATGTACTCCACTACCCACCCTGAACCCTACGCCTCTACCTCTCCTCCAAACCCCTAAAAAACCCCATTCTCTCTCTCTCTCTTTCTCTCTCTCACACACACCTACTCCTTCACCTATGACTAATTCCCATACTCTCTCTCTCTCTCTCTACCATACATACTCCTCCAACAACCCTCAACCCCATGCTTCACCCTCTTCTTCAACTCCCTAACACCTCCTATCTTTCTCTCTCGCTCTCACCTGTACCCTTCAATGTACAACTAACCCCCCATACTCTCTCTATCTCACCTATACCCCTCCACCTATAACTAACCCCCAGAATCTCTCTCTCCTATCCCTAAACCTTACTAATCGCTCTTACCCATACCACACCCCATACCTCTCAAACCATGCCCTCCTCTCTGTATCTCTCACCTCATCCCCCTACACTTTACTAACCTCTTCTCTCCCTCCCTCCCTCCCTTAATGCTCCACCTAGAACTAACCCTACCCCTCTCTCTCTCTATTCTCAAACCCCCTAAAACCCCCCCCATATCTCACACACACTCTCAATACCCCTAAAAATCCACTCTCTCTCCCTAACCCCACTCCTATTCTCCAAACACATAACCACCCTATGTGCCTCTCTCTCTCTCTCATAATCTCCCTACCCCTAAATATCCCTCTCTCTTTTTCTATACTACTCTCCTTCTAGCTACAATTTATCATCCCACCCACTCTCTC
The DNA here is from genome assembly GCA_027924585.1 of Larix kaempferi. NCBI lineage: Eukaryota > Viridiplantae > Streptophyta > Pinopsida > Pinales > Pinaceae > Larix > Larix kaempferi. Next base: position 15,397 of record BSBM01000262.1, read on the forward strand.
TCTTTCTATTTCTCTCTCTCTCTCTCTGCATCTACCCCAACCCTATACTCCCCCTTTTCTATAACTCTCATAATTGCCCCTAAATCCTTACCCATCCCCCACCCAAACCTCTCTCTATTTCTCTCCCCCAATCCCTTTCCTCCGCCCTACACCTTCTTGTAACCTCTAATTTTCCATAGTGCTCCCCCTACCCCAAACTCTATATGTTGATATCCTCTAAACCCACTCCCCCCTATCCCCAATAACCCACACCCTTCCCCCTCAACTCATAATTCTCTCTCTTTCTCTCTCTCTCTCACACACACACACATACACCTACTCTTCACTTTACCAGTAAACCCTCTCTCTCTCTCTCTCCCAAATCCTTACTAATGACCTCTTTCACTCTCTCAACACCATTATCCTCCCCCTACCTTTACCTCCCTTCATGTCTCTCTCTCTTTCACACAAACCTCTTGCGCCCCCTCTCCCCCCTCTCTCTCTTTAGTTTTTCTACTCCCCCTACCATGAAAACTATCTCTCTCTCCCTCTTCCCTAATCACCCACTAAAAAATACCACCCCCCCCCATATTTGTCCCTCTATGTTCACTCCTATGATCCTCTTTATCTCTGAGATGAATAATATTCCTTAAAACTCTATGCAACTCTCCACACTATGATCTTTATCTCTTTAGTTCCCCCAACCTCCCTCCTACCCTATACACCAATCACCATCACACTCAAACTCCAACTCTCTCCCTCACTTCCTCTCTCTCTCTCCCCCCCTCTCTCTCTCTCCCTCTCTCTCTTTCACACACACATGCACACCCCCTACTCCTCCATCTACCCCTATCCCTAAACCCTCTCTCTCCCAAATCTATAACACCCCACACATCTCCATCCTATTCTCTATTTCCATTTGACACACACTCACCCCACTACTACTAATTCCCCACCTCTCTCTCCCACATATTATATCTAATGCTTACTAACCCCCTCTCTTACTCTCACAACCCCCTACTCCTCCCCCTACCTCTAACATTGTGTCCTCTCTCTCTCTCTCTCTCTTTCTCTCTTCCCCCATTCTATAACCCCCCCCTTCTCCCTAAATTTGGTAAAATTACCCAAACCCCTTCCCCTCTTTCCCCCACCATGATATCTATCTATTTATCTCCCCCAACCTCTCTTCTACCCCCTATCTGTAATCACTAATACCATTGCCCCCTCATCCCCTCTCTCTCTCTCTATCTCTCTCTCTCTCCACACACCCTATACCCCTCATTCTCTATAACTTATCTAATATTAATTGAACCCCTACCCCCCAACCACCATGATCTCTATCTCTTTATCTCCCCCAAATCCCCTCCTCCCGCTACCCCTGATCACCCACACCCTCCCCAATTATCCCTGTCTCCCTCCCTCTCTTTCCCTCTCCATCACTCACTCTATCTCTCTCACACACACATGCACACACACGAGCGTGCATAGATGCACACACATAGATACACACCTCTATACTCCTCAACCTACTCCTAACCCCCACCCTTTCACTTTCCCAACCCATTAACACCCCTAGATTCTCTCTCTCTCTCTCTCTCACACACACACACACACACACCCCCACCCACCTACACCTCTACATATCCCTAATGCCCCTCCTTTCCCTCCCCACCTCTTCCCTCCTCTCCCCAACCATTACTATCCCCCTCTCTAACTCTCTCACACCCTACTTTTACCCTACCTATAATACCCCTTCCTCTCTCTCTCTCTCTCACACACACACATACATACACACACATAGACATATCTCTTCTCCATAACCCTTCTTAACACCCTCTCTCGCTCTCTCTCTCTCTCTCCCACTCTTCCACATAGAACTAACCCCCACCATTCTCTCTCTCCACCACCCCTCAAAATATCTCACTCACTATCCCTATTAGGAACCCATGTCAACCCTTCTATTTACTTTGTTAGTATATTTTTGTTGGACGCATATGCTTTGTAAGTCGTCCCATAGTATCTTTTGATCCATAGTTTGTCTTATTGTTGTTGGACACATATGCTTTGTAAGTCGTCTCGTAGTAATTGTTGATCCATAGTTTGTATTGGCCCATGGTTTGTATTGACACAAGGTATTGACCCATAGTATTAGCACCTAGACTTAGTATATAAGTTTGTGTTGAGACCAATGAAGGCATTGTGAAGTTATTTTGTATTAAGCTTGCTCAAAGGAGGTTGCCCCGTCGAAGTGGCCTGTGATCAATAAAAGTGATTCTGATTTCTATTATTTCTACTATCTCGTGTGTTCTCATTAATTAATTGTTGCAGGTTCTTCACATCTGGTATCAGAGCACTTTCTTGGGCTCGCTAGGCAAAATTTCTAGCAAAATTTTTTTTTTCGCATCTGTTGCAGCTTCAAATCTGGGAATAATCCCCATCTGCTTAACTATGGCAAGTACTTGGGAATAAGCCCTAAAACTCATTATGAGGAGTACCACAGGAACCCCAAAGTAGTTGGCCCATTGAGAGGACCTGCCAGCGAAAAGGGCAAAAACCCCTACCTGATTGACTAGTTTCCACCCCTGAGGCAAACCAAGAGTTGTTGTTTGTGGCAATGCGGTTATCATTTTTACCTGAGCCATGGAGTGAGTGGTACTTCCCCAATATGCAAGCCGTCAGACAACATTGGTGGTCGAGTGAATCCCCTGAACCGATAGGAAGCCGAACATACCTAGGGTCCATATCTATTTTCAGCTGAACTATTGTCGATCACTTCTATGCCATTGCAAATCCATCTGTTGTCGATCACTTCCACGCCATTGCAGATTCATTCTATTGTTTTCGATAAATTCTAAGCCATTCCAAATCCCCCCGTTTCTGATCCATTCCAAAAGCTATTTCAGATCCATTCTGGAAAAAATTCCATTTTTTCGCCATATCTCCCTTGTTTTAACTCTATTTTCCTTGAAACTTCATTGACACCCCTATAATCCCATTCTGCATATTTCATTTCTGAGGACCCTATCCCAAATTCCACTTTCGAAAGCCAGAAATCCCACATTTGTCTATTTTTAGGGTTTGCCATAACTTCTTCAATTTTCACCCACTCACCTCCAAATTTTACCACCGTGTTCATTCCTTATTTCTACTTCTTTGTCCCTCTTTGAAAAAATTTATCATTTTTTCACCCCACTTGTAAAATCCCCATTTTTTGCTTCCATGTCGATTAGAAAGTGTCCAAAACCTAGTCAAACCCCAATTATTAGGGTAGGTTAGTGTAGGTTAGATTGGGTTAAACTAAGCTAGGTTATCATAGGTTAATTTTTGGTAGGATATGTTAGGTTGGGTTTGGTTATGGAAGGTTGGCTTAAAGTAGGTTATTCTAGGCTAATGTAGGTTGACATAGGGTAGAATAGGTTTGACTAAGGTAATCTAGGGTTAGAGTAGGCTAGGTTAGGTGAAGATAGGATAATGTAGGTTATGCTAGGTAGGATAGGCTAAGTTAGGGTACATTAGGAAAAATTAGGCTTCGTTAGGTTAATTTAGGGTGAACTAGTTTAGGATATGATAATATATGTTAGGTTAGGTTATGTTAGGATAAGGTTGGTTAGGTTAATTTTAAGATAAGGATAGGCTAGAGGAGACAAGATTAGGCTAAGAAATGTTAGGATAAGCTAAGGTATTTCAGGGATATGCTTGGTAGATTAGGTTAGATTAAGTGAGGGTATTATAGGGTAGGTTAAGATTGGACAATGTATCGTAAGTTATGTTACAGTAGGGTAGGCTAGGGCATGACACGTTAGGATAGAGTATCCTAGGTTAGAGTGGGTTAGGTTAATCTTATATAGATAGGGTTAGGTTAACCTTAGATAGATATGGTTAGGTTAGAATGGGAAAGTTAAGATAGGAAATGCTAGGTTAGATTAGGATAGTCTGCATTAAGATAGGTTAGGTTTGGTTATGGTTGGATAAGATAGGGTAGTTTGGATTAATATAGAGGAGGTTAGGCTAGGTTAGGCTAGCTTATGTTAGGTAGGATAGGCTAAGTTAGGGTATTCTACGATAGGTTAGGCTATGCTAGGATAAGCTAGGTTTGGAAATTTTCTGATATGATAATTTAACCTAGGCTTGGTTAGGTTAAGGCTATGATAGGCTAGGAAAGGTCTTGCAAGGATATATTAGGCTAGGCTTAGTTAAGATAACTTAATTTTGGTCAAGATTAGGGTTGTCTAGGTTACAATAGGTAGGTTAAGGTAGGTTAGGATCAGTTAAGGTAGGTTATGTTAGAATAGGATAGGCTAGGTAGGAAAGGATAAGTAATGCTATGCTAGGCTATAGTGGGGGGGCAAGTGCAAAATACTCAATCAAAAATTTGAGGGGAGTTGGTGATTTACTCCAAGCCAAGTTTAAAGGGGGGATTGTTAGGGTTAACCTTGAGTCGGGAATGAGTCAAATGGTTTAGGTATCAGCACATTTTTTTGGGCACATGGTATTTTTTGACCAATGGTATTTGTTGACCAATGGTATTTGGTGTTCCATGCTATTTGGTGGCCAATGGTATTTGGTGGCCCATGGTATTGTCCTATGGTATTGCATGTAATGAAGTCTATAAAGGGCTTGGCATACTCCATTGTAATGTGTCCTGGAGGTGAGCACTAGCTAGGTCACTTAGCTTGGCTTGACCGGTTTAGGTCAAGGGAGATAATAGATCTATTATGGTGGTTTTCCCAATTTAGGTTTCCCATGTAAACATTGTGTATCTATTGTTATGTGGTTTCTTGGATTGTCTTGTATTATTTCTCTCTCATATTTATTAATGCTCTTAAATCCTTAATAATTTAATGAATCCATGCCATTCAAGGATTTTTGTACCATTAAGCATCCTAAGTGGTATGAAACCCAAGTACTAATGGACAAGAAGGTGAAGGTGCCAAGGAAAAAGGTACTAGTTTCTGAAGATTACGATCCTTCTAAAAATGAGGAAAATGTTGGCTCTTCATATGTTTCTTCTTCTATGAATGAGCACATGGATGCTCATGAGGAATTAGAATTTAAGATCACAAGGGATATTTAGGATGAAGAAGAAGCAAATGTTGCTGATGGTATGGGGGACACAAGTATATTTTATGTTAACTTAGAGAACGTCTTTGATAGGCCTTGTGGAGAGAAGAGTTTCCTTGATGAAGTAGTGCTTGACCATGATGCTACCCCACCTTTTGGAGATTGCATGCTATCATCTAGTGATCCAATTGATTTTTATGAGGGTAGTGTCCTTACAATGGTATCAAACAATCAATGGTGGGATAGCCTAATCCACTATGAGGAATATGAAGAAAGGCTTTAAGCAACGTATGACTTGAAGGACGAGTTATTGGTCTCAAAGGAGAATATTTTGATGGTATTAATATGGGTTGAGGATACTTAAAGATACTTAGAATATATTATTAGGAAGTATTATATTGAGGAAAGGAAACATGGAGTTGCAAATGGGATCACTAGTATTGAACTACAACCAATCAAAAAAGCATTGGAAAGGATAAAATTGGATTACTTGCAGCTATTCATCGATAGGGATCTTGCTCTCAAGTTCACTGAAGAAAAGGAAAGGGAGATTGAGGACCTTTGTTACCAGTTTATTTTTTGCACGCTCTTCATCACTTACAATGGAAACTCAATAATATTTGGCAATTGTGACACATGAGGGCATGAGTGGAACTCATGGTTGAGGGAGGATCCTCTTGCAATGATTCCATACGAGGGGCATTCATAGTTGTAGGCACTTAAGGAGAGTCATGACACAAAGGGTTTTTATTATGATCATTTTTTGTATCGTGAAGATCATGAGTTGTTTCTTTTGAATATCGCATTAAAGGCTCAAGTCTTAGGTATGGATGGTATGGTTGAACACATTCCTAGTGGACCAGCTAGTAAGGAAGTATATGCATCCATGGATTGGGTGGAAAAGTATATGACAAATATGGACACACACACACACACCCTCGGATACATGCTCAATTGACATTAGTAGAGTGTTGGATATACTAGTGCATATAGGATACTGTTATGGGTCAAATATGCACTTCTCCGTCTGTGATCACACAAAACGATAACCTGGATTGAAGAGAAAGATTTCCCTAGGTGATGTATGTACTAGAATTACCCCTGTGCAGCTAACAAAACACTATTTTTACCTACATTTTGACATGAACGCTACCCTATAGGCATAAGAGCAGCATTCACATGCTAAAATATGCAACTCTATTTCAGTAGACTAGCATTCACCTACTGAAGTATGCTACTTTGCTTCAGTAGACAAGTGTACACCCTCAAAAAACCTTGCAAATGCTAGTTGTAAACATAAAAGTTGCATATTGTGCGCTACTTCACTTAAGAAAACTTGCGTACATCTTAAAATGTAATCAAAAATATATTAATTTGATGAATTGGAATTAGTTGAAGTTGGTTTTGCAACTTCCCCAACCTCCCAATAAAACTACCTCTCGATCCAAACTGCCTACCTTGTCCCATAAATACAAGGGGGATAGATGAGAGAAAGGGAGGAGAAACTATGCATTAAGGGTTGTTATGCTGGAGGAATTCCAAGTTGGTGTGAAGAGCAGGAGCCCAGAATCCGGTTGCACAAGCACTCTGAATGATTAGGTATAATTGTATTGATTATTTTCTTTTGACAATAAAGGTTGAAATACCCTTCCCATCCCAATCAAATGTCTAATGGATCGCATATTTCTTTGGATTAAATACTTGATTGTACTTGATGTCTAAATTGCATTTCAATTTCATCATTGTTATATTAATCAAGATATGCTGAGGAAGGTATCTTTTGTATTGTAGGTTCACCAAACGGAAGATCAAGTGGAGGATTGATCGAAGGAGCAAACAAAAGCTAGGATCGAGCACAATTAATAAGGTATGCCTTCAAGAACCTTGATCTCTTTCTTTTTGTAGAAGCCTATGTGATATGGTAAATGTATTTACCTGTCACCCTAGAAGTTGGCACTGTCCCTCTCCTCGCTATAGGGTAGAAATCCCAAACAACAGACACCACCTGGGTGTCATGATAATGAGGCTAGACCAATGACATGGTTCATAATAGTGGGCCCTAAAACTAAGGATATATACCACTACTTAGACGTGGCCTTTCAATAGTTACAAAGATGTGATGAAATACTTAGGATATGTCATTTGTAATATACTTAGTATATTATCATGAGGCTATCATATATACTCATATATGTTGTACTAATAGTAATATAAGTAAATATTCTATATTTATTATATTTTAATTCTTAATAGTCATACAATTTCTTTAAGGACATGACTTATCATCCCTTACATGTATTTATATACATTCCCATTATATCTCAAGAAGTATATAGTTATTAATAAATACAAAATATTTATATCCTTTAAGGAAATATATGGATTTGTCATTGTTATAATGGACACTCAAGTAAATTAACCTATTAGGTTTTCTTTAACATCCTACCATAACCTAATGTAAGATTACATAAACTAGCATAACTGATGCCAAATCTAACTTACTCTACCCTACCCTACCTTACCCTATACTACCTTAGCATAACATAGACTAGAATAAGGTAACCTACTTAACATCCCTAGGATATCCTAGCCTATAATAATTGTGCTAGAATAGGCTACAAAATCATGGACCAACCTAACCTATCATAAAAAATACTAGCCTAATCTAGCGAAGCCTAGCCTAACCTAGCCTAACTAAGCCCACACTGTCCTAACCTAAGATTTCTTACCCTACCATAATGTAGCTTAGAATAGGCTAGCATAAACCTACATAGCTTAGTAATCTATACCTTATGCTACATTAAATTTCTCTACCCTATCCAACCTATCCCACTCTATCCTACCCTAACTAATATAGCATATCCTAGGCTAGATTAGCTTACCTTTAATTTAAATTACCCTTCCCATGGTTAACTTATCCTAACACATCCTTTAGACTAATATATTTTATCGTTTCCAACCTTAACCTCTATCTAGCCTAATATACCACACCTTAAGCCAATTACCCTACACTATACCTATCTTAATATACCCTACTTTAATCAAGTTTATCCTAACCTATCCTAATGTATGCCACCCTTCCTTACCAAAAACTTGTTAAAATTCAATATGATAAATAGATAATATCAGTATTACATTCCATTTCATAACAATAGCATATACATGATCACTGAAAGAACAACAAGCACAGCATAAACAAAAGAGACACAGATTTATGCTAAGAAACCCTCATTGGGTAGAAAACCCATCAAAGCTTCCTCAATATAGATGACTAGAAAACACAAAGATGTAATCCCCAAACATGAGCTCCTTCTCCTCCATAGCAAATCTCTCTCTCACCTATGCACCAATCTTAAGTGAGTGAATGTGTGTTAAATGAGGAACACACCTCCTCTATTTATACACAACTCCGAATTGACTTTTACACTAACTAGGTCGGCCCCAACTTAACCACTTAACAAAATGTGACAGGGCCGACCCCACTAGGGTGTTCTAATAACCCTTTAACCCACATGACTCATACAGGGCCGACCCCCACCAGGGAAGTCTAATAACCCAAGTTACCACATTCTCCACGGAGGAATAAAACATCTCCTGATATACAATAGGGTCTCCATGAAGGAATGAAGCATCTCAAGAATAATAAAGTACAAATATAATATTCTTAGAAGTTACAATATCTCAACACTCCTCCTTAACGAGAAGGATATTATAACAACATCTTCAAGAGCAAGGAGTCATCAACTACATGATACATGATACATCTATAAATCATTGGAAGCTTTCTTCATACATCATTAGTAACTCAAACAGTTACTGGAACATCTTCAAGATCTTCAAGACTGGAACATCAACATCTTCAGTACCGAGTCTTCATCTTCTACAAAAATCGAACAACTACAGTAACATCATCATCTGGATATCTTGATCAACATCATCAACATCTGGATCCTCTCGATCAGCAACATCAACATCTGGATCTCATGATCAATAGTATCAACATCTGGATCCTCTCGATCAACAACATCAACATCTAGATCCTCTCGATCAACAACATCAACATCTGGATCCTCTCGATCTCTAGATCAACAGTATCACCTGGATCATCTTGATCAACATCATCATCTCGATCATCTCGATCAATAATATCATCATCTCAATCATCTCGATCATCATCATCCGGATCATCTCAATCAACAGTATCATCATCTCGATCATCTCGATCATCATCATCTGGATCATCTCGATCAATAGTATCATCATCTAGATCACCATCATCTGGATCATCTCGATTAACAGTATCATCATCTAGATCATCTCAACCATCATCATCTGGATCATCTTGATCAACAGTATCATCATTTGGATCATCTCGATCATCATCATCTGGATCATCTCGATCAACAGTATCATCATAGTAGCATACTCTGCAATGCACATGATCCAATTATAGGATGATCAATCCCTCTCACTTTAAGACACCTCTCATGTCTATGGACGATGCAATCTAGATCTACTTACAGGATGATCAATCCTGATCCTTTTAAGACACCACTCATGTATAAGGATAATGTAGTCCTTGATCCATTTAAGACACCTATCATGTCTAAGGATGATGCAGTCCTTGATCCATTTAAGATAAATCTCATGTCTAGGGACGATGCAGTCCATGATCCATTTAAGAAAAATCTCATGTCTAGGGACGATGCAATCCGTGACTTGTTTAAGACAAATCTCATGTCTAAGGCCGATGCAGTCTGTGATCTGTTTAAGACAAATATCATGTCTAGGGATGATGTAGTCCTGACCACAGTGCCAGTCCTTTTTCATACTGGATGTGACCTAGATTAAATCTAGGATTTATCACCACAGAGCCAATCCTTTTTCATATTGGATGTGACCTAGATTAGATCTAGGATTTACCACCACAGAACTAGTCCTTTTTCATACTCGATGTGACCTGGATCAAATCTAGGATTTACCACCACAGAGCCAGTCCTTTTTCATACTGGATGTGACCTAGGATTTATCACATACATTTTGAACCAGCTATTCAGGGATGATGCAGTCCTATCATGTACATTTTGAACCAACTGTTTAGGGACGATGAAGTCCTATCACGTACATTTTGAACTAAACGTTTAGGGACGATGCAGTCCTATCACGTACATTTTGAACTAAACGTTCAGGTACGATGCAGTCCTATCATGTACATTTTGAACTAAACATTCAGGGACGATGCAGTCCTATCATGTACATTTTGAACTAAACGTTCAGGGACGATGCAGTCCTATCATGTACATTTTGAACTAAACGTTCAGGGACGATGCAATCCTATCATGTCCACTAAACAAAGTCTAAGGACCAATTTTCAGAGACATATGTCTATGGATCAATTCAGGGACCGAAGTACCAGGATGATACAATCCCCTCTCGTCCACTAGGGACCACTTCTTAGAGACATATGTCTATAGATCAATTCAGGGACCGAAGTCCGGGGATGATACAATCCCCTCTTATCCACTAGGAACCACTTATCAACCTTATTGATGATATCATCGAACTCATCGTTGGGATAGGTAACCTCATCATCGACCTCATCATCGGAACAAGTAACCTTAGCATCGATACATGTGTCCTCATCATCGATACAAGTATCCACATCATCGACCTTACCGTCAATATAGGAAATCTCATCATGAGTGACCATATTACTCCCCCTTTAGAGGAGGTTCCTTCTGAACTACACCAAGCTTATCTCTGAAATACTCAACTTTACTCGAGACAGAGGTTTTGTCAAGATATCAGCAACTTGTTCGTTAGTGCTCACATACTTGAGCTTGATAGCTCCTTCCTGTACCATATCCCTATGTGCATTTGACTTATCATGGAACACTGGCTTCTCTGTCATCTTGATACAACTCTGGTGGTCACACAGGATCACAGTGGGGTCCATCTATAAGTCAAACAATCCTAATAACAATTTTCGAAGCCATATCACTTCACAACTAGCAGATCAAGCAACTATATATTTCTCTTTGGCTGTGCGAAGAGCCACACTAGACTGCTTCCTGCTAAACCACGAGATCATGGCAGATCCTAGACAATAGCATCCGCCCGATGTGCCCTTCCTGTCTGATACACTTCCTACCCAATCAACATCTATGTAGCCATACAATCTGAATTCATGATCTCCAAGATAACATAGACCAAATTCTATCGTACCCATTAGGCACCTCATCACATGCTTTGCAGCTATCAAGTGAACACACCTAGGTTCCACTAGATACTAACTCAAGGTGTTCACATCAGAGCATATATCTAGCCTAGTCTTTTCCAGATACATTAATGAACCCATAATCTATCTGTACGGAGTCACATCCAATAACTCTGATGAGTCATCAGCTAACAACTTCAATTTGGAATCCATGGGAGTGGCCATTGCTTTTTCATTCCAAGATATCAAATACTTTCCCTGGTTGAGAAAGATTCCTTCTGGGCCTTGCCACACTTCTAGACCTAGGAAGTAGTGCATCAATCCGAGATCTTTCATCTCAAATTCTGTAGCTAGCTTCTTCTTGCTTTCCATGATTTGTTTCTCATTCCCTATTAGAAAGAGATCATCCACATACAGTAATAGTATGACAGGTTCATCATCCATAACCTTAAGATAAAGGTTAGGATCAACTTCACTTTTGGCAAATCCCAAGCTTGTCAAGAAGCTATCAATTCTCCCTCTGTGACCGAACATCATTCACACTCTATCTTGAGTGATCTTCTGCATATCTATCCATGCCATCTCTCGTCATATGGGTCTAATGATATGAGCCTCAAGATCATTTGAATTCTGTGGTGATTTCCTTCTTACATCCATCTAAGAGAAGAATGTCATTTGTATATAGACACCATCTTCAATCTTGTAGCAAAGGTTGAAATTTGCATCACCCATGGTGATCATTAAGCTCATCAAATGACTATCGATCCTGGGTACCCGTATAGAGATTTCTTCAATTACACCATTAAGAGAATAGTCTTATCTATCCACTTGGAGCAAACATCTCGTCATGATCCTCTTCTTATTTCTAAGAGAATCCTCTAGCCACGAGCCTTCTATATTACGTTTGATTTGTAAGTCTTCTTGTTGAAAATCCATCAGTTGTTTGGAGTTCATCATCCTTCTTTTGTATATCATATCACATGATATTTCCTACAAATCAAAGTTAATTACATGATTAGTAATACTTCTTAATCATCAAATCATGTTGACATGATAACCTATAATGCATACATATATGATTCACATAGTTATGCAACTATCTTGATGAATACTTTGGCACAACACTTTTCCATATCCTGTATGCATATAGTGGTTATCTAGATGCCTTCCATCTCTACCAAAACATACTATCAAGAGCGTGCACAGCTCTCAGCATGTCAGCCAAGAGGTTTCATTCTAGACAAACAACAATGGAATGTTTTTCCAACTTACCCATCATATGCATATTAGTAGTATACTGTTCAATGCTATATGAATGCTCACACTATTCATGATATATTCTAGGAATATAAATATGCATACATCTATTACAAGCAATATCATTTACTATTTTAGAGATTCAAATAACAACTCAAATACTTATCTTTCATGGTTGCCTCCCACTTATCCATATGTCTTTGAACATCTTATCCATCCTGGACCACTATGCATGCTCAAGTGTGCACTAGTGTCATCCTCATGATCTCATACATTCCTTAGTATAGTCTCAATACTATCAAAACATTATGATTCTAAATAATCTTAAGTATGTATGGTCATGATCATTTCATACATAGGTATACTTTCCTAATATCCTAACAAAGTAGGATTCTAACTTGATATAGGAAAACATACCTAGATTATCAAGCTTGGTTATGTCTTAACATACCCAAACAATATCTTCTTTGTTCTCTTCAATGATTTAGAGACCTTGTGCTAGAACTTGCATATCTCCTAGGTTAAGCATAGTAGAACAAATTCATACATACCTCGTAAGTAGAGATTCTATGTGATCAAATATTATGGATGAGTCTTTGTCTCCATGTCATCATGGTCATAGAACTCGATTTGTCTTTCTTGATGTACCTTTCATGCTAATAGGCAACATTATCATCATACAACACCACAAGTGCATTAGTACAATCATAAGTGTCATAAACCTAATAAATGAATGTCTTCTACCACTCATATGCATTCAATCATAATTGTACTAACCACAATAACATGAAGACAAACATATTATGAACTTAATCAAGAATTAGATTTTAAAACATACCTGTGTCTTCTCAAGTCATACATGTCGAGTAGTCTTCTCTATAAGGGTAAAACCCTAAACATCCAAGGTAGATCACTTGTAAACATCTTATGTATGTTCATGGTGCTCGAATGATAGGATATCAGTGCCATTTAAACCTTCTTCATCACTGCCCTATTAGTTTCCCCACTTTGCTAGGGTTTACTTGAAAACCTGAATCTTCAATCTCCTTCCTCCCACAACAATTTTGATGGAGAATTAATATCTATAATGAATGGATTCCAAATCCATTATAAAAGCTTCCAATGTTGTATCAGGTGTCTCCAACATTGTATCAGGTCCTTCCAAACCTAAGAACCGAAAACCCTAAGTGAGAGCTTCTTCCTCTGCATCTTAGATTTCCTCTGTTTAGCCCTTTTAGATGGGCCATATTGTTTCTTATGTAACTCTGAAATTGCGAATCTGTAAGGTCTAACACTTCATCCTATGGTAGACTGACCTGTCATCTTTCCAACCCCACAGGTCTGAGCTTTAATGGATTCTCTGAGAGAGAGTTATGCCAAGTGTCGCAATGTGATCTAATTATGGGATTAAATAGTATAGCGAACTTGTACCGAGTGCCATGTGTCACAGTTTCCACTTCGACTTCTGGAAATCGGACCTGTGAAACTATAGTCTATTCCCTACTTGTCACTTTTTATGAAATTTCATTTGGATCTTCCTAGCCTAAGATATGACCTTTTTTCCTAGGTCACCTATTTAGGACTGCATTCTGGAACAGGCAGAAACCCTAACTTGTACTGATCTTATCTCACAAAGTACAATGAACATGAGGTTGTCCTTTGGACAAAGGGTATAGGGGGTGTTGTCTACAACCTGTAGAAGTTTCATATCCTGAACCTTCTCCAAAATGGATTTATAGTGAAAGTTCCACGATGACTGGTTTTTGCCATACAAAACCCTAACTTTCAAATTGTCATAGGTGAAGCAAGTGTCGTAAGTGCCATACATTGCCTTTCTTCATGCTAGCTTTGATTCCATGTTAAAATTCAATATGCTAAATAGATAATATCAGTATTACATTCCATTTCACAACAATAGCATATACAGGATCACTGAAAGAACAACAAGCACAACATAAACACAAGAGACACAGATTTATCCTAGGAAACCCTCATGGGGTAGACAACCTAGCAAAGCTTCCTGAATATAGATGACTAGAAAATACAAAGATGTAATCCCCAAACCTGAGCTCCTTCTCCTCCATAGCAGATCTCTCTCTCACCTATGCGCCAATCACAAGTGAGTGAATGTGTGTTAAATGAGGAACACACCTCCTCTATTTATACATAACTCTGACTTGACTTTTACACTAACTAGGTCGGCCCCAACTTAACCACTTAACATAATATGACAAGGCTGAGCCCACTAGGGTGGTCTAATAACCCTTTAACCCACATGACTCATACAGGGCCGACCCCCACTAGGGAAGTCTAATAACCCAAGTTACCACATTCTCCACGGAGGAATAAAACATCTCTTGATATACAATAGGGTCTCCACAGAGGAATGAAACATCTCTGGAATATTAAAGTACAAATATAATATTCTTAGAAGTTACAATATCTCAACAAAACTACCCTAGGCTAACCTAGCATTGCTTGAAATCTCCAAACTAGCCTAGTTGAGCCTAACCTAACCTAACGATCCCTAACTTAAGTCAAACATAACCTACCTTAGGATATGATAACATATCCTACCTTAAACTAACTTACCCTACCATAACATATTATATACTAACCTTACATAGTTTAATGTGCTATACTCTTACCTACCCTAACGTAATATAGTCCCTCACATAAACTAGCTAATAATAACCTAACTTAGCTCACTCTAGCCACAACCTAACCTAGCCTACCATAACACACCCTTACCTAGCCCAACATATCTTAGCATACCTTATCCTATCCTAACCTAACCTATTCTACCCTATTATAACCTAGCATAACCTAACCTAACTCGCCCTAAGATAATATACCATAATCGACCCTAGTCTAACCTAATGTAGCCTTAAATTAAACTAAAATAACCTAACCTAGTGTACCACACCCTACTCAAACCTAGCTTAACACACCCAATCCATACCTAACCCAAACTAGCCTAACCCGTCCAACTCGATCCTACTCTATCCAAACTTAAAATAACCCAAACTTACCTTACATAACCTATCCTACCCTAACCTAGCCTATCCCACCTTACTTGAGCCTACCCTAACATTACTTGGCTAAACCTAACCTTAACTTGCATATCTTAACCTACCCTAACCTAACCTATCATACTCTAACCTAGTCTAACCCATGTCACTTAAGGTTACCCTAAACTAGCTTGGTGTAACCTATCATTTTTTATCATAACCTTACCATTCATAGCCTTACCTAGGTTCACCTAAACTTATCTTATATGGCCTAACATATCCTAACCTATCCTAACCTAACATAGTATACCATAGCCTAAATTAGTATATTCTACAATACAATAATCTTACCTACCCTATGAAAACCAAACCTAGCCTACTTTAATCTACCCTAACCTAACCTAACCTAATCAACCTTATTCTATCCTAGATTACACTTAAACCAAACTAACTTATCCTAATGTACCCCATTGTACCTCAACCTAACTTAACCTTACATAACCCATCCTAATTCTACCCCAAATAACCTAACATAACCCACCCAACCTAAGCCTACCCTACCTTAACTTGGTCTAACCTAACTTTACCTAACATAACTTAGCACCTAATTTATTGTACCCTAACCTAGCCTATAGCAGCTTACCTTAGCCCATCCTAACCTAGCATTGCCTAACATATCCTTACATTACATAACATAACTTATACTAATGTAACCTACCATACCCTAACCTAGCCTAACCCACCGTACCCCAACCTACTATAGCCTAACTTTGTCTAGTCAAAAATTTCTTAACCTAATGTTACCTTACATGGCCTAACCTACCTTCAACTAAAATTTCCTTACATATGCTATCCCATCCTAACATAAACTAACATAGTTTAACCTAACATAAACTAGCCAACCCAAACATAACCTAACCCACCCTACTATGACCTAGTGCACCCTATACAACCATACCTTACACTACCTTAAACTATCCTATATAATCACAACCTAACCTAGTTGATGGTGCTTACCCTAACCTACCTTATCTATCCTATCATGGCTTACCCTATCCTACATTGTGTTACCTTAAACTATGATACCATAACCTAACATACTCTACCTTGACCTAACTTAGTCTACCATACCTTATATTACCTTGGACTACCTTATATTATCCTAACATAACCTTACATTTCCTTACCTCGCTTAGCCTATCCTACCTCCTCACCTAAACTAGCCTAAACTATCTCAACATAACCTAATCTAAGGTACCATAATCCAACCTTACCTAGCCTATCATATCTTGGATTACCTTAATGTATCCTATTCTATCTTATCATAATGTATCCCAATGTAACCTACCCTATAATAACTGACTCTAAGATAACCTACCCTAACCTTCTATAACCTAAGTTAATGTAGCCATAAACTATGATAACCTCACCTAATTTAGCTTTCCCTACCCCAACCTAAACTAACCACCCAACTTGTGTCCACCCTAGCCTAGCCTAACTAACAAAACCTAACTTACACTATCATATCTTGGTTTAAGCTAACCTTACGTTACTAGGCTAGCTTACTATCCTAATCACCATAGGCAACCCTATCCTAATCCACCATACCTATGCTTACCTTAAACTAATTTAGTCTAGCCCGACATTTCTTAACCTAGCCTTACCTTTTATATCCTAGTCTTTCTTCACCCAAGATTACCTTACATAACCTAGCCTAGTCTACCATAACCTAAGCTAATATAGCCCTAAACTAAACTAACCTAACATAGTGTAGACACATACCCTAACCTTGCCTAATCCACCCAACTCATGCCTATCATAACCTATAATAACCCACTATCTTGTGCCTACCTTAACCTAAATTGGGTTAACCTAACCTTAACTTGCATGGCCTAACCTTACATCACCTTATCTTACATTGCATAGCCTAGCATAATCTAGACCTAAACTGAACCAACCTAACCTATTGTAGTGCACCCTATACCCCAACCTAATGTAACCCACCCAACCCATGCATACCCTAACCTAACCTAACTCAATCATCTAAATACTACACTATGTTATCCTAACACACACATCCCAAGCCTAACCTAATGTAACTTGATCTATCCTAACTTTTCCTTACACAACATAACAAACCCTAATTTAAACTCCCTACCCTAAGCTAGACTAACCCATTGTGCTTAAGGCTAGTCTAACCTATCATTTTGTAACACAATCTTACCTTAGATCACCTTTCATAACCTAGCCTAAACTACCCTTACCTAACCTTCCTACATTAACCTATCCCAACCCACCCTACTTAAGCCTATCTTAACCTAGCATGGTATACATTAACGTGTTTAAACCTAACCTTACCTTCAATTTCCTAACCTCACATCACCTTATCTTACATTGCATAGCCTAACATAATCTAAAGTTAAACTAAACTAACCTAGCCTATTGTGGTGCACCCTGTACCCCAACCTAATGTAACCCAACAAACCCATGCATAACCTAACCTAAACTAACCCACCTATCTAAAGCCTACACTACGATATCCTAACACACCCATCCTAAGCCTACCCTACCCTAACTTTTTCTATCCTAACCTTTCCTTGCACAACCTAATAAACCCTAAACTAAACTCCCTACCCTAAGCTAGACTAACCCACTCTACCTAAGCCTAGTCTAGCCTCTCCTAGTCTGACCTATCATTTTGTAATACAATCTTACCATACATAGCCTAGCTTTGCTTTGATTAAGCTTTACCTAGAATAACCTAAACTAACCTAACATAAGTTACCCTAGCCTAGCCTAAAGTAACCTACCATAGCCTACTCTAGCTTAAACTAACCCACCTTATCATAGCCTATCCTGACCTAGACTATCCTATCATATCCTAGTCTAACATGCCCCATATTAACCTAATATACCCTAACTTATCCTTTCCTACCTAGCATAACCTAACGTAACCTTACCTACACTAAATGAGCCTAACCTAACCTACCCTTACCTAGTGTAACCTAGACTACACTAACCCCAAGGTACCTTAACTTACCTTAACTTATAATAACGTAATATAGCCTTGTTTGGCCTATCCTATCCATTCATAACCTTAACATAAGCAATCTTAGCCTAACTTATCATATCATAAATTAGCCTACCCTAGCTTATCCTTGCAAATGCTAACTTATCCTAGCATACCGTAACTTATCCTTGCTTACCTAGCATACCCTCACTTAGCCTAGCTTACCTAGCATAACCTAACATAACATAACATAACCTACCCTACCCTATGTTAATGCAACCTACCTTACCTTAGACTACCACAACAAAACCTAACCTATCTTAATCCAACCTACCCTAATATAGCCTTACCTAACGTATCTTATCCTTGTCCATTCTAACCTAATCCTATCTATCCTAACATAACCTAACCCACTCCACCCTAAAATATCCTACCCTAACCTACCATGCCCTAGCCTAACCTACCATAACTTACGATAACATACCTTGACCTAGCTTACCATAGAACCATACCTAACCTACCCTATACTAACCTTTCTTTGCTTAACCTAATCTACCTACTTGGCCTAACCTTACTTAACCTAGTATAACCGACTCTTACATAACCAAAACTACCTAGCATACCCATCGCCTACCTTAGCTTACCCTAACATTGCTTATTATAATCTAGGATTTTCTATGCTATGCTAACCTTAACCTTAACATAACTAGCCTTAACCTAACACAACCTAACTTAGCATATCTTACCATATCCTAAACTAATTTACCCTAAATTAGCATAACATACCCTAACTTATCTTAGTGTACCCTAACTTAGCCTAGCTTACCTAGCATAACCTAATGTAACATGTCGTACCCTATCTTACGATAACCTAGCCTACTTTAACCCATGACTAACTTAACATAGCCTATCCTACCCTACATTAGCGTATCTTAACATAGCCTAAACTAGTTTAACACAACCTATTGTAACTTAACCCATCCTAATATATTCTACCCAAACCTACCTATGGTAACCTAACTTAGTCCAACCCAACCTAACCTATCCTAGCCTACACTAATCTAATTTAACAACTTATCTTAGACTAGACCATGATAGACTAACCCTATATATCCTAGCTTAAATTAAATTACCCTACCCCACCCTATCCTAACCTATACTATCATAACATATCCTAACCTACCTTACCCTGACTTCAATTAGCAAACCTTAACTTAGCTAAGCTTATGGAGCATAACCTATCCTAACCCAACTTAAGGTAACCAAGGCTAACCTAGCCTAACCTAGCCTAACCTAGATTAACTTAACCAAGGCTAACCTATCGTAACCTAGCCTAAAATAGCCTAACCTAACATAGTCTAACCTAGCTTAACCTGACTTAAACTAACTAGCCTAACCTCGCTTAACCTAACCTATACTACCTAGCCTAACTTAGGTTAATGTACCCTAACACACCCCAATTTAACGTATCCTCGCCTAGACTTACCATGGCCTACCTTAGCTTACCCTAACTTACCGTAAGCTAGTCTATGATTGCCTAACCTATCCTATCCTTAACCTAACCCACCCTATCCAAGCCTACCTCAACATATACTAATGTATAAGTAACTAGAATATCGCAACCTATCCCACTCTAAACCTAGATGACATTAGCCTATTCCAATCTACCCTAATGTAGCCTAGCATAATTAACCTTACACAACCTATCTTAACTTAACTTGCCTATTATATCCCAACTCCACTTAGCTTACCATACCTAGCCTAACTTAAATTAACCTAACCTATCCTAACCTACATTAACCTAGCTTAGTGTGACCTAGCCTACCTTAAAGCTATCCTACCTTAGCTTACACTGGCTTAGCCTAATATTCTTTAAATTAGCTTATAATATAACCTAAACTAGACTAACCTACGCTACCCTAGATTAACCCAACCTAACCTACCTAGCATAACCTAACTTCACCTATACTTACCTACACTAACTCAACCTAACCTACCCTCACCTAAACTTGGTCTACCTTAGCATACACAAACTTATCCTAGCATATCCTCTCACAACCAGACCTAACTTAGCCTATCCTACCTTACCTTACCCTAACTTAGCCTAACCTATGCAGCCTAACATAGTTTAAATTATCTGTACACTGACTTATCCTACGTTAGCTTTCCCTAAACTAGCATAGATTAACCCAATGTAACCTAGCCTAACCTAACATATCCTAGCCCACACCACCCTACTATGGCCTAGCCTATGATAGCCTAATCTAGCTTGACATAGCCTATCGTGAACTATCCCATTATAGAGTAACCCTATATATCCTAGCTTAATCTAATCCACCCTATTTTACCCTATCCTAACCTACCCTATCCTATTGTATCATATCATATCCTCACCTAGACTACCATACCCCACCCTACCATAAATTAGCATATAAAACTATAACTTACATAGGTTACCTAGCTTAACCATGCCTAATCTAGCTTATCCTAACCTATCCTATCCTATCTTTACCTAACCTAGGCTACCAACCCTATCTTAGCTTAACCCACCTCACCTAACCTAACTTAACTTAACCTAAGCTATCAATAGTAACCATAGTCTACATTAGCTTACACTAAATTAGTGTAGCTTAATATAACCTTACCTAATTTATCCTATTATTAACCTAACCCACCCTATCCTACTCTAACCCTATCATAATGTACAATATCCTAGCTTAGCTTGACTTAGCCTAACTTAGCTTAACCTAACCTATCCTAACTTAGATTAACCTAACTAGCCTAGCTTCATCTAAATTAACCTACCCTAGCCTATCCTAACTTAACCTCCCCTAACCTACCCTTTACTATACTAACCTAGCCACCGTAGATATATCCTACCCTACCATAACCTTAGGGTATCCTTAGGCTAGCATATACTACCCTACTTTACCCTAACCTAACCCTAAGCCTAAACCCATAAGTTTGAATCTTATGTCTAATTCATTAAAACTAACGTTAAGATTGATTCCCAACCTTAATTCTAAACTTAATACTTTAACCTAAATCTCAATCCTCACATAATAAATACCTATCTAAAGTAAAAAAAATCTCTCCTTATATAATTATAAAAGAAATTAATTAAAAAAAATAAAAAAAATACATATACATTTTATAATTTAAAATAAAAATTACAAAAATTTAATATAAAATACAATCCTTATAAGTAAGGGAAAACTAACAAAAAAAAATATTGAACATAAAAATAACTAACATAAACCACAAGGGAAAAAAAAATGAACAAACCAAGAAAATAATCAACACACAAATACCTAACATAAACAAACAAACTAAACATATAAGAAAGAAAGAAGAAAAAAGGCATATACATTTTGTGAAATTACAAAAGTTTAATATAAAATACAAACAAGTTACATTATTTTCATTAAACATAGTTTAAAAATACATTTTAAATAGAAATAGTTTAACATAATCAAACATACAAATAAGTTAACTTATTTTCATTAAACAAATTTATTTTCATTATAAAAAAAAGTGACTTAATTTCATTAAACAAATTTATTTTCATTATTTGAAAAAGTGAGACTTTTTTGTCTTCGCGAATCTTGACTCAGAAAATACAATATTTAAATGCAATATGCTGATATCATAGAGAGGTGGGTTACTAATGCAATATGCCGATATCATAGAGACCATAAAGATGAACGGTATTTATGGCTGAGATTGGTTAAACTAACGGGAGATAAATGTGAGATAACTGAGATAAAGACAATTTACTCATTTACATAACTAACACAAATATTTCTCAATGTGATTTAAAATTTTAAATGAGGTAAGGAAATAATATATCTATATGGGTAATTTTAGAATGAGGAGTAATATAATCAACCAGAGTTCAAATTTCATGCCATACAATGGACCTCCATGGCCGGTATCATACAAACATGAGCAATTTTAGAATGAGTCCAAATATGGTGATATTTGTAGAGTTTTGATAATATTTTATTCACTGTTACAAACAAGGCTCAACTATATGGCATGTTTACGTGGGCCGTGAGATAATAAGAAGACCAATTTCTGTTGTAAATAGCACTGATCGAAAAGATTATTCACTTTTCGGTAATAATCAGAATTATTTTTACCAGAGAACTGTTTTCAAAGATTATAAACTTTCAAATAGAATTCGAAAACCTAAAATTCTATTGAAACTATATAATGGTAATGATGGAGATCTTCCACGCACTCGATAATCCATGCCCTAAAAACTAAAATCCCTAATTCTGTCTAATTCTAATTTAGAGATAATAAAAACTAAAACCGCTAATTCTTAATAAGATACAAAGGTTAAAAAAAGTTTCATAACTACATTTTGATTTTTAAAATTTCTTATTTAAATGTAACAAATGAGCTAAAAGAACAAGCGAGGATCAGTATTTTAAACTAATGATCAGTATTTTAAACTAATGATCAGTATTTTAAATACGAAGGCGCGCTAAACTAATGGGGAACTAAATTCCCTGGTGGGCGCTGGCTAAACTAAGGAAGGAAGTAATACCTGATTTTTTTAACTAATAAGAAGATACAAGTGGGTCTAAAAAAAGGGGCCATTATACCACTAAAGAGCTAGATTCAACAGATCCAGGCCATTAAATTACTACTAAAGAGACATTAAGTTATTGAGAAACCACTGAAAAATTAGGTAACTAAACAAAGATAATATAGAGATTTTAATTAAGCAAACACGATTGAAAGATAGGCACAAGAAGCCAGAGCCATACATACCTGTCTCAAAGGGCTCAATTTACTTGAAGAAGGGTTTGGAAGGCTTGTTTTCCAACCCAAATGCAAATGCGAAGGCTGCTCTTCCAACAAAACAGAGCCGAACCATCAAATTGAGGGAATGAGAGGGAACGCTTTGCATGATCACTATTTCTGACAGATGGCAGAGAAAAACTAACAAAATGTACGTTGATGCTTCCTTTCCTTCGAAGTTGTTTGTTCCAGCGGATGCTTCATCAGATTCCTCAAATTCAGTTCATCCTCCTCCTCTATCACACTCAAACAAAACAAGACTCAGACTCAAACCACATCCAGACTTAGACTTAGAGACTCAGAAAGAATGAGGAGGACAAAAATGTTAGAAACAATGTAAGATTTGAAATAAATACCACATCTCTAGCCGTTAGTTCCTGCTTTTTTTCTCCTCTCTCTGGAACCCTAGCTAGGTTAGATGAGACAAAATTCCTTCGCTGTTTTGATTTCAAATTTTATTTTATCAAATTCTTTAGCTGTTTTGATTTCAAATTTTATTTTCTCAACGGTCCACTTTCTGACAGCTTTTGAGGGACATCCTGTTACAAGTTCCCATCCTTTTATTTTATCATAATTTTTTACTTTATTTTGTGTTTTTTTCTAAGTAAGGATATGAGGCGGCAGCTTTTCCTTCTCGAACATTGTCCAAAATTTCAGGTGTTCAATGCTTCCTTCACATGATCCGTCACATTACGTTAACTGCATCTATATTTAGCATTAGAGTTTGGCTTACCTTTTGCCGTGAACTACTCTAATTAGCCTCAAGAGTGTTTTCTTTCTTTATAATGGAGTTTTAAAATTGTGATTTTTTTTTAAATGGAGGATGGTATGTTAGTTATACCTTTTCATTTTTATTGATGAAGCACATTGTTTTATTTTAATTAGATTTATTTTAGTTTTTATCCAACATTTTTCCTTTTGACCATTTTTGTTATACTTTCATTTGTTTAAAATATTATAATTATTGTAAAATATTATAATTATTGTCAATGTTTAATGTTTTTATAATAATAAAATTAAGATTTCTGCGTTCTTTAATATAGTAGTTATCAAAATTTCATGTAACAAGTGTGTAATATTAGAAGTAATGATTTATAGGTTATGTTTAAGTTATTTTAAAAAATATATATATATATATATGCCATATCCATGATGTTATCCGTGTATTATTTGATAAATCAAAAAACCGTATATTTTTTTTTATGAAAAACACTACTATAAAATTAGGAAATGCCTATTATGGGTTCAACTTATTAGAAATGTTGTTTATGGTTTAGGTAAGTCAAGAAACCATACATTTTTTAATGAAAAACACCACTAGAGAATTAGGAAATGCGTGTTATGGGTTTAAATTATTAAAAAACTTACAGAATTAGGAAATGCTTGTTATGGGTTCAACTTATTAAAAAAGTTGTTTATGGTTTAGGTAAGTCAAGAAATCATACATTTTTTAATGAAAAACACCACTACGGAATTAGGAAATGTGCGTTATGGGTTCAACTTATTAAAAAATTTGTTTAAGCTCTAGGTGACTTTGGCTTTGGTTTAGATGATGTCCATTCATTGACTCTAGAACTAATATTGTGAAATCCATATGGAATCATTGTAGATTCGTTTGGCCATTAGATTTTTTTCCTTTGCCTTTGAAATTGGTTGGGCATGTGCAATCTTTATAATCTTTTAGCTTTGAAGGGAGTTTAATCTCATGATAGTTTAATTCATGACTATACAAAAGAAAAATATCAAGTTTGTTTTAGAAAGATTGGTCTCTATGTGTTCACATGGTTGGGAAATATCTTAGCCTCGAGTAGAAGAATTTAAGTTGTTACTGGCAATATTGATGCACTATGAGGATATTCAATGCTAAAATTCATGATGTCGATGCATTCGTTGTCATTAACGTGAAGATAAAATGCTTAAAAACTTTAATATTAAAGATCCACCAAATTTTGTTGATTTTCAGCTTGATATCTCACCCCCTCGGCGAACTATCTCACCCTGTGTTTTTATTCCAAATTGATTTATACAAGCTTTATTTGGAGTTAATGGCCATGATTTTGATGATAATAAATATCTCATAAAAATCATAAAATTGTTGTATTGAATGGAAAGAATTGGAATTTATGAAACCTAAATAGTTTTTCCAATATGTGTTTGTGTTGTGCTTTCAGTGATACTATTGGAAAAAGACACCTCTATAATTCTTATTTCAAAACTACATGATTTGGAGCAAGGATATGCCTTCTCGAGGTTTGTTTGGGAAGTTTAAATGGGGGACACATCACTTTCAAGCTAAAGCTAGTGACACCTTTAGTTGATCATTGTTTCTAGTGATTTTCTTAAAATTTAATTTTTTGGAGCAAGGTAATGGAGGTGGGAACATGGCATTGGGGCCATGTAAGCATCGCTTCTTCAATGTTACAATGTTTTTATCCTAAAATTATGGTTTTGTATATTTGGATTTAGGTGCATCTTCCATATCTTACCCTTTGTATATATTTCATATACATTCATTAATATACAAAGAATGTTATCGGTAATATTGTGTCTAAGAGAACCCTACCCAAGTAAGGGAACAACGAAATTTGCTAGAATGTGTAGATATTTATCTTAAACAAGTCTTACCGTGGAGGATATTTAACTCAAATTCAAAATATTTCCACTATCTAGATATATGAAAGTTAGATTTCAAAAATTTTCTACTCATCTACATAATGTCATGAATATAGTCATATATGGGCATCATGCAATATTAAACCTAAACATATTTATGTCTAAAAGAAAACAAATATTTGTAAAAAAAATATAAGTTAAAAACTAAGTAGATTCCTTTTTTTAATCCACATATTTAAAGAAGAAACTAAAGTTGAATCTAAACATCATAAAGTAGTCAAGAAAATAAACAAAAATAAACAAAGTCAGAGATGAACTTGAAAAGTCATTAAAGTAAAGAAGTCTAAGGATAAGTTCAAAGAATTTATCATTTTCTATTATCCAAACAAAGTTCTAGAGGGTAAATAAAATTTTCTAATAGGATTAAAGCATGTGTGAAACCCGTAGGAAGAGGCCATGCATATTTATTAAGTTTTAACTTCAGAGAATGGACAAACAGAGAAAAATAAAGTTCAAATTATAATTTCTTGAGGATATTTGGAATTTTTTTCAACATAAATTCAACAAAAATGTTTGAAATGTTTTGCTCATACTTAAAGTGGAATAAAATTGGGTTAGGAACTTATTGTAGGTTAATCATTCAACTTAGAAGCACTCCAGCATGGCTTGGTGTAAATGGTCATAAGTGGCCACTATAATGAGAGGTTCAAGTAATAAAAAGGTTCGATTTAAAATAGTTCCTATTTGTATCAAATGTGATTTGAAACTTTTCAATTAATTGTTTTAAATACACGATTATACTCAAATAATGTTTTGAACACTTGCATGAAATCTAAAATAATGTATTCATCGTTATCGTGACATCTAAAATAATGTCTTCACAGAAGAGGCCTAATTCTTATTAGAACATGGCTAAAATAAAAGGTCATTACACTCTTCCAAAAGCTTCTTCAAAATAGTTTTTTATGAACAAAATGTTTTGGTAGATTGGTATATTCCCTCCATTCCATACATTCCTAAACAACATATTACAAAATTTTAAGACCTTTGGAAAGCTCAAAATGGGTGACAATCAGGGTTTCTTGTGAGATTAAGAACACTTAACTCACTCCTAATGAATGATAAATCAAATGAAAAAGGATAGAAAACACAATAAGAAATAATATAGCTTCATATCATGGAAGGAATTTTGATCATAATAACTAATATGGTAGGGAATAAAGCCTTAATTCAGTCACCATAAATATATGGCTTAGGGGATAAACCTTTCTTTGACATAAATTTCTCCATTTATGTCAAAAAAATAAAACTCTAATTCTTGGCCATTTGAAACAAAATGCGCCAAGGAGGATAATTTGAGGTGATTATTTAGAGATTCTACAATTGACATTGTAACTTCAAATTCTATTTTAAAGTCATCTATTGATTAAAAAAATATGTTTAGAGAACATTAAGTCCTAATGCGATAAAAAACCATGAAGATCTCATTTGTAGCCACTATATATTTATTTATTTAGTTTCCTCATGGGCAATCAAGGTTTGTAGACCTTCCTTTCTATATCATCCATTGGGAAAAAATGTCATTTAGTTTTTGGAGGAATTTTTGGGCTATGGGTTTATGAATAGAAAAACGCGTGTACAATTAGGGATATTCTATCATTTACTAAAATGTACATACTTTATATGTCATGTCGTTAAAAAGATATTTTTTCTTTGAAGCATGTTGGTTTTATGAATTTTGAGGCATTCCAAAGATCATTACAAAGAATCTTAGGATTTCCACATAAGGGATATTGAATGTTGGTTTATAAAGAAAAATATACATTTTGATGCTTTCTACATCAATAATAGGCTAGTTTCTACACCAAAGACAAATATATTTCAAGAAAAAAAAAGCAAGTAGCGAGTAGTGACCTTTCTCATTACTAATAGGAAAAAAGTATAGCATGGAGACTCCACTTTCTTATCTACTCTATATTATCTTTACTATAAGATAATTCAAAATAGTATTGAAATGTAAGTGTATATCTAATCCTCTCAACCACTAGAATATAATGGCATGACACAATATTTTGTTTATATTGGGTCATTCCCCTTGTGATTTGTAAGAGGGATTTGGGAGGTGAAATCAAATTTACCATATTTGAGCATTTGAATGTAATTTTAATAGAGTTATTAGTGAAGGTATAAAGACCACTAGACAAATAATATTGGAATATTTTAAAAAGTATTGGGAAATTGATTTAAACACTAACAAAATATGACTATGGAAAAGGGGTTCAAATATGACTAGGGATGTGCTCCTTGTTCACCTCCCAACCCTAATATCTTGTGTAACCTCATGAAATGTTTCACCACATCTAATATTTTTGTGAAACTCCTTGAAACATAAAATGATATTTTACTAGTATGGGGAGGGAGCACTTCATAAAATAAAGGGCATGTGGATGCCACCTCCCAAACAAGTTGAAAGTCCAATAATACCTGCCAAAAAGGGGAGCATATGGATTCCCCCCACGATTTTTTTAAAACATTTTTTTAAATAAAAAAATTAAATTATATTAATTTTCCTAACCTAACATAATGCCTCCACATATAATTTTCCATTTCTATTTGACATTTACACTTACCATTTGAAATTTAACTTTGATATACTAATTTGTATTTATTAAGAGTTTCAAGCTACCAAGGAAGAGGAAGAATGTGTTTCTTTTTGCTAAGACACCAAGGAGGTACTAGAAGCTACAAGCAATATGCAATGTCTAAGCTAATAGCTTAATCATTACTAATAGGGAAAAAGTATAGCATGGAGACTCCACTTTCTTGCCTACTCTATACTCTCTTTACTAGAAGATAATTCAAAATAGTATTGAAATGCAAGTCTATATCTGTTCCTCTCAACCACTAGAATATAATGGCATGACAAAATATTTTGTTCCTATTGGTTCATTTCCCTTGTGATTTGTAAGAGGGAATTGGGAGGTGAAATCAAATTTACCATATTTGAGCATTGAATGTACTTTTAATAGAGTTATTATTGAAGGTATAAAGACCATTAGACATATAATATTGGAATATTTTAAAAATTATTGGGGAATTGATTTAAACAAAAACAAAATATGACTATGTAAAAGAGGTTCAAACAGTTTTGAGACAAAATTATTCTTATTGTTTGAAAAATTATAATAAATTCCTTGAAACATTAGTTTTAAATGGAAAAACTCAATTTAACAATGGGACATGCTCCAGAGTGTTGGGGATGTGCTCCTTGTGCACCTCCCAACCCTAGTATGTTTTGGAAGCTCCTTAAATGTTTCACCACATCCCATATTTTGTGAAACTCCATGAAACATAAAATAATGTCTTATTGGTATGGGGAGGGATAAATTCATAAAATAAAGGACATGTGGATGCCACGTCCCAAAAACGTTGATATTGAAATAATACCTCCCAAAAAGGGGAGCATATGGATTGCCCCCATGAATTTTTTAAATAAAAATAAATTTAATTTTCCTAACCTAACCTAATGCCTCACATATAATTTTACATCTCTATTTGACATTTACACTTACCATTTTAAATTTATCTTTGATATACTAATTTATCTTTATGAAGACTTTCAAGCTACAAGAGGAAGATGAAGAATGTGTTTATTTTTTCTAAGACACCAAGGAAGTACTAGAAGCTACAACCAAGATGTAATGATTAAGCTAGTAGCAACAACCAATCAACCAAACAAATTCATGATTTTTATTTTGGTTTTCATTGGGATGGTTTGGGTTTAAATGTTAACAACAAAATTTTAAGAGATATGATATCCAACTATTCACATTTAAGTGTCTAACAACAAAGGTGAATCCTACAATCCATTATTTAAAAATCATGAAGATAGTCATATCCATTTAGATATGGGGTCCCCTATGCGAGGGACCTCAACATCCCTCGCCCTCCATGTTTCTTGCTAAATTTTTGGTGGTTTTATCCACACATGACCCAAGTGTGTTTCCCCACTCCTATGTCCCCATGTCTAGGAAACTTGATGGAGTATTGGAAAATATTTAATAACATGTAAAAATTAGGATCCAAAATAAATAGACATTCAAACAAGCCTAACATGTTGGGATGTTCAATGGAATAAAGGAGGATGATGAGCTCTAATTCTTTGGATATGACATTGGTTATAAATGGTATTAGTCATCAGTAACTTATGATTAAAATTCTATAACCCAAATAATAGTTATGAAAAATAATAAAAATAACCCAATGCATGAGATATGTACAAGTACAATAAGTATCCCTTAGGATATCAATAATGATATATTTCTCTAGACTTCCAAGTATAAAAATGATGTAAAACCTCAAATATATATAGAGTGGTTTCTTCATTACTCATTCCCTTTATGCCTAAGTGTGGGACCAAAAAGGGACCTTACTAACATCATCTATAATCATAGACCATCAACACAAGGTGTGTGATTCTAACCCACCAAGACCACAAGAGCACCCCTTAACTATTTTCAACACAGAATCACAATTAACCATTATTGACCTAGGGGTACAATTTTTGAAACTTAGCATAAAGGAAAACCTTGATACAATTATAGTCACTAAGGTTTTGATACATTCAAGAGTATATTTTATCAACTAAATACTACATCCCAACATCCCCCCCTTAATGTAAAATTACAATAGATGTGGTAAGTAGAAATAAATTTCAAAACAAATAGTAAATTAATAATTCCTTAATATTTAATTGTGTAGGGAATATAAATATGGACAATTCTATCAACATCCTAACCAAGGTTCATAAAATATCTTTCAAAATAATGTTACCAAATTATAGCCTCCAAAACACTTTCACACAAACCTCTTCACAACTAGCCAAGGAAACACAAGTTTAAATAGAGACTCCCAATTTAAAATTGTAACTTTTAGAAAACCTTCACAAGACCCTATTTAGAATTGGCGAAGAAAGCACAATTTTGAATGAACATATGCAAAAAGTCTTAGAGTGAGGAGAGAAATCTAATAATTTTTTCAAATAATATCCTCTAAAAAAATGAATAAGAAGATGGAAAACATCCTGTTAAAGTTGAAGAAAACCCAATGCAAATGGTATTAAGGGAAATGTCAAAAATCATCAACAAAGTCTCCAATGATACAAACTAATAGTCCAACTAATAGAGAGAAATACAATGAATATGTTATCAAAGCAAGTGTCAAAGATGGACAATAATTCTCTAGGATGGAAAATGGAGAAGACCACATTTGTTTTTGACATAAAGGTCAAAATGATTAACAAATTCATCAAACAATGCATAATAGGATGGGTTTTCCATTATAAATGTATATTTTTCTTATACATATACAAAAGGGAATGGAAAAGCATGGATTTACAAAGGAAAAATGTGGAGTGGAAATTTATACTATAATCAACAAATCACAATTGGAAATCAAGATTATATGGTTGTACATTCAACAAAACAAGTCAATATGAAATCCTCAAACAAGTGCTCAAATTTTTCCATCACATATAAGCACTTCAATGACAATTATTCATTGTAATGGCGTAATGGGTACCTATCAAAAGTTCCTACATCACACTCATTAATTGTTGATAACATTGAGATGTGAATATCCACTAGGAATCATCAAATAACATTTACTTAGTTGGTGGGATGGTAATACACTTTTCCCACTCAATACAAGTGGCAACTGTAGTTAGCATCTTAGAAACGATTTTTAAATTATTTTTGAATGATTTCCTCTAAATAAGAAAAAAAATGATGAGATTTACTCTACTGAACTTTTTTTCCACGGAGAAAAAAAATTTAAAACATCATAATTTTATTAACTAAACCTAATTACACTTTGCATATGCATCAAGAGAATTACAAGTAGATATAAGATCTTACAAGCCTAAAACAAATTCAATATCTTCTCCAAACCATCCAAACACAATTCTCAAAATTTTAAAATTAGGAGCCGAAAATCCATTCATCCCACTATATCTTAATAGGATCCCTAATATGGCATAAATTTAACTACCTATATCTTGAGGGATGAAACCCTCTTTTTCCTTAAATCAGAACTAATATAAGGGGGGAAAAGTATGATATATCAAATAATTCAACTTGTTCATAACAAAACTAACAACAATCTCTAACGTATTAAAATATAATTGAAGGGAGGATGGTAGTATTGCTCAATATGTCTATCTCTTTCCTCCAATAGCACTAGTACAAAATGAGAGATAAGTGACCAAGCAACCAAAAAAATTGGTCACCACAACTTTTTCAAGGGATAAATGACCAAAATTGAGAAATTTTAAGTGAACTGACTAAAAATGACCAATTTGGTAGCGGGATAAGAACTAAACTAAAAATGACCAAGATAAATGACCAATTTGGTCATGAGATAAGAACTAAACTAAAAATGACCACACAACAATTGGTCATTTATGTGGTCATTTTTAGTTGTGTCATTCAGGCAATGGAAAATGATAATTTTGATAATGAATTTGTACAATTTACTAAATTTTAACACTACAAATGGATTCGAAGACCCATTTAGTAAATTGTAACATTAATAGTACACAACTTGGATTATTTTTCAATAAATGTCTTCTAAGGGATCATTTATTTGAGGCCATCCTGATGCCTATTTTGTTATATGATAGGAGAATCATTGAGATGCTCATTTAGGGATTTCTCTACTAATTAGTGCCATGGGTGTGGTGAGTTGATATCTAGATAATACATAATGTAGTGCATACAGTTTATCAAGTGATAGATGAGTTCTTCTACACGTGGTTGACTAGTCGAGTCTTATTCTATATTTGTCGTCTTTCCCTTTTGGAATTCTCATGTCCTAAAGTTAGTGTCACTCCATTCAACTTGTTGTACTAGTTGTGTTCATATTTTGTTTGAACAAAACCATCATCATTTGACCATCTCGGTAGGCTATTGCATGGTGTGCAACAACTACAAGTATTTGGAGACTCAAATTTGGCCATTGAGTGGATGGAGCATAGAAGGAAGCCAAAAAAAATTCTCTAGTCTCGATATATGGGGAAATTTCTAGGATGTTGGACCTTTTCCAATATATTTCATTTCAACATATATATAGGGAAATAAATTCTATAGATGACCTTCTATAAAAAAGAGGACTAATTCCATTTTTCCCATGGTCTAATTCCATCAAATAACTTACCGGAAACAGAAAAATGCTACACAAAATTGGTTATGATCACTAATTCTATTAAAACATACCAATTATATGCCCCTCAACCTCAAAAATATAAAATGTGCATTTTATAATATAATATAATATAACATAATATTAATGTAATATGATATATATAATATTTATATGATATGGTTTTAAAATATGAATATATTATATAAATATATATATAATATAATAATATTAATCATTCTTAAAAATTCAAATACATGGAGGGAAATAAAAATGGGGAAAAAAAATTGGGGAAATAGAAATTGGCAGAAGCTAAAATAAAATAAAATTTGGGGGAAAATAGAAATTAGCGGAAGTAGAAATTGGGAAAGGGTTTTTCTATGCTTGACTGAGAAGATATGGAATGGCCATGGCTGAAATTCACATGATTTACTCTACAATGGATCTCCGTGTCTTGGTTAAAGGTAAGCATATGGAATGAATTTTTTAGATAAGCATAGAATTCAATTTTTTTTATGTAGGTTTTCTGTTTACTAGCCGAGGAAATCTCCTCCGTGTCATGACTATGTCTATGCACAAATTAGTAGGAAATTTGTGTTATTTTTGTCAATGAATTCATAAATAATGTGTCACTTGTCAACATGTTATTGAGAAAGCAATTGGCATCCTTGGAAAAAATATTGAGCCGATGATTAAGACTGTGAGTACCATCCTATGCATTTGGGTGTATTTATTTCTAAATGCAAAAAATTCATGTGCCAAACTGTGATCAGTCAAGCCTAGGATCTCTCTTGGACACATTAAGTTATAATGTTCCCATTCTGACACTAATTTTTTGGCTTTAGATCGCAAATTACTAGGCTCCAGGAAAATACATTCTGAAACCAGGTTTGGAGAAAGAAGGCTCTATGAAGCACTCACCTTATAGTGGAAGGTGAGATAGGCAGTTTTATTTCTTATCTTTGACCGCAGATTGTAGAACTTCTTAGGAGATGCTCTAGGAACTCCTTATGATTGTTCTCAAATGTTCTTCCTAGTCCATTGACCTATTTTGTTCATTCGTGAACATTAATATAATTCATTTCATTTCATTTCATTCTTCAAGGTCTTGATTCCATAATGCTTACATTTCAGGTTATGTTTGACTTGCCTTTGTATGAGGTTTTCTGTACATTTGGGCATCTTTATGATGTTTGCACATAAATTAATTCCAATTAATTACTTTGACTGTAATAGTGTATAAATAATTTTGGAAAAATAACCCAACTTGTGATCTCAAAGATTCTATTTTGAGCACAGAACTTATTTTCTCCAAACCATAACTATAGATCTTTATTCTTAATTTATAACACTCTTTGAGGAACCTCTCTTCTCAATTTATAGTTTCTCATGTCCAAAATTATTTAATTATTGCATTGACCTCTCCATTTCTACAAATAAACACAAAGTATTCGCTAGGATTGGGGGATCCATCTCTTCCCTGCCCTATGATTGAAATGCTTGTAGGTGAATGTGTCCTGTTCTACATCAAGAATTGGGAGGAATCCCACCATTTTCATTCTCATTGTTGACATTGTATTAGATGCTTTTCTTCTAGGTTTTCTTTCTATAGATTTCGTGGGAGATATTAGGGAAAGAGGAAATAAAAACTAACCCTGCTTTGGTTCTTGTCAATGATATAGACCCTTGGAATTATCAAACATCATGTAAGTCAAGATGCATTTCTTCAACATCACACCTCCTTTTGTAGCTGCCATCTTATAGCAAGAGCTATTGACAAGGCTAAGGACATTGCCACCTCATAGCTCTTGCTTGGAATATATATATGAGTATAAATTATATTATTTGTTTATCCCTACTCGAAGAGACTATTGTTTTCACCTCTTTCAATTAACTTGTGTGGTACAAAAAATTACAACATAGACTATTGAAATTGTAAGGTTTAAATATGTTTTTGGAATAATTTTCTTTCTGAAAGAGATTTATCTACATTTCTTTTGGTCAAGGGCCTATGAAAATGGGTAATACAAAAATCAAATAGAATCCCGAACCAGGGTTTCACTTAGTGCAAAAAATCGTAACATACCAAGGGCATCTTGTAGAAGAATTTGCAGTAACAAACACAGGGGAAGGACAGGCTGGCTCACCATTCTTGCTTTACACATACCTAGTTGAGTTCTTCTAGAATATGATTTGCTTTTTCAAGGTGCACATCCCATTGTATTTATTTGGAATCACGTTATTTTTTTATCTGGACTATTGTGTTGGGTATATTTTCGTGTTATATTGAAAGAAAATGTAAAATCCTGAGCTTTGGGTGCTTTAGGAATTCTACATTTTGACTTGTAAATCGATCCAAGCGACCGTGGATCATGGGAATATATCTCATTGAACCAATATGAAGGGATTAATATTTCTATGTGATTGGAATAATATAAGCAATTTGGCATTTCATGTCGAAGGGATGGTAGAATCAAGATTGTACGGGCTTGGTTCTGGCAACTCACAACTATTCAATAAATACGTTAGCAATTCTTCCTAGCTGGTTTTGTGTTGATTGTGTTGTTTTTATTTATGTTCTTTTTTATTTCATGTCATTAGTTTTCTTTGGGCACCAGATTGGAGTATCCATTATCCAAATATATGTTAGCTATATGAAGCTTTATGCAATATTTATGCAGAAGATCCCTCCTTGGGTTCTCTTTTGCAGGCAATGTAGCACCCTGCTGAGGTAAACCAAACCCCCTTTCTATATTACTACATTTGAGATGGATGGCTATGAAAAATTAATCATTTTTGTGTTCCAAATAGTCCATCTTAAACCCTAATTCTAACTGTAGTTAACATGTATAAGAAGAAACAACCCGATTCATTGTTTGGAGCAAACAATGGTTCCAAACCCACTAAAACAAAAATTCAGAATAACTCTAATTCAGACATTTTTCGGGTAATTTTTTGTATTCTATCCAGTACCCATATAGCTATTTTTTTAAATCCATTGGTGTTATATGAATGATTTAGATGATGACAAGGCTCTGGGGGAGGGACCAAGGGTTTTTTTATTGCGTTCATAAATTTCTTAATTCTATTCTCATAGAGCTATGAACATGAGAATGGGGCCTCCCACCCACAAATTGGATATTTGTTTTGTGAACCATGCAATTCATGATTTAATATTCAAGAAAATTGGCGTTTTCTTATTATAGGGTTTTCTTCCATCATTTTATTTTTACCATCTACTGCTCTTGAACACTGCTCTTAAAATCTAACCTGATTATTTTGTTTTCATTGAAATGTGATCTTCAACACTTTTGTACAAATAGGGTTTTGTTTTGTTAAATATACAGGCAATCTTGCTTGGGGGAGTAGGGCAATTACCAATTCAAAAGAGATTGAGAAGTGGGTGAGTTATCACCATGTTTTCCATGGGAACATGTGGTACGCGCAACAACAAAAGCCCTCTGGAAGACAAATCGCTGAGCGAATAGGTAAATCAGAGGATGGTCCAATGGCACTGTGTTTCCATCTACGCTGACAATTTAGGTTGGATTGCAATGCATCATTTGAAGCAAGGGTAAGTGCACATCTTGTCTACAATCTATCTATTATTTGAACTTGTGGACATGATTGTTTGTGCAGGGAAATGAGTAATATATTTCATTCATATTTCGGACTGGTATAACAACAACTGAGAGCTAGTGATATGTTTATTTTTAAGCTTTCGTTTGAGTTTGGCTTGTGTCCAATTGGGACAGAGTATAACTTTTCATCTGTTGAAATTCTCATTTTTTTGTGTAGATGTACATGTCTCATGATCCAGAATGAAATCAAAAATATCATGTTTATTTCAGTGGCACTATTGGTTTTGTGGTTAGTTACAGTCTGAAACAAAAAATATCATATTGTTGAATAGCTCAGTTCATTTATCATTGCAGAACGTGTAGTCATTATTTTTTGAAATGGATATAGGTTTTATTTTGAAGCATGATAAAGTTACCACTTGTAAAAGTAGTTGGAACAAGTTGGTCAATCCTGTCTTTATTCCTTCGTTGTTTTGAATCACTTGCATTGGTGCCAATATATGTTGATTTAGATTAGAACAATAGGCATTATTGTTACATCAAATGGGAAGTATGTCAAACATTAGGGCTTTTCTTAAGGTTACAAATTAGATGATCTCCGTATTGCAGTGACAATG
Organism: Larix kaempferi; assembly: GCA_027924585.1. Taxonomy (NCBI): domain Eukaryota; kingdom Viridiplantae; phylum Streptophyta; class Pinopsida; order Pinales; family Pinaceae; genus Larix; species Larix kaempferi. The sequence continues at coordinate 52,752 of BSBM01000262.1, forward strand.
TATTAAATCATTCTCTGTAACATGCATTGCATACAAGTCCTTAGCTTTTTTACTCTAGTTTATAGTGATACTTATATGCATTGGAATGGATTGCTAGTTTGGCCTTTAGTTCCATCCTTATGTTACATACCCTTAGGTTGAGTCCCATCCTGTTGATTTTTTTAGCTTAGGCATTGAAATCCTTGGAGTTGATTACTTTGGATAGGTACCCACTTGACACCCAAGTCCCTTGACACCCATGTCCCTCATTGTCTCTGATTAGCCCTTCCTAGGTCTTAAATCCTTGTGGAATTATGTGCTTAGAATCAAACCGTGCCTATAAATAAATTCTTTGACATGATTTGGAAATTAGGGATCCCAAAGCACTCAAATTAGGGAACCTGTGGAATAGAAGTTTGGGTTTCCCAATGCATATCGAATTTGTACATATTGTTGAATTGATCATAGTATATACGAAATATATTGGGATGTTGGTGGCTAGATAGGCATTATGGATGTTGTGGACACAAATGAGAGCATAGATTCTTTTTCATAATCCATTGTTCTATACATGTCCTTATAGGAATGACAGTTCTCTAAAAATGGACGGTGAGTAAAAGGGAACTAACAGCAGTCTTGTATCACAAAATAATTGCCCAGCAACAATCAAGCTAATCTGTGACATAAAAAAGGGATGGAGCTGACTTGAAACAGTCACAAAATATGAGGGTCGACCTGTGAGCATAGGGAGGGACATGTGCGCCTTCCTAGTTATGATCAAGCATAGACATGTATGAAACTTGCCTAGAATATTGTGATTGCATTGGAAGAATCTTCTAAAGTCTAGTGCACTGAATCAAGGCCATATTTATTACATATCTGAGTTTGAACCAACAATTGGGAGCTATGAAATTCACTCGACAGGGGTATTATTGTTAGATTTTTTCAACAATCAGTAACAACATATCCTCGTGCCCCACTTTGTGGTATTGGTTAGGAGCAGTGTGAGGCAGCTTGTAAATTTGTTGGTTGGCAAGGTAACCAACATGCCACATATTCTCATATTTCATCAGCATTGGGGAAAGGGTTTCACTAGACAGCCATACACTAACTTGTGGTAGTCCTATCTCTTGTAATAGAAACCTCAGACCTGTAAACACGTTACACAATGATAAAGTTGGCACATAATGTCTGGAGTGAATTTCCTAGTTCCTATGGAATCACTATGATACCAGTGAACATGTGGCAGCATGTGAAATAGGAACCTGAGGAATATCTCAAGGTAGTGCACTTATGAAGAATAATTGGAGAGGTGTATATCCTAGTTCATCTTTGAAGAAGAGTATAAACAATGTTTGAAGATGATCCCACATCATAAGTGTGCCAATAATGCAACATACCTGAAATGGAATAATGGTTTTAGGGTTTTTCCTTAGGCATGCAGTAAGATTGAGGTAACCCTATCACTAAGCAACAAGTTGAGGCAAAGTCCTAGAAGTATTGGAAGGGATTTTGACATGACATATATACACTTTGTCATTTGCTTAGCTCATGGACCATAAGTGGGACCATCTGGGCACACTTTGGATGTGACACATTGATACACATTTGGTGGAGAGTTTTGGGTTGAGATGATTATTTAATGAACAATTCAATTTGTATTGGGCCTTCCTTCATATGATTCTTCACCTTTTGTTGACTTGGAGGCTAGCACTTGGCATCTCTTATATGGTGTGGAGAGTTTCTTCCCTTCCCACATGCACATGTCTAGACATATGGTGTGGAGATTTTCCTCCTTTCCCACACATTTGGACATATGAGGGTTGATTTGTACATGCTTTGAGGAGATTTCAATGGTAGAGACTTGGACTAAGGATATTTGGTGCATGGTTGAGGGTTACTATGGTTTTTGATAGAGTTTGGGCCCATTTGGAAGGGAAATGCTTGGCTTGAAGGTTTTTTGAAGATTAGAAACTCAGATGACATGCACTCTCATTGATTCCATATGGAGACTAGAACCCAATTTGGAGGGCCTTTGGAGGCCACACATCTTGACTCCTTTTTAGTTTCTTTTTCTTTTTCTTCTTTTGTTATGCCTCCTCTTCCAATCTACCAAAAACTGTGGGCTTTCTTAGTGTTACACTTTTCAGATATATATTGTTGATAAGTCAATATATATTGAGTTAAAACCTTCGGTGATATTATTGCTGCAATTTATTATGATATTTTCCTTGTGAGAAATTATTTCAGTAGATATCATGAGTTAATGGAAATTATTTCTCTATCAACATCAACTTTTCCTTATAATTGGATTCTTGGTCTTTTAACCCTCATTTTGAAACAGCGAGTTAGGGGATTTATCTATGATGATACTATAACCATTTTCCATCAATCAAACAAGGGGAAATCTATTGTTTTTATTTCCATCATCCGTACAATTTTTTGTTTTGATGTGATTTTGTATCATCTTGTAAGGACTTATGACTCAAGACATATATCTTATTTTAGTATTAATGTGTGGTGTACCACTTGACATCTTATGCATATTATATATCATCTTTATTTTCATATTTATGTAACAATGTGTTTGTTTGTTGTTGTTGTTTACATGTTTAACAAATTGAAAAATATTATTTTTGTGTTCTTCAGTCCCCAAATTTTTTCCCTCTTCAGACTAGTTTGATAATATACCAGTTACCTTGTGCACTTTTAAATCTGCGAGCTGATTCAAGAATCCTTGCAACATATCCTCCATACTTTTCAAAAGATGGACAACTTCTTGAGAAAATCATTAGCTAATAGAGGAAGTACGCAAGTGTGTTCTCTCCTCAACTGCTCAAGGCCTGTGCATAAGTTTAGAAGTCCAGCGTTTTGAATTGATGCATGATTTTGTTCTTCTGCTTGAGTAGCTACTGTATGATCAAGGCAAAGTATGGCATATTCCTTTTCAGCTTCAGATGCATTCTTTTCTTTCTTAAGAGTTACAATTTCACTTTCTACCTTTGCTAACTCATCCTAAAGAGTGTCCATTCTTGCATGGACTTCATCCAATTCTGCAACTAGTAATTCTGCTACTCTGTTTGATTTCCTAACATCTTCTTCAACAGATACTATTTTACCTTGTAAGTTTTGAAATGATTTACCAAGCCATTCAATCACCTCCACAGGATCCCCAAACTGAAATTGATGAATAGAACCAATAGCATCTAATGCAGTCATCACTCTTTGCATCATTTCATTGCTCTCAAAATAATATTTCTCTACCTCTGTAGCATGCTTTCTTGAAGAGATGAGTTCTGATTCTATCATTTTAAAGTGGTCTAGAGCACTTGATAGGTCTCTAATTTTCTGTTCAGATTCGTTACTTGCATATTGATGCACCTGAAGCTCCATTCTCAGTTGTTCAAGTTTTGTTGCTTTTTCATCCACAAGTTGTTTCAAGCTATCATGTTGTTGAACTACACCCTTTCCCTTTTTCATCGCCATGCTTAACTTCTCCCTTGTCATAGATAATTTTTGCTCAAACTACTCAAGTTGTATTTTGAATGCATCTCTTTCTTTTTTCATAGCTTCCATCTCTTCAAAATATTTTCTCCATTCCTCAATAAGTTTATCTTGCTCATTCTTATATAATGCCACAGTTTCAATGGCTTCTTCTTGCTTACTATGCACTTCTAATAATTATTGCTCGTTTGCATCAAGTGCAACCTGAAACCTTGACAACATTTGTGCATTATGTGACAGAGTAACAGTTCCCACAACTTCCTCTTGATTGGTTACTTTAACCATGCTAACTTCTTCAGATAGAACACTGAACCTATCTATGAAATTCCTATGACATTCTTCCAAATGCTCAATAGTGTAACTAGAAGGGTTTTCATTAAGAATTTCACCGTCAAACACTTCTCCAACCATATCAAACAATCTCCTTATCATATCTTCTGTGTCAGTGTTAATAGTTTTCAAGTTAGACTCTAGCTCAAGAAATTTTTCCTCAAAATAAGCAAGGTTTCTAGATAATTCTTCTTTATCATATGCATCTTTAGCTACTTGCTCAATCAGGCTTTCATATTTGCAATTAAGCTCCTTGATTTTTTTCAAAAGAAGTTCTATCTCAAGATTTTCTCTTGAAATATTAGCCTCCAAATTAAACACATTCCTCTGTGATTCTTCCAATTCTTTCTAAAGGAGTCTCTAACACCTACAAGATGTCCATGTCTTCTAAAATTAATCAGAATTATATATTCAATATGCTGGGCTATCAAATTTAGCCAAATGACAAGTAAGGACTTGAAAAGTCAGTAGCAAAGGGAACCTCATGAGGGTGGATATTGAGAGTGATGCATGCCTATTCATAGGCCTGCTCTAATTCTCTATAAATCCAATCCTCTTCCTTCTACAAACCATATCTAGAATATTCAAACACCATACTTCTGGTTCCTGTAATGTCAAGACATAACACTCCACTCATATGATCACACAATCCTCCAATGCTTATGACCACAAAATGGTTTTTCAACACACCTTCCCACAATCGGGTTAATTCCATTTATTAAAAAAGAATAACAATACAGGCTCTCCATTATGGATGTCACCTCTCCAATAATAAATCATTCAAATCGACCTATAATAATATGGAACCCACACGGATAATCACTGTATCTGAGTTTGCAATTAATTCCTTATGCCACAATGTAGTAACAATGCCCATTCCCTTTCAACCATCATCTTTCTACTTCGATATGTGTGTTTCACAAGTCGATTTGTGTGTTTCACAAGCCTGAGTGTTTGTACAAGACTGGGCAGACACATTCCTGATCTAATTCAAAATTGAACTATTCATTAGCTTCATAAATAAAACATCACCCTAGAAGGCATCTTTCACCACATTCAAACTTGTTCTTAAAACTCAACCAATATATATAAATATAATAAAACTTCTGAGCACTTATTCTCTTTCCAAGCACTCATTATCTCTTCTGCTCTCTTATGTTTCTCCTCATACATTTTATGGTAAGACACATAGTTTATGGCATATAAGATCTCATGAATTTAATTCTTAAACATCGAAGAATGTCCATCTATTAATCTGAATTTGATTCCTTCGTTGTGAATACATTTTCAATTCCAAAATTCACATACACCAAAATAGTTCCATAAGGGCAATTTCATGAGGGATTGAATTTCCCTTACTTTTCAGAAAGCAATTTCTTCCAATCCTTTGCGTAGCAGACTTTTTAGATCTCTATGGTCTTCAATCTTCAACTAACAGTGTACAAAGAAAATTTCTCTACCAAATGGCGATTTCCCAAAACAGAGACGAGTTTGTCCAAATAGAGAACGTTGTTCCTTATATTCATCAAGTTATATAAAATCAACTTTGAGTACATAGAACTTCGCAATACAGTAAATAGAGACACCTAGACAATTAATTGTCTACTCGAATAATCATTGATGGATTACAATACAGAAACAAATTATAGAGATATTCAAAAGAACACAAAGTTGTTCTCTATAAAACAAATTCAAAATATAAATGACCCAGTACATAATGTGTGGGAACAACGAGCCCTGGTCTCTATTGCTTTTCCTAGCCCGTAGGCTCATAGTTATATCAAAAGGAATTTGATGCTCCCTTATTTCAAAACCCTAACAACTTTCTATAAATCCTCAACTAGCTCTAAAAATAGAATCCTGAGCATCATAAATAGACTTGGCCACACAACATCAGGTTCTAGGTATTTCTAATCCTGTCTAGGCACTCTGCAACAATACTACAATCAGCTAGAACCACAAAACATCCCTGGGTTTGTCTTCAACGTCAAACAACATTAACAAAAATACCACTTATAGCTATAAAGATCAATTATGGGCACAATTTCTAGGAATCCTATGCATGTTAAGGTATTCTAATAGCCCAATCCTTCAATCCAGGCTTAATTTGTCCATTTTTTGGGATATCTCAGCCTCCCAACATCAATGAATCTCATATCTAGGAAAGTCCATGCATAGTTTCAGCAGTAAATATCCCCATCAGACAAATTATGGGCAGTCCCATGGGTGAGAAAGAAGCAATAAACCCACATCACTTTCACCTTGGGAATGCTAGCTCAAATTCAGGCATGTACCTGTGCCTAGCAATGGTAAAAAGCCGTCTCATCTCTAAATATGGGCACCAAATAAAAACCAAATCTGTCCAACATAATGAGAAGTTTGTAAATGTAAACTTGATAAAGAATAAAAGCAAACATATGACATGCAAGCATGAACCAACTAGCGAGAAGTATAAGTATGTCAAATCTATTCCTCTGGACTTCTGGTTGTGTGAGAAGAGGCTGAGAAAGATAGTGATAAAGTAGTATGAATGTGTCTACAGTTATCTGGAGAGTGCCAAGAAGGCCATTAAGACATTGAATGGTTTTGAGTTTAAGGTTGTTGACAATTTCTGTTTCAAATCATCTAAGAACCTTTTATCATTAACATGTTTCATAGTTGAAGTTTACCTATCTGTTTAAATAACTATTTTTTTGAAATACAGGATAAGAAATTAAGAGTATCAGAATCCCAACCAAAAAATCAGCTTTTCCTTGGTAATATCCCGTCAAATTTGAAAGAAGAGGACCTCACAAAAGTTGTCTTTGAGCAAGGTCCTGGATTTCAACATTTGGATTTAATAAAGGTATGACATCTAAAGTTCATACTTACAAAATTGCATCCATATTTGAGCTTTTAGGAAGAAATCAAAACTGTTATACCTGATGATATTTCTATAATGGGGTTTACTTGAACTACAGGATCCAAAAGATTCAACAAGGAATCATGGTTTTTCCTTTGTTGAGTACTATAACAAAGGATGTGCTAAAAAGGAAATGAAAAATATGACACATTCAAAATTCAAGTTGGATGACAAGGTCATAACAGTTAAATGGGAAACCAGTCAGCGTAGTTCATCTGAGGACTGGTTAAGAAGAAGTATCTGCTTGTAGGAGGATGTTTGCTTGCTAGCAAGCAAGGCATTATGAGGTTTTTTTTTCGTAAGCAAGGTATGTGGAAGGGTTGCTTGAACATCAAGCAAAATGTATTTGGCTGCTTTTATTGAAGAAGGTATGTTTTCCTACGCCAGTATCAGTTCACCTCATGATTTGACATTGTTTTTAATAGAGATCAACAATCTTAGCCATTGGAATAAGTTCCTCACACTCTGGTGATGCACTAGCTCTGTATTTGAGTTTTTTTTTTGCAAACTTATGACCATTTTGTGGTTGAGAATTACACCTAGCATGCTGGTTTTGTTTGACATTTGTAGGAAAGAAATTTAGCTATGTTAAGTCCTCACCAGCACTATTTTAAATATTGATTGAGTTTGTTTTGGTGCTTGCTTGCTCTGCAAGCAAGGTTTGTATGGAACCCAGTAATTGAAGGTTCTTTGATGAAAGATCAAGATTTGTTTGTTGAATGATTACTGGGCCATTTCAGATTAGCAAGGGTGATTGGTAGATTATTGTTGACGGAGGTGTTGTATGGATGCTTTATGATGAAGGTACCTTCAAGAGCAAGCAACCTTATCTTCATGACTTCGTGAATGGAAATTTGTTGAAGTACAAGCAATTTAAATCTTTGATCATGTCTTCATACTAAATTCAAATTGGAAGGGGGCATTGTGTTTCTTAGCAAGTAAGCATGTTTTGAGATTTCAGAATCTTCTAATCCTAGATTCCAGCGAGGCACCTCATCTTAGTTGTGTTCACCTTGCTTTTATTATAGCAAGAGTGGGTCACTCTAGTTCACTTAATTCTAGGTGCTTTTCTGGGAGTTAGTTTAGCAACTGTGAAGTATAAGTTGGACCTTAAAGCAGTGCACCCTTCTATTAGGGGATAAGTTCATCATGTTGTATGGATGATTTTAACTTAAAGAATGGTGCCTTCATTTAAACTATTTTCATATTTCTTTTTATGGGTTAGTTTGTGCATGAGTTTCTTCTATTTTGAGGAAGAGATAAGCACTACATGACAAAGGTTGACTAGCATGGTTTTTTGGAAGATGACATCTCTTATTTCAGCATTCTTGAATTCGATCGCTCAAGATTGATTTGGGTGATTCTACATGAGCTATTCTCAGCATGATTGGGGTGCTAAGAAGTGTCTTCTTGCCATGCAGAGGAACTTTACATGAGCTGTTTTGGGATGCTTTTATGGAGTTCACATGTGTTATTTTGAGTAGTATATGAGTGTCTTATTCCAGGTCCTTGTAGGATTTTCATGCAGAATTTTATCAGCATGGTGGAGGTCTTGTTACCACCCAACTTGTACATAAGTGGGAAAAGTCCCAGCCCAGTAGCACAACTGAGGTGGCAGCCAAAATTGATCGTCACTGTCAGCCTCTCACTTTAGGCCTATCTCTAAATCCAAGCAAGCCTAGGGGGGTCCCAACTTAATTGATTCTTTAATATTTAGATCTAGATGGAAAATATGGCAATCTTAGAGTTATTTAGATTCATTAAGTACATTGTAAGATATTATTAAAGCTCATGCACTTAGAAATAACTTAAACACCATAAATATATAACATAACACCAGGCATCTAAGAATAGCCAATGGATGTACTTAAACTAAAACAATAGCAATGGTAAATTCAAATGGAAATTTGCTTCGATAGATGTCTGATATAAGCAAGAAGCAATAAAAGACTTATTACCAAATCTACAAGTTAGAGATAATGACTACTAATGTGACTTAGTAAATTTTTTTGACCATATGTAATCGGTAACTTCATCGTGATCACCTGGGCTAGGCACACGTTCAAATCCGATGGTTGCTACTATAACCCCTAGAGTATATCCAACAACCTGCAATCCAGATATTCCAATAACTTGTGACTCAGTAGGGGCCCAGACGTCCCAAATTCCATTTGGGTGTACCTCTATCCCAGGATTCGGCCCTTCGAACCTTATCACAATGTGCCAATGTCTCATTGGGGGTCTAAACCCTGGTGAGGAGGATGAAAGCCACTTTATCCCACCAATAGTTCCTCAAATCATGGACATAACGTGACTTAGTAATTAGTCCAAGGTGTACCACAAGGTCTAAGGGCAAGCCCAAAGAATATGATAGACCTAGGAATATTAGCTCTTGATTATGAGAATTATGTCTTAATCGTCCAATCAAACCAATGATGTAATAATCAATTATGCACAGTGTTGTCACATGACTTAACAACCTTATTGCAAGGAATAATTAGCTACATACCCAATGGAACCTCAGGACAATATCCTTATGTGTCATGTGAGTAAGGTCCTCTCTCTTTAGGTCTCCTAGATCCACCAAAGTAAACCTGGACTAACCTTGGGAGGTGGCCCCAATCAAACTTTTTTGGGTTCTTCCCAATGAAGACCATCTTTCCCAAAGTACTTACAGAACCGATTTGTGGGAGACATAGTGCCTTACAGTTTAGTAAATGGGAAATGTATGGCACCCTAAGGGAATGCTAAGGGGGTTTGATATTAATCCTTTAAAGTAAACCCCTCAAGCAAGGAAATAAGTATCTAAGAGGATTTGAAATGAATGGAAAGATACTTAAATGTGTTAATGACGTATACAATTGACTAGGCACTAAAAGGAAATGGCTGTACTAGGGTTTTAGTAGGTTAGAAATGAGTTTTTTGGATAGCTGATTTAAAAGTGTCTAGAAAATAAAGTAACCAACTCCAGCAATAGCTGTTCCAATTTCAAACAATAGACAATACCATGAAGGAAAAGTATTCATGCTTCAAGATTGATCACCTTTAAATAGGTTATCTTGTTGGTGGAGCTGCCCATAAATGTCTAAGCTTTAACCAAATTAAATGTTGTGATGATGCTCACAATGAGAACCAGGTTGGATTAATTAACACAAAGATAAATGATAGCTTGCATGGATCCACTAGGTAGTAAATGATATTTAGTTTTTGGATGTCATTTTTCAATCCTATTGACATACTTTTGTGGTGATTTATAGAACATTAATAAAATTACTGTATCTTATCCTAAATTCTAAAACTTAACTGTACACACTCATCTTGCCTACTTTGATGTATCATACAACTAATCCATGATAGGTTCAATATAAATGCCCACGGGATAGGAATTAGTCTTCCAGTACTGCACATATCCATCAAATTTAACAGACTCTTAGAAGTTTGAAAGACTACTTGTAGATGAATCATATCAATATGATGTTGATGAATGGGTAAGGAGGATTCAACATTCTTTGCCTAACTATCAGTTTCTTATATTTTACTTCAGGAAAACACATAGACAGATAAACAGCTATATTTGAGATGACTAAAGCTTATCTTTTTTTAATTAGCAGTAACATTACCTAGAACCTCATGTATACAGGACAACTGGTATGGTCTGAATTCTTAGTAGGAACTGCAAATCTATGAAGAAACACACAAGCTTTTTCTTGCATTACTCTTCATTTTGAATGATGTTGACAAATTGTCACCTTTGATTTATACATTATGAGATTACATATTACATAATGTTTTTCTATGTTGCAAAGGAAAATTTAGTGGATTAAAAACTAATGTGCTGATTTATTTGATGCAGTTACCGTACCAACTACTTCATTATAGTGTTTGCACTGAGACTGATTGAAAATCATCTGAAAAAATTCAAAGTAGATAAGAGTGATCACTATTTAATAGCCATGCTAGACTCCTTTATAGAACTACTAGGGCACTATCTAAAATATAAGTATTAAGGAGTTATATCACATTCTATGAAATGTCTTGCTCATCTATTGAGACTTCCCCTTCCATCTATTGATATTCACAATAGCAACATTACCTCCTCAGTTTTTGATATGGTTCTAAAATCAGGAAAGAGTGATAGTCACGTAATGCAATCTTCTGTTAATTTACTTGTTATGCTTTCGAGACATGCAAATAAGACCATCTCAAATGATCAATTAAAGCTTCTTCTCCAATGCCCACTCTTTATTGATTTAGAGAGTAGCTTAACTACCATTGCACTATCACTTTTTAAGGCAATTGTTAGACGGAAGGTACTTGTTCCAGATCTGTATGATTTGATAACTAGAGTTGGATGCTTGATGGTAACTAGTCAAGCTCTACCCATTTTCCAGCGATGTAGTCAAGTTATTTTACAGTTTCTTCTTGACTACCCTCTTGGTGACAAGCGATTTCAACAACACTTGGATTTCTTAGTTGCAAATCGTAGGTAAGGTGTTGTTAATTTACTGCCAATATTTCAGCTCTATTATTATATGTATAGAAGTTAAATTTACTTTTAATTGCATTTGTTGCAGCTACGAGCATACAAGTGGCAAGGAAGGTGTACTGGAAATGTTACACATGATTATTCTAAAATTTCCGAGTAATGTGGTAGATGAGCAGGAAGAGACAATTTTCCTACCATTGGTGACTCACCTTGTTAATGATAGTGATAATCAAGTTTGAGCTATGGTAGGAACAGTTTTGAAAGTTTTGATTGGACGTGTCATATAGAATTATGAAGACATCTTTATGTGCTACTTGAGTGATGATACATGTTAAATGCTAGTAAAAAATGCACTACTAAAGCAACAACTTAATTCATTGGTTGTAATATTTGTAGATGTTTATTATCAAGAAACATTGTAGAGACTTCTCATAACTCATAACTATGAATCTGCATCCTTTTGATTTAAACAAACAAAGAAATCTTCCAAATTATTCACTACAAATCCACTCTAAATTCCGATATAGAGCATTCTTAATAATTGCAAGGTGCATGACCCATAAGGAATTCTATTTAAGGGTGCTAGCTCAATGGTAGAGCACCTTCCTTATAGGTAGGAGGTTGGTGGTTTGATTCCACCGTGTTCTATTTATATTCTGAAACCACTGAAAAGAGATCAATGACTAAAAAAATGACCAAAATTTGCATATAAACGACCACCAATACAACATGAGAGATAAGTGACCAAAATATGCATATAAATGACCATTTTTTAGTTGGCGGTAGCAAATTAGCGGTCATTTATCATGTGACAAAAAATGTGGTCATTAATTGTGATAATTAATGACCAAATATATTACCAAATTAATGACCAAATATACGACCAAATATATGACCACAAGATAAGCTATAAATGACCAAGCTAAATATGACCACATTTTTGGTCATATGATATATGGCCACTAATTTGCTACCAGTGGTCACCAACTCAAAAGTAGTCATTTATATGCAGATTTTGGTCAGTTTTTTGGTCACTTATCTCTCATTTTGTACTAGTGTAGAAACCACTAACCTACAAACATATTAACCCCTAATTTTGATAAAGCAAATGTATGATTGTTTCTTTCTCTATAAATGCAACTAAAAGACAAGGAAACAAGTATGTTACAAAACCTTCATACCTTGCAAGATAAAATCAAGGTAGTTTTATTCATCTCTCATTCACTTTATTATTCATGTTAAAAAATCATAAAAAAATGAAGTTGGAATCTATTTAATACTGAGAGGGGTGGTCAATCCATATTGGCATAGTTATCAACAGTTTTTACCTTCTTTAACAGATTAGTCTTTAACTTAGTATTGATCTTTATTTATGCATCCAACATAAATGAAATATTCATCAACATATGCACCAAGACAAAGAACATAGAACACCCAAGATTTTGACATGGAAACCCAACTGAGAGAAAACCACTGAATTATTTTTTGTAATGAAAAGAATACATTCAAGGAAGAATTGAATTCTTGTGTTTACCAACACCAACTAGAAGGAGGCACCGACTCCGTAGTTGTACAGGAACTGACCTGAAGGAACCCCCAACTCCCTATGTTCTCTAGCACCAACTGGAAGGAGGATCCAACGTCCTGCTCCTTGCCCCATCCTGCCACCCAGATATCAAAAATAATATTATGCCTTACTGATATTCCAACTCGTGTACACTTCTGATCTTATGTTATTAGTTTTGTTGTGTGATACCTTCGTATGTATATGATTCACTGTCATTGTGCTGCATACATCACTTGAATTTTCATTCCACTCAATTCTTTACTTCTGTTGATGACTCAATTCATATGTCATGTGCTACTTCATCTCCCACATTCTACACCACTGGTTAGTTGTACTGTTTTCCAACTACACTACATAGACTAATACTATGCTTCAATTTATAGCTTGTTGTTCTAAAATTATGCACCAGTATCTGATGGAATTGCACACTTACTTGGATGTGTCCATTCTGTTAAGTGCCATAGTATTTTAGACAATCTACGACATGTTGTGCATCATATGATTCGTCCTTTCGGTTTAATGAACTTTATTTAGATCATCATCATCATGACGTGTATACTATATTCTACTACTATTATGTCGTCACGCAGCTAGTGGACTTCTCTACTTTGCACGCTTCAATTCAACCTCCATGCATCAGCCAAATTTCAGCACATCTTCTGATATACTTCGATTCTATCTCTCTGCTTCTCTCTTATATCATCTGTGACTATCTACATGTTGACATCAATACTATCATTCGGTCCTCACACACTTGCACATACTTCTATGATTGTTCCTTTCAATGTTTGCGCATCTGTCATAGATCTACAACATCATTATGCACACCATCAGTAAATCATTTTGCTTCATGTTCATACTCGAATCCTCTCTAGATCATGTTGTTTATTCCATGAGCCCTTGATGCCCCAAATATAAATCCGTATCTTCCACTTGAATCTCTATGATCTCGCCATCAAGCTTACTTCAAATATCCAACTTGCATCTCTATTTATACATGTCCTACATGGATTGTATGTCCACAAGTTGGTTGTGGAATTCCTTCTTCCTTTCTTCACAGATTATGCCTATGCCACATGTCATGTTCTTTGTTGTTGATATGTCATCCTTTGTGGGTCTTTCACATCCATGTTCTACGACTTGGTGGAGCTTTCACCTCATCATTGTAGTCTTGTGCTCTCAATGTACCATTGCTTTGTAGAATTTGTGCAACCATGGTCCTTGACTTGGTGGGATTTTGACCTCATCTTGCGCTTTTTTCATGCCATCTTTTATAGAACTTGTGCATACCTAGTCCTTGAATTAGTGGGACTTTAAACCTTTCTATACCATCACTTGTGGAACTTGTGCACTTGGTGTATCAATGCTTTGTGGAACTTGCACATATGTGATCTTCAACTTGGTGGGAATTTGACCCATGAGGTACCTTCACTTGTGGGTATTGTGCACTTGATGTGTCATTAGTTGTGGAATTTGCATATACACTATCATCAACTGATTCACCCTTCTTGGAACTTGTGCAGGCTTCACTAACTAAAATCATCTTCTAATTTGTAATACTTGCACACTTTCAAGACTACTTAACCATAAACCATTACTTGCTTCTTGTGCACTCCTGAAGTTTGACCATACAATGTTTAGGATTTCTTGTGCGTTTCAGAATATTTTCTCGACATGCTTGTACCTTTGCTTGGTCTACTCCTTGGCTGCTTGTGCACATTGTACCTTTTCCTAACCAGTTATTTGGATGCTACGTTAAGAGTGTATGAATTAATGGTCTTGATATCTATGCAGGTACCATGTGTAGTAGGATACATTACTTATGTACTTCTTTGAACTGGATTTGCATGATGTCTCTTCCTTATGTGATTCTTCATACTGGTCATGCATGATGTATCCTTGGACACACATATTTATAATGGATGCAACTTCTATATATACTTCTTTAGACTGGCATCCATATCCTTCATCGTCTTGTGCATATACGTATTCAAAGTGGCTTCCATAAACTTCTTCAAGCTGCTGTATTGTATCCACTTTGACCTTAGTTGACATCAATGACTCAAACTAAATCAATTGACATCCTCTTTGACATTATTTGACATCAATGACAACCAAAGTTCAACAATATCCCCCTTTGGCATTGATGTGAACACCTTATGAATTTGTGTATAATCTTCTTGAATTGTATGCTTCATCTCTACTTGTCACAGTGCTTCCCTTGTGTATATCCTCCCCCATAGTTATTTGGGATTTTAACTTTTGCGCATACCTCTATCATTACATCTTTTGTTTTTTGTTACTTCTACACATATGGACTATCTACTTCACAGTCTTTCACATTTGTTGCATCTGCATGGTGTCTCTTCATGCACTATATTCAACGTCATACTTTACTGCATGCTGTTTATGCTTTATGCTATTTCACAACTTCTCATGCATCTTTTCTCCTTGGCTTAGTTATTTCTTCTTATATTTACGCCTCAACTTCATGCATCTTTCATTATGCCTCAACTTCATGCATCTTCTCCCCCTTTGACATCAATGGAAAAGAGGTTCCATTACTTGCAACACAATTTTTGGTTCTTATTTCATTTTGTTTTGTGTCGGCCTTCATTCACTATTCAGGGATGAATCCCCCTGTATTTATGATTTTTTTTTTATGGAGATCTACTTCCTATATTCATGTATGAATAATAGATTTAATCTTTTGCGGACTTGTTTTTATAGATGCAACTTTTTCTCTAGCTTTTCTTCTTTACCCACAATAGTTGCTTCCACATTTTCATTAGGAACTAATTAAAGAGTTTCTAAGCAATCATAAATTGCTTCTTTAATTTCATTTTGCAGCAGAGGAAAATATTCTGTAATGCTGGAAGCTTCTTCTTGTAAAGGTTCAAGTCTTTCAATAACCTTTCGTTGTTCTTCCCATATCCTATTTACTTCTTGTTGATGCCTCTTACAATCTCTCATTTTGCTTGTCATCTCAACTATTCGAAGACTATTCAAACCATCACTGATCTTTTGTTCTAAGTATTGTGCAATCTGAAGCCTCTTATCCAATTCTTTCAGTTGCTCATCCTCGACCAGGATTGTCCATAATTGAACACTTTCTTCATGCAACTTAACACATCTCAATTCCAGAGTTTTAAGGCTTTCAATTGCACTGTTTATGTAACATACCCATATCACCACTTTGTCGTTGTAAGGAATGAGGTGCAAAATTTTTTCCTCAACATCAACAATCAAAGTATTAGTCATATTATGTACCAGGTTATATATGTATTCCAGTCGCAATTAGTATTGCATATAACACCTGTTCAATCATTACCCTTACCTTATTCCTTGACAATTTACACATTAAGTACAATTAGCCATATTCGTATAAACATCATCATTAATCCAGTTTTAACATATTAGTACATCATAATACCGAAAGGGTAAACCCCGAATAATTCTCATGGTAATTATGCCATAAAAACCTCCACAAGTAACCCATCAATTTACATGTAAACTTTCACAATAGATATTTAACATTCTTCATCGAATTTCACTTACCATTTTAGATCACATTTCTCAAGTAATTAAACACATCAAGTACACATGAGGAAGAGACCTGTATACGTGGTTCACCCAACTCTTTGGGCTATGTACACCAAAGAAATGTCGCATCTTTATTATCAAATAGATAAATACAATCCGCGACACCATGTGTGCAATATTTTTTTTACTTCCACAAGCCTCTCACCAAGAGCACTTGCCAAAACACTCAACCCTCTATCTCAGAGACATTACAGGGAATCTCTCACAGAGTGATCACTACCGATCATGATAATTTATAAAATTGAGATATTCTATACAATTAAAGGGAAACCGAGATCAAGTAACATCCTGAATATAATGTATATAATATATCAGCAAGAGTGACCTGGATTCTATTGAACCATCCCTTCTCATGGCCCTACGCAATAAACAATCCAACATGTATGTATATATATATATATATATATAATATGTTTATATATAATATATATACATAAGACAATAGTGTACGAGGAATAATTCCCAATTCCCTAGGCAATACAACACCAAAGTATGTACTATACACTATAAGAACAAATAGTGTAAAGGGAATAATCCCCAATAGCAGAATGTCTATTTAATATATGAAACATATAATCTTCCCAATCATGCGCATAACAACATTAATGCATATATTAATAATAATATGTGAAACAAATTAAAAAGGAAGTGTAAATATAATTTACACCACTGAGATTTTTTTTCCCCAATGGATCCTCGGGCTCAATGTAAAATAAATTAAATAGAAGTGTGAATATAATTTACCCAAAAGAGATTTACTTCCCCAAGTGTGCGCATCCACTAAAGAAGCAATTGAAAGAAACCGCATAAGATGAGAAATCCAGCATGCACACTTACTCATTTTATCAAATGAATATAAATACGGATCTTTCTCTAACTCTAGGCAGTAAGCATAAAGAGAAGCAATATATAAATAAATATAAAACATGAATTAAAAAGGGATATTTCTCCCAACTGTGGGCAATCCACAACAATTACACAATAAGCAAATAAGACCTGAATACTTCAAGCTTCCAAGAAATGTGAACGGAGATCCTTCCCCCAATCTATGCTCCTTTGATCAAAAGAAAAATAGCATAAGGATTTACCCAGGGAATATATATATATATATATATATATTATAGAATATATGCCAGGGATTTCATTCCCATACGGTCTGCGCGTACAAACAACAAGAATAGCATGGATATAATTCGACATCCCTACAATATATATGTATCTTATAAAGTATACACAGGGATAAGCTCCCCCCCCTCCTTTGCGTAGCAGTAACTAGCACAAGAAATACACCCAATTGTAATTGCATAAAATGACAAATGAACATAACACAGGGATCGGCTCCCTTTGAGTCGTCCCTTCCCACAGCCTCTAAGCAAACAACAATGCACATGCTGCATAAAATAGACCATTAAGGAAAAATAAATTAGTCTACAGGGATTTCTCCCAATCCAAGCATAAACACATATAATACATGAAACCCAAATGCATGCAAAGGATTTTTCTCCAATCTTCTAAATGAAATGAGATGCGGGAATCGATCTCCCAACCTCTATGCTATGCACAAAATCTAGCATGGATTATAAGGTCAAGCATCATTATATACTATAATATATGAAACAGAAATTACTCTAGGACTTTCCCAATCTCAGCGTAGCTAGTCAAGTGAGTAAATGTATTAAGAAAATCACACCAAAAATGTACAGGAACCTTTCCCCTATCTTTGTGCATTGATTCCAAGGCATCCAAAACACAAACATATAATATAAATCACAACGAAAATGTACAGGGACATTTACCTTACCTCTCAGCATTGAAAGATGTAAGAACAACTCACATGTAGAAATCATAAACAGGGATTTACTGATCCTGATACCAATCCACCAGCTTAAAGGGAGTCTTCCCAAGCTCGATTGCTAATACACTATCCATGCAGAAGGGGAGCCGATCCCCCTTTCATAACAATCTCATAGAAATGTTAAAAGCAAATCCCCAAATCTCTGTGCATTCATCCCTTTTAAACGATATTTCCACCCAGGAGAATATAACGCACACCACTCAATTAAAAGAAAGATATATATAAAATAATAATAAACCCTTTGTCAACTTTCCATTAAGAAAATAAAAAGCATAATGGAGCCATACAAATATGGCAGAGAAATTAACAAGAAAAATAATAAAAGTCTTTTAACTTTCTTCACTCAATGTTTAGGCTAAAAATAGCCATAAGTTAACATAATCTTTTACTCAACTCTCCACGCATTAACTTGGTAAATACTTAAGTTAGGAAAATCTTTTAACCTTAAATTGTATTTAAAAACTTCATTTTCATTCTTAAATAAATTACCTTTTTTTGATTCCATTTTATAAGCCTATTTTACTCTTCTAAAAGAGGCCTTTACCTTATACCTAAAACCAAAGTTAAAATATAATATTTACCACTTAATAATTAATACCAAACTATAATTGTTTTTCAAACTATAATTGTTTTTCTCTTGCAATATCATTATAGTAATTTATAATTTATAAATCTCTTCAATAAATTATGTACAGCAATATTATTTAACTAATAATATTAAATGGTATTAAGTACTCACCCATATATAGAGAGATAAATAGCTTAATACCATAATAAATTCTATGAATTTCTCCATTAAAGGTATTTCAAATATAAGTGCATTATTAATTTAATGCATTTGAGAGTAAGGTATTATGAAATATTAATATAACTAATAAGATTTCATATTTATAAGAATAAATACAAAACATTATCATAATGTATCATAACTCTCTACAATTATCTATATTTTTGCATTTTATTATAATGCATTATAGGTATAATAATTATAAAATATTATTATAACTAACAATATTTCTCAAAGTGATAAATAGTTTAGCTTATGCTAATAATTTAGATAGTAGATTTTAATGAAGAAAACCCCTAATGTTCTCTGCTCGGATTAGGATGTCAAGGACATCCAAAGGATTTCCTTAGTTTTACTTAACAGCTTTTAGCAAGGATTATCTTAGTGTTAAGTTTCAGGCCTTAGGATAGTTTTGATGCCTCTCGACGTTTAAGGGTAACTTCAGCGTTCCCCTCCTTTAGGACTAACCGAAAAGAAAACAACTCAAGTAACCTTAGGTGAATGTTAGTGTTCACTAAGTGCTTGTGGCACCATGAAAACATCTGTCATCAACCCATGGCTTCCAAGCCATTTCATCTCCTCCGCCCTCAGAGGATTCATGCCTTCTACAGCAGGTCGCAAAAGAACTCAGTCCCCTAAATCAGGTATGCCCTAAGACAACTAGGACATAAATCACTTAGTTTACAAGGTTCACTGGTGGGGCCTTGGCCTTGAGCTCCTCACCAGCAAACAAGTACAACAACGTTTACATTTACATAAATCAGCACGGGTGTAAAACAGGGATATTATAGTTTACCTTTTCATGTCCCGTCTCAACTTCTGGAGGAGTTCCTGGTGTATGTCTTCAAATTTTGATATGTAATATCTTAATGACCTCTCCTATTTTCACAATTTTTCTTTCTTGGGAAATAGCATCATTGTTTTGAGCTTCTGGAAGTGCATTGTATACTTCTTCTACTACTTTTTGCAGGAATCCTTTTGTGCTTTCTCCAATCCCTATTTTAATGAACTTCCTTTTGCAACCGCTTCTTCTCCTTCCTTTTCTGACTGCACTATTTTTTGTGCAATTAAACATTTTTCAGTTTTCAGTTGTGAACACTCTTCTTGTAGAGAATTATTCTCATTTTGGCTTATATTCAACTCAACTCTGGCTACTTCATGTCTCTTCTTGATTTATTGTGCAAGAGATATGTGTAAGCATACACTAGTACAAAAAGAGAAAATAGTGACTAAAAAATGGCTAAAATTTGCATATAAACGACTATTTTCGAGTCGGTGACTAATAGTAGCTAATTTCCAATATCTTATAGCTCGACTAAATTAGTTATATTTAACTTAGTCATTAATTGTTTTCCTTATTTAGTTGTATATTTGGTCATTGATTTAGTCGTTGATTTAGTCATTAATTGCCATAATTAATGACCAAATATACGACTAAATAAAATACTAGATGATAAATCAAGGAAACCTATTAATGACTAAGCTAAATACAATTAGAAGTTATTCACTCTATAAGATACTGGAAATTAGCTACTAATAGTCATGTATATGTGAATTTTAGTCGATTTTTTAGTCACCAATTTATGATAGGGAACAGAGGAATCAAACCACCAACTTCCTGCCTGTAAGGCGGGTGCTCTTCCATTGATCTAGCACCCTTTAAGAATTGAGGTATAAATATGGGTTTAACATAAATGTCCCATCGAATAATTAAAAGTATTACAAGAGCATTCCATTTAGAAAAATGATCTAAAAAATGGGAAAGGCACCAAACTCACCTTCTTGCAATTTAATCACTAGTACAAAATGAGAGATAAGTGACTAGGCAACTAAAAACGTTAGTCACCACTGTTTTTTCAAGTGATAAACAACTAAAACTGAGCAATTTTAAATAATCCAACTAAAACGACTAATTTAGTCACGGGATAAAATATATGACTAGATAACAAGTGACTAAAATAAAAATGACTAACATAAATGACTAATTTAATCACGGGAATATAAATATGGCTAGCTAACAACGATTGATGTGAATTAGTCATTTATGTTGGTCATATTTAGTTGTGTCACAATGATATTAATAGAAAATTGCAATTTTGATAATGAATTTGTACAATATTTTACTAAATTTTAACAATACAAATGGATTTAGAGATCTTACTATGGGGGTCATGGTCCATGTGTGTGGTCCCAAACCACCATATTGGCCCTCCATAGGGTATATTTGTCCTGGAAGTGGGATGTGGTACTACTCATTTTGAAGTGTAAACACTAGATATGCAGGTTTCTAACATGACCATAGGAAAATTAATGATCTAAAATTCTAGTATGCTCAACCCACGCCTTGTAATTGATATTGTCCAAGAATTCTAGCAATTGACTTGGCACTTTCATATTTATGAGGGGGCTCTACCCAAACTGGCAGGGCCTTCATGATTTCACTTATATGAGCGTGGCCTTGAAAGTATTCACAAATATAAGAATCTTCTCAATAAACTATGTTAATAGCCACATGAAGAATATGAATGCATTAACCAATCCTCTTTTAAATACATAAGTTTGTAGTGCGGAACATTGATGCAAGCCAAGAAAATACCTTCTTAGCCTATTTTTTTAATTCATTGCTGATAAAAAATACAGTCCTCGGTGCTAAAAAGCAGAGAAAAAAGCATATAGGCACTCCTTATCCTATTTATCAAGTACACAACAGATCAATAATTATGATAAATAAGAAAATTTGGTTAATATTAATTAACTTCTCATCTATATTGATTCAATTTCCCTTACAACATTTCTTTTCATTGAGCATTGATAATTATACACAATTTTGTAATTTCCATTTGATGGGTGGATGGGATGTGAATTTCTAGGCCTAGTCATGACATTTCATAATTCCTCATACGAATCCAACACCCATAGTTAATAATTTTTCGAAGTACTTTTAGACTTAGGGTTCCAAGAAAAAATGGTTTTTTATATTTTGTGATACAAGAACCTCCTTGAAGGCATTATGCCCTAATGTGAAAAGTCTACGTTTTAGAACATTGAGTAGTCATGGTTTACAACTTGGAGCTACCAATATTATCATGGTGGTGTGGAAACATGTGAGATTACCACACTATCCTAAAGTAATTCTCCCATCTTGTTCCTTGATCCATGTGAACCCTTGCCTTTCATCGTTGACCAAATCTGATGTATAATTTGCTTTGATTTGATATTTATATCCATGGGGGTTCTTAGCACCACACAAAGCATAAATTTCATAATCCATATTGCTTCTTAATTATCCTAAAAATATATGAAATGGGATTAATATAGTTATTAGGTATGTCAAGAAACTTATGTAGGACTAAAACATGAAGATATGATCTAGAATGAGTTTTCTAAGAAGGGAATCTTGGCTTTTGAAGGATTCCCCACATAGGGATGACGTTATGGACTAGGGCCCCATGCATGGGCCCTAATCCCTTGATGACATTTTTATGGCCTAAGACTTTATATGTTTACCCTAGAACATGGACTAGGCCATGAGAGCCATCCTTAGTGTTCCATTAAACTTGAAATGAATACCATATTCCTCTTACATGACAAAGATTCCCTTTATAGGGCTTGCGTGGTGGACATAGACCTACTAATGTCACAAGAGCACTAGAGACAAATGTTATGGCCTAAGGTAAGGTTGATGCAGAAAAATTATCCTTATAACTTACATGGCATATTTGGATGTGCGAGGCTTTGAGTTTTATTAATGTGTCCTCCTACCTTGTAAATGGCCAATTTTTTTCCTTGTATTAATTGTCCATTTTTCCTTTACACATTAAACACATATTACATTATTTTCATCCATCAAATTCATCACTACTCACATAGAGAAATGAATATCAATGTCCAAACTATGATGATAATCTTAAAAGGTACCATGATGGAATGTCCTCACATGTTGGCAATTTTTGTTGGTAATTGTAAGTGGTATGTCAAGCCACTGCAAGTATATGTTAGGTCCACATAAAGAAACAACAAGACCGATGTAAGAACATGCAGCTCTCCATGCTTGAAATGATGCATATCTCCATTGTGGCATTCTTTAAACAATTTGAGTCTCCTTGATTTTTCCACTTTATATGCAATCCAAAATCACAACATTCTATGAGACAACATTATGCTCGAGCATGTTATTAAACATTGTTGAGCTTTGTCCACCCTACCATTATGGGCATATTTCATAAGCAATATAATCCACAAAATGGTGTCTCATTGAGGCATTTAATTGGACTAGGAGTAGGCCAAAAATAGAAGGAAACACTAATTATTCATGTATAGATTTGATCCCCAAAGATTCTAGAACCATATATTTCTAAACATTTAGGTCTATATCTCCCTATAATTCTTCCTACAAAATCCTAACCAAGATGATGCCCAATAGGATTAAGAAGATCCTCCCAAATGTCATCTTAGAACCAAGGAGGTTTTTGGAGAAAAATAAAATCACTGACAATATTATCGTTATACAAAAAGAAGTACATTCCAGGCAATAAATAGTGAAAGAGGTATGATTGTAAATTAGATCTAGCTAATTCTTTTTCTAGAGTTTGCAACTCCTTTTTAAATGATGTTATCTCTAGTTTTGGATTTGTTGAGCATGTTATATGCGATATTAAAGTATGCATCAGAAGTCCATGGATTGGTCCTCTTATCAATGGTAGGCCTACTTTAGTCTTCTAATTTAAGCAAGGACTACGATAGGGGTTTTGTCTATCACCCATTCTATTCATCGTAATGGTAGACTCCCTTTGTAGAAGATTGGAATGAGAGTGAATCTAGTTGGAAATCTAGAAAGAATCCTAATTGTTAGAGGTGTAAAGGGCATTATTCACTCTCACTTTGTCAATGGCATAGATCACATGGGAGGAGTTTTTGCCATAATAGTGGATAGATCCAAGTAGATCCTAGACTTCTTTATGAATAATTACAAAGGAGAAATTAACAAAGGTATATATATATAATTATTTTTAGAATATAGAGATATTAATACATTTAAAATAATAATTAATAAAATCATATAGAAAACAAAATACAACATTTCATTTGCATTTGTTGTGGACGTTTGATTTTGGTATAATGGTATAAAATGAAAGGATTAGAATCAAAAGATGTGCCCGCCATTAAATCAAAAAATGGTCCATGTTCCATCCTGGCCATTAAGTCAAAAAATGAAAACCAAACCACTGCCATTAAATCAAAAAATGGTCATGTGCTATCCCCGCCATTAAGTTGAAAAACGAAAACCAAACCCCCTCCATGAAATCCAAAAATGGTCCATGTGCCATCTACTGGAAGAATTAAAACCCAATCCCTGCTATTAAATCCAAAAATGGTTTTTGTTCCATCAACATAGATGTGGCCACATTATGCAGAGACGATCATTTGAAGGAGGGCCTCGATAAGTGCAGTACCTATGACTCTTCGATCTCAAGTAAGTTGATTTTTCTTCTCTTTAATTTTACAGTGGTGAGATGAAACTCATTGGGATAATAATCTTATCCATAAGAAGTGTCTGAATCAAAGGTCCCATTGCATAATAAACTGATTATTAGGGGCATAGCGAACTTGCTCGAAGTAGGTCTAATTTCCTTCAGGGAGGGCAGGCAATTTAGTGACAGGCTTGGACAAATGAGTTCGCTTAAAAAACTACCCTTACTTGCCTTACTACACGAGTGCTTCCTTCTACGAGCGAGATTACTCTTTTTATTAATATATGTATGTTGTTGCGATGTCCAAAAATGATTTTCATCCACCCTTAGTAAACAACATTGGTATGCCCTTCTTACAACCATTATTGCTATGCTACAACAATGAGCAGTTAACAAGGCTTCCGTTGGGGTTGTACAACGATGGTGGAATTTAGAGAGCTACGGATGAAACCCTATGGAGGTTGTTAATGGGTGAAAGGGCAGTTAGACTCGCAGGTGAACAAAAATTAGGGTTTTGGGCAGAAATAATATGCACAACAACGACTAAGGGCGACTCCTTAGGGTTTCTTGCGGGGTCTCTATTTTTTTTTAATTCTATTTTTATTACTTTTAAATTTACTTTTTATTACTTTTAAATTCTATTTTTAGGAGTACTAGTGAAGGCATAGGTAAAGAGTGGTAGGTTTTAGTTCGTTGAGGTGTGAAAGACCAATAATAATAGTATGCTGTCGGTGAATCATATGCTGCTTATGAGGGAAAAGCACATTTTTTGTGCGTGATTTATTGTGTTTTTATACAAAACACATAACTAGGTAGTGCTCTGTGTGAGGAAACAAATTTATATGTCATCCAAAATTCCCAGCATTCCAGTAGATTTAATTTATCCTAATTCTTTTGTAGATTAAAGATATTTTATATTTCCATCGATATAGCTTTGGAGAACTGGCAGTAGACAAATAAAAGGTCCAATGAATTCACCTAATTAATTAACTGATGAAACAAGTGCTAATTATGAGTTGTTTTGAAGGTCCAATTTGTTGGAATGTGTACCTTGGACAGTCTTTTACAGCAGCTGCAGTACGCACAACAGATAACAACACCTTCATTACAACAACATCAGATTTGTATAGCATCATAATGAGGGTGTAGCAACAAATCCATATCACATCATCATGAGGGCACAACAACAGTTAAATAAAACTGGGGTACAAGTCTAAGTTTAGAGTCTAATGATAAGTCTATTGATGATTCTTTTGCTAATTTTCAGGAACTTGTAGGACAAATTTATTTGCCTATGTACAGGAATTTCAAAAAGAAATGAACCCATGCATGATAATTATGAACAGGAGTATAATAATGTTTATGTTGGTTACCTTAAAGATGTGCTGACTCCTATTATTGTGAATGAAAATCATGAATTTGATGACCAATTTTTTTCTTGGAACGCTTATAGAGAATCTATTGTCTAAGTAGACTATCAAAAGATTGAACATAGATAGATTTCTAAATTAAAATATTCAGAAATTTCTTGCAGTCAACCAAGGCATGATGAATATCAGGGATTAAGGATAATGAGGAAAATCGAATTTCTAGATTAGCATGCTCAGTAATTTTTATCGTTATCATTGGACCAGTTTATGATGAGTATGAAGATTCTGATGAGGGTTTTCAGACAAAGACATTGTTGTCACTTGTTCCAAGGATAAAGAGTTTGTTGAACCAGGACAAGAATCAGTTCTAGTTTATAAATATGAAGTCAGCATACTATTTTCTTCCTTCATTTCATTGGAAGCACAAGTCGAAGAACATCACCTTATCAAGGAAACAGAGATTCCAGGAAGGCAGGTCAATTATTTATAACAAGAAGAAAATTTCAATGATGGACAAAAGTTAATCTTTCATGATTTTGAAGATCCCATGGCAGTTTACTTGCAAGTCTCTAGCAATTTAACTCTTTCACTATTCATACACTTTTTGAGTATGGATCTAGTCTTTATATATATTTACAATTATCCATATTGCTATTTATTTTGATGATTAAAGGTGAAAGAAATGTTCATTCAGACAGACCGATGCTTGCATGGTTTCACTGGAAGTCTATTTATACCTAATTAGATGTGTGGAGATGGTTAGAGTAGGAGACATTAATAAGCTCATAGCTAAGCATCTGCTTTGAGTTTTTAGATGAGTTCATTTCAGTTTGTATATACAATATGCTTGCAGTAGTGATGAGCAAATACAGGAAGCAAAGCAATGTTTTCAAGAAAGTAGTTACATGCAGGTTCAAACATTTACAGGTTAACAAAGATGAATAGAGATTGGATCAGAATGGATAAGGAACTTGGTCTATAGCTCTTGGTTCCTCACAGGGAGACACCATCCCCATGTGGAGCCAAATGTTGTAACATGAAAAATCCTCATCAATTTTGTCCATCTTTCCACACAAAGTTGGCTTATCCTCTCATGACTCAAATCATTCTTAGTGCGATAAAGCCTTTTCCAATACTTGTGTTCATTATTCTTGCTACAACGTTTTGTCAAAGTTACATGAAATATTAGGAGTATATATGTACCCATGACAACACTTTTATACCTTCCCTTCCTTTTTCATTTTATGGCAACACTTTTATCCCATCCTTTCACTTTTCATTTTTTGGAAGACTTGCGAGATGGATACCTTCTGCAAAAAATTCACAAACAAGGGGTTGCCTTAAATTGTGTCAAAAACTATGTAGGGATTTTTGTCCACTCCCACTTGAATATGGAGCCAACCTGTCGGTGATAGAATTTAGGTTGGTTTTCAGGCATGTGTTGTTTTTGTAACTTAACACTAAGAGCCCAAATTACTCTGTATGCTTTTTTTGTTTGTTATATAAAATAACATATTTTGAAGCCCTTATCATTTATTTGGGGATTATTATTGTGGTAATTTAACCAGTGAAAATTATCGTCATGGACATCTTTTTTTTATTGGATGGACTTCAATACCATCCTATATAGATTACAAAAGTAACCATGTAAAGAAGAGGTGCATTATTATATTTTGAAGGTGCAATTTGTTGGAATGTGTACCTTGGATAGTCTTTTACAGCAGCTGCAGTACGCACAACAGATAACAACACCTTCATTACAACAACATCATATTTGTATAGCATCATAATGAGGGTGTAGCAACAAATACATATCACATCATAATGAGGGCACACCAACAATTAAATAAAATTGGGGTTGAAGTCTAAGTTTAGAGTCTAATGATAAGACTATTGATGATTCTTTTGCTAATTGTCAAGAACTTGTAGGACAGATTTGTTTGTCTCTATGTACATGAATTTCAAAAATCAATGAACCCATGTATGACAATTATCAACAGGAGTATAATAATGTTTACGTTAATTATCTTAAAGATGTATTGACGCCTATATTTGTGAATGAAAATCATGAATTTGATGACCAATTTGTTGCTTGGAACACTTATAGAGAATCTAATGTCCAAGTAGACTATCAAAAGATTGAAGATAGATAGATTTCTAAATTAACATCTTCAGAAATTTCTTGCAGTCAACCCAGGCATGATGAATATCAAGGATTTAGGATAATGAGGAAAATCAAATTTCCAGATCAGCATGTTCAACAATTTTTATGATTATCAACAGACTAGTTTATGATGAGTATGAAGATTCTGATGAGGATTTTCAGACAGAGACACTGTTGTCACTTGTTCCAAGGATAAACAACTTGTTGAACTAGGACAAGAATCAGTTCTAGTTTATAAGGATGAAGTCATCATGTTGTTTTCTTCCTTCATTTAATTGGAAGCACAAATGGAAGAACATCACCTTATCAAGGAAGCAAAAATTCCAGAAAGGAAGCTCAGTTATTTATAACAAGAAGAAAATTTTAATGATGGACAGAAGGTAATCTTTCATGATTTTGAAGATCCCAGGGCAGTTTACTTGCAAGTCTCTAGCAATTTAACTCTTTCACTATTCATACACTTTTTTAGTATGGATTTAGTCTTTATATAGATTTACAATTATCCATACTGCTATTTATTTGACGATTAAAGGTGAAAGAAAGGTTCATTCAGGTATACCAATGCTTGCATGGTTTCACTGGAAGTCTGATTAGATGTGTGGAGATGGTTAGAGTAGGAGACATTAATAAGATCATAGCTAAACATCTACTTTGATTTTTCGGATCAGTTCGTTTCAGTTTGTAACTTTGTATATACAATATGATTTCAGTAGTGATGAGCAGGTACAGGAAGCAAATAAATGTTTTCAGGAAAGTAGTTACATCCAAGTTCAGACATTTACAGGTTAACAAACATGAACAGGGATTGGATTGGAATGGATAAGGCACTTCATCTATATCTCTCGGTGCCTCACAGGGAGACAGCATCCCCACATGGAGCCAAAGTTGTAACATGAAAATACTCATCAATTTTTTCCATCTTTCAACACAAAGTTGGCTTATCCTCTCATGCCTCAAATCATTCTTAGTGCAATAAAGCCTTTTCCAATACTTGTGTTTATTATTCTTTCTACAAATGTTTGTCAAAGTTACATGAAATATTAGGAGTATATCTGTACACATGGAAACACTTTTATGCCTTCCTTCATTTTTCATTTTGTGGCAACACTTTATCCCATTCCTTCACTTTTCATTTTGTGGAAGACTTGCAAGATGGATACCTTCTACAAAAAATTAACAAACAAGGGGCTGCCTTAATTTGTGTCAAAAACTATGTAGGGCTTCTTTTTGTCCACTCCCACTTGAATATGGATCCAACCTGCCGGTGATAGAATTTAGGTTGGTTTCTAGGCATGTGTTGTTCTTGTAACTTACCACTAAGAGCCCAAATTACTCCCTATGCTTTTTGTTTGTTTGTTATATGAAATAACATATTTTGAAACCCTTCTCATTTATTTGGGGATGATTATTATGGTAATTTAACTAGTGCAAATTATCATTATGGACATCTTTTTTTTATTGGATGGAGTTCAAGACCATCCTATATAGATTACAAAAGTAACCATGTAAAGAAGAGGTGCATTATTATATTTTGAAGGTGCAATTTGTTGGAATGTGTTCCTTGGACAGTCTTTTATAGAAGTTGCAGTACGCACAATAGATAATGACACCTTCATTACATCAACAGCAGATTTGTATAGCATCATAATGAGGGTGCAACAGCAGATCCATATCACATCATAATGAGCTCAAAAGAAGAATCCACTGTGTGACCACCGATAAACTCTTGGAGGATATTATCTAGAGAAAGATCGAGCCTAATAGAGGTCTTCTGGGTGATCCTAGGTGGAAATAGTTGCTGCTATAAGAGAGTGAAGATGTAGTGCTCCCAGCATCCACTGTCCAAGACACTCTGGGAGAGATGAAGAAACTGGTAATGGGCCCTTGACAAAGTTCTAAGATGAGAAGGTTTTTTACTCGTCGTATAACCAGAGGCACATGGACATATCTTGCAACATTGATAAATTGAATGCTCTAAAATGATTGCACCCAAAATAAAAGATGATGCACCAACTCGGCATTGCTTACAATTGTTTGTAAATGCAGTTAAATGTGTTCCTACTAGACTATTACTCTTTATTGTTCTCATTGGTTTCCCTATACTCTGTATTGTTCTCTAGGTTAACTTTTTGGATATAAATTTAAGTTGGGCCTGATATCAGGATAGGAAGCCTTGCTTTTGACTCTATACTGATAAACTGTTATCATTTTGCAGATATTAAGGCATATTTTGGTGATGTCAAGCTTGCAATCCTAAGTTCAATTGATGTTGAATTTGCAAAAAATACTTATGAGGTGAGAAAAATATTGGGAATTTTATTATCATTAACCTAAGTTTAAATCTATAACTCTTGATCCAAGCAGTTTGGTGAACTTAACAAAGCTTTATTAGTCTTCTATCAAAATCATTAAATTCATATTTTTTGTTCAAGTTTGTAACCTGTTAACTTAGCCTGGAATTTACAATGTTGTATGTTGTAATTTTTTTAATTTTTTAATTCCATGTTTTTATTGAGATTTAATTTTCAATATCCATTCCTTTGCCAAATTGTTTCTATAGGTGTTTGCTGGAGTGGAGTGTCCTCCAATCTGTCCTTGGGGAGGTTCTTTTGGGATGACTCCACCTTGTCCTCCTAGTTGTTTTGGATATAAGGGAACTCTAGATGTCTTTTACTCGATTATTCGACAGGTGTGTTTTAGTTCATCACCAATTTGAAATGTTTCATTTGTTATTGCAGACTGATATTTCATATGCTATGTGACTTCATAATGTATGTGCTTCTACATAGAATTCTAATTGTGTTCCATTGACATTTATAGGAAGGCTTCTCTTTCCTATATAGAGGTACCAATGCATGTTTAACATTGCTCGTGCCTATTGTAAGTATTCTTCTCGAAAACATACTTTAGTAGTCTCAGAGTCTCAAATATTGACTCGGTTCTCACTTTTGTGGAATAGAAAACCATTTAGTACTGTAGATTATGGTGGAATTTTCAGGACTTTTGTGTGAATAATGTTTTGATAAAATGGAATTTGTTAGTTATAATTCTTAGCTAGAGGAGCCTAGATGGTGTATGGCATGAAATAGTGGGTTGCTTCTATATTTTGGATGATGGCTATTGGTTGTGCTAGCAATTGTTGATCGACAAAAAAAATATTCAGTTTTGAGATTTGGGAGACTATGAAATGAAGAAGCAGATTTATTTGAAAGAAGTTTTACACATGGGCCAACCTGGATATGGATTCCATATTTCTGGTTATACGTAATTCTATTTTACAGTACATAGAGATGTATGTCTATTCTTTTTTATTAGTGTTACACTGCATTTTCTTATTTGGCCATTTCTTGTTTGATAGTTTTGAAAGAGTTGCTTGAACAGATTTTGATTTGCTACTCCATCTCTAGATATATTTCTTTGGGAATATTATTGGTATTTTTTGAAATGATTATACATTTATTTTTGTATTTCTTGATACATTATTTAGAAATGTTATTGGTCTTTTTTAAAAATGATTATACATTTTTTTGTCAATCGGGTAGGAATATATTTACCTTTCTATGACATTTTTTGAGATTGGCTTGAGAGCTTTTCAAGTAAGAATGCACCCCAATTTACTCCATATGCTCCGTAGCAGGATCAATTGCATGGTCATTGGCATGTATTACATGTTCTCCTATTGAATTAGCAAGAACACAGATGCATGTTAGTTTTGACACCCTTCCTTTCAATTAACTATGAGCATATTTTATTAGGGGATAGATTAGAAGTGGCCATGAGAGACACAACTGTTTTTAAACTTTTCAAACATAATGAATTATTTTAGTTTGCTTTAGACAAGATGATTGGGTTATATATGTGTATCCAGAAATTAACAAAAAAATGACAGTTTACACATGATACAATTGAGTTAATTACAATGTTGTCTTTAGATCAATTGTAGTCTAGCTATATTTGTACTTTTGGCTGCTATTTGGTTGGTGTTATTCCTATTAGAGAATGATCTCTTGGTATCCAAATTAGACTGCAACTTTTTCATGCTTTTTCCTTTTACACATGATACAATTGAGTTAATTGCAATGTTGTATTTAGATCAATTGTAGTCTAGCCATATCTGTACTTTTGGTTTCTATTTGGTTGGTGTTATGCCTATTAGACAATGATCTCTTGGTATCCAAATTACACTGCAACTTTTTCATGCTTTTTCTTTATATTTTGACAATAGTTTTGTGATGTTATTTGTCTTTTGAAGCAGTATGAGCCTATTGTTAGCATTGATCTGAAAGGACCTCTTTGACCCTCTAGTTACTGTTTCATTGAGCTATGTTATTTCACTATTCTGACATAAGTATTTATAAATTGTTTGTAGATCTTTAAAAGATCATGTTTTTCATTATAATTGATTTTGATATTGTCTTGTGATGTGTCTTCTTTATAATATCCTCTTCTTTTTCAGTTTAAGGATGCCTAAAATGCAGAAGATGCACTTCATGGTTGTGATGGATATAATTCTTATGGGCATCGTCTAAGGGTGAGATTAAAAAAGAGCAACATTGATTAAGAAACCACCATTTATTTGTAAGTTTTCTCAAGAGTTAAGAAACTACCACTTGTTTTTCCTTGTTATTATGTATATTTTTATATGCAGGGGATGAGCTAGCGATTTTTATTGTGTATGTATGGGGATGAGGGTTCAATTGTGAAAGCAACCACACTATCTCATGTTATTTATGGTTGTAAGCTAGTCATGTATTTCCTTCATATAACACCATTAGTTTTGTTGATATTTTAGTTTTTACTTGGTTGTGCTTCTTCCATTACTTATTATAGTACGATGTTATAAATTTCTGAATTCACCAAAAGGTGTAACAACAATTAATTGATAAACATTATATGCAATATTATGATTTTGAAGAGCTTAACAATGTCAACATTGACTATAGATCTATAGTAACTTGGTAATCATTATTTTGTATGCTTGAATGATGCAAAATTTGTTTGAATATCATCATTGTCAAGCAATAACAACTTCTTAAAGGGTGCTAGCTCAATGTTAGAGCACCTGCCTAATTATAGGTAGGAGATTGTCGGTTCGATTCCTCCGTACCCTATCATAAATTAGTGCTAAGAAAATGACTAAATTCGCATATATACGACTATTAGTATCTAATTTCCAGTATCTTATAGCGCGCCTAACGTTTAATCGTATTTAGATTAGTCATTAATATGTTATCATCTAGTAGTTTATTTAGTCGTATATTTGGTCATTAATTGTGGCAATCAATGACTAAATCAGTGACTATCAATGACTAAATCAATGTTAGGATATTTAGACACTTAGGATTTAGTTAAGATCAACTTGTGTAATATATCCGTTAGGGATAGTGTGTTTCTTTAGTATGCATTTGTAAATACTTAATCCGATGGTCACGATATGTTCCCGACATAGAGTGATCCGACGGCTCAACTTCTCTTAGATCAAACCTAACCTTGATCCATGGCTTAACACCCGATTGGTCCATGATATCTATTTAAAGAGCATGGAGGGTCATTGTTTAGTTGATCGATTATGAGAAGCTCATTTGTAACTTTCTTTCTTTGCATAATAAATTGTCCCGTAGAAGCTATTTGGCCGAGGCCGTGGAGTGTTTCCCTCAAGAGGGTTTAAACCATGTCAAAACATCGGTGTGTTGATCTGTGATATGTTTGTGTGAAGTGGTTGCTCTTAGTGTTCATTCCTTTGCTAGTAACCTATGTACCCAAACATGGTATCAAATCTTTTATGAAGTGTCAATTCCGATTATGATCTAGATCTTGAACTGTTGTTGCCGAAACTCGAAAGGGTTTCTAGTTCTAGTATTTCTGTGCATTTTTGGGATGTGGGAGGTGTTCCATTATGTCCGGAGCATCGTTTCCATTAAGAAATAGTTTTCGTTTGATCGAAAATGGTTCCTAGTTGCTCCAGAAACACATATTTCATCAGATCTGAAGGTATAATGTTACAATGACACATTTTTTATTTTCTGTTTGAAAAGAAAAAAAATCTCATATTTTATCATTTTTTACTGTTAGATTTTTTTTGGTTCGGATTGTTGCTTTCCCGTGTGTGTATGCTCTTTGTCGTGCACCTTGAGCGATCTTGGCAAATCAGAAACAGAAAGGGAAAGGGTTTTTCTCAGATGCGTATGCTCTTTGCCGTGCACCTTGGGCGATCTCGGCAAATCAGAAATAGAGAGAAAACGTAGAATTTATGGGCAAGCTAACAAGATATAACTCCACATGTGTGGAAAATTTTTTTTTTTTCGATTTGTGGTGTGTTTTATAGGAAAAAGGGCAAGCACGCAAACCGAGCAAGAAGAGTAAAAAAAAAAAAAAAACCCCTTCCTCATTCCCATATTTTACATACCTTTTAATCTAGCTCACTTGGTTCAAAGTTGTTTTATTTCTTAATAGGTCTTGAGTTCAAGTCTTATGGAGTTACTTTCAAAAGAAAAAGTGCATGCAATTTCTATTTTCAAGTTATTTTATTGTAAAAGTGCATCTCACTTAAATAAATAAAAAAATACAAGTGAGTCACTTAAGTTTTTTTTTTTATTGCACTATTTAAAAGTAATATCATTGTAAAAGTGAAATCACTTATTTTACAAAAGTGGTTCACTTAAAAACAACTTTCTTGTAAAGTGATTGTCAAAAGGTTCATCTTGGGAAGAGGGGTTTTTTTTTTTTTTTGCTTGACATTCTCTAGCTGCCACGTCACTATTGGGAACATCTTCAACAGTTTCTTTGTTCAAGCATAACTTCATCATACAGAGTCAGTTTTCAGTGCCGTTTTTTTTTAAACCGCCTATTTTTTTGAGCTCTTCACATCCAGACTATTGGTTTCTTCTTTTGCAGCCATTAATTTACCAATATGGCCGTCCCTTGTGATATTCTAGTTAACAGTTCCAACTATTTCTCATGGAAATCTCGTATGGAGGATGTTCTACAAAGTAGGGGACTTTTCAGAATTACCTCAGGGAAAGAAAAAGAACCCACTGATGATGATAAGAAAATAAAATGGAAAAATAGATGTGATGAAGCTCATGGATTGATTGGGATGACAATCTCTACTGATTTGTGATTCCACATATCTGAAATTGATGAACCTAATGCTGCTTGGGACAAGTTGGAATCTATGTTTGGTAAACACAATGAAATTCGAGCTCACCAACTCGAAAATGAGTTGATTTTTTAAATCCAAGTGACTTTTCATGCATTCAAGATTATTTATCTAAGTACAAAACTCTTATGTGTAGAATGTAAGATTGAGAGGGAAGACAAACAATGCATTTATCATATTCTTTCCAAACTTGGACCTGCATATTCTATTTTTGTATCTACATTTTACTCCATGAAAGCATCCTTGAATGCAGCTAGCTATGAAGAGCCTAGTCTTGAATCCTTTTGTGATTCCTTGATTAGAGAACAAGATAAACTCATTCATCTTGGAATAATCAACAATGCAGATACATTTGGGAAAGCCTTATTGTCCCAACATAAAGAAAAGTCCAAGCCTCCCAAGAAACAAAATTTTCGCAATAATAAGTCAAACAAGGGTCCCAAACCCTCTCAGTCAGCTCCTTCTTTAAAAAAGACAAAGAATACAAGCCAAAAGGCAAGAAGACTGAGCATCATTGCAACTATTGCGGGAAAGATAATCATGATGAATCTAAGTGTTTCAAGAAGATGGCAGCCTTGGAAGTAGCAATGAAGAAGCACCACATCAGCCTAGATTCGCCTTCAGAATCTGCCTCTCATGGACATGCACTTTGTGCTATTCTTATAATGCATCTTCTTCTTCTACTTCAAATAAATGGCTCATTGATTCTGGAGCATCTTATCATATGGCTAAGGATCAAGCCATCTTTTCTACTATGCATGAATGTAACACCAAACAAATATTTGTTGGTGATAATAGATCTCTAAGTGTTGTAGGAGCTGGATTAGTTCCAGTAGATAATGGTCATTTTAGTGATCTACTATGTGTTCCAAGAATTTCCTGCAATTTGTTATCAGTCTATCAGATCACTCATTCTGGTGAAGGTAAAACTGTGACCTTTACACCTCACCAAGTTGTAATCAAGGATTTTAAAGATCTTCAACAAGTCCTAGCTACCGAAATTGTTGATGATATTACCTGGTTGTACAAGTTTAACAACTTTGGGTCATCACCTTTCCCTTCAGTTTTTGTTGCTCATAGTGATAACTTGAGCAAACTTTGGCATGAGCGATTTGGTCACTTAAATTATCGCTCATTGCAACAACTATGTAAAGAAAATATGGGGACAGGTCTTCCGATGGTATCTTGCAGGGATGGTGTTTGCTCTGGTTGTGTACTTGGAAAACATCATCGGGACAGTTTTGACAAACGTGCCTCTTGGCACGCCTCGGTTCCCTTGGATCTTGTGCATAGTGGATTGTGTGGTCCTCTTCCATCTGCTTCCTTTTCTAGTTTCAAATATTTCTTAACTTTCATTGATGATTACACCAGACGCACTTGGGTTTATTTCCTAAAACTTAAGAGCGAAGTATTTAACATGTTCTTGGCCTACAAGGCCCTTGCTGAAAAACAATCTAGTCATCAAATTATTAAGTTAAGATCTCACAATGGAGGAGAATATGTTAACAAAAAGTTCACTACTTTCTGCATTGAACAAGGCATCCAACAACAGCACACTGTTCCATATACACCACAACAAAATGGTGTAGCTGAGCGGAAGAACCACACTTTAAAAGAAATGGCTAATTGTATGATCTAATCTAAGGGACTAAGTCTTCAATTTTGGGCTGAAGCCATAAATTGTGCAAATTACATAGTTAATCGCACCCCCACTAAAGCATTGCAAGGTATAACATCGGAAGAAGCATGGAGTAAAACTAAACCTGATGTAAGTCACTTCCGTGTGTTTGGTAGTGAAGCATGGGCTCTTATTCCGAATGAAAAACTAAAATCATTGCAGCCTAAAAATGAAAAGTGCATATTCGTTGGATATTCTAAAGATGTAAAAGGTTATAGACTTGTTCAACCACATTCTCATGATATAATCATTAGAAGAGATGTTAAATTTGATGAAAATATCTTAGCCTGCAAGCCTAACTCAGCGATTGTGCCATCTTTGGCCTGCGATCCTGATTCGGCATTTGTGCCTTCTTCTTCTTCTTCCAAATTCCTTGACAGGTTTCCAACTCCAGTTTCTGATGATGACAGTGAGGATGAAAATCCACCTCCGCCTACTCATTTTCCTCCAGTTGCACCAGCACAAGTGCTTCCTCGATGGGTCCGTTCAACATGTGAAGCAGCTGGTGATCTTGCCGGTGATCCTAGAGATCAATGTCGAACACGTTCTCAGTTTCAGCGAGCCTCTTCTCTTTTGGCTCAAGTTTCCGAGAATCATGATCCAGAAACTTTTGCAAAAGCTTCAGGGAATCCAGATTGGGATGCAGCCATGGATGAAGAATATCGTTCCTTAATGACGAACAATACTTAGGATCTTGTACCTCTTCCAAAAGGAAGAAAACTTGTTAGATGTAAATGGGTCTACAAAACTAAGTATGCATCAGATGGAAGTGTTGAAATACTTAAGGCAAGGTTAGTTGCCAAAGGTTTTTCCCAAGTTGAAGGGATTGACTACAATGAAACCTTTGCTCCCGTCGCAAAAATGAACTCCATCCGCCTTGTTCTTTCCCTTGCACCCTTGCACAACTGGGAATTCCATCAAATGGATGTCAAGTCTGCCTTCTTGCATGGTGATTTGCAGGAGAAAATTTACATGGAATAACCTCCTGGCTATGTTCAGAATAACTCTAGCCTTGTCTACCGCCTTAAGAAATCCTTATATGGCCTTAAGCAAGCTCCTAGAGCTTGGTATGCCAAAATGGATAACTTTCTCCTTGACACTGGTTTTTCTAGATGCCATTCTGACCCTAATGTCTATACCAAGAAAGTAGGAAACCATCTCATCATACTTGTTCTATATGTTGATGACCTTATTCTTACTGGTAGTGACCCTAAGCTTATAACCCATGTGAAATCCAGTCTTAAACAAAATTTTGAAATGTCAAACTTAGGACATTTGCATTATTTTCTTGGTCTCCAATTCCTGCAAACCAAAGAAGGAATCTTTCTCAGTCTAAGTATGATTGTGACCTTCTTCGTCACTTTCACATGGAAGATTGTACACCAGCCCCTTCTCCCTTCCAGTCTGGAGTCAAAATTTCTGCCACTTGTACTTCACCTGAAGTCGATGCCACCTTGTATCATCAGCTTGTTGGTAGTCTCTTATACTTGACTCATTCCCATCCTGACCTTTCCTTTGCCATTGGTCGTGTTGCCCGTTATATGCAGAAACCTCATGAAAGTCATTGGAAAGCAGCTAAAAGAATACTTCGATATATTCGAGGTACAGTTCAGTTGGGGATTCATTACAGTACAGGGGGGAAACCTTTGTTGGTTGGTTTCACCGATTCATATTGGGTCGTCGATCCTGATGATAGAAAGTCTACTGCAGGTTATGTTTTTAGTCTGGGATTTGGACCTATTACTTGGGCTTGTAAGAAACAACAAGCTCTTGCTCTTTCTTCAGCAGAGGCATAATATCGAGCAGCAGTTAATTCCAGTATGGAAGCTTTATGGCTTCGACAGATCCTTTCAGAGTTTAGATTCGAGTAGCAGCAGCCTACTCCACTTTGGTACGACAATCAAAGTGCCATCAATCTTGCCAAAGATCCAGTTCTACATCAATGCAGCAAACACATTGAGCTACATATGCACTTCATCAGAAATCTTGTTCATGATCGTGTTCTTGAAGTGCTCTTTTGCCCTACAGATGATCAAGTTGCAGACATCTTCACCAAGTCTCTTACAGAAGCGAAGTTTTCTAAACTTCGATCTATGTTAGGAGTTCAGAAACTTGTCATTAAGGGAGGATAGGATCTAATGCCTCCTTGCTTCTCCTAATAGTGTCACTTTTGTAAATCCTTCAATCTTATCCCAAGTTGTTCTTAAGGGGGGATGTTAGGATATTTAGACACTTGGGAGTTAGTTAAGATCAACTTGTGTAATATATCCATTAGGGATAGTGTGTTTCTTTAGTATGCATTAGTATGCATTTGTAAATACTTAATCTGACGGTCACGATATGTTCCCGACATAGAGTGATCCGACAGCTCAACTTCTCTTAGATCAAACCTAACCTTGATCCGTGGCTTAACACCCGATTGGTCCATGATCTCTATTTAAAGATCATGGAGGGTCATTGTTTAGTTGATCGATTATGAGAAGCTCATTTGTAACTTTCTTTCTTTGCATAATAAATTGTCCCGTAGAAGCTATTTGGCTAGGGCCATGGAGTGTTTCCCTCAAGAGGGTTTAAACCACGTCAAAACATTAGTGTGTTGATCTGTGATCTATTTGTGTGAAGTGGTTGCTCTTGGTGTTCAGTCCTTTGGTAGTACCCTGTGTACCCGAACAATCAATGACTAATACGTCATCCAATTAATGACTAGTGAAATACGACTAGCTATAAGATAGTGGAAATTCGCTATTATTAGTCACCGACTAAAAAATAGTTGTTTATAGTGGAATTTTAGTCATTTTTTTAGTCATTAATTCATCATTTTGTATTAGTGATTGGTATGTGATTGAAATGGTGAAATCAACATTATTCATTGCAAGAATATCAAGAGTGAATTTGCAAGAGAAATGATACTTTTCATCAAACTTTTTCCTATTTAGGTATGAATTGGCATATTTGGTCTTTTCCAATGCATGTACTATGTTTCATTGATACGAGGGTTAGTAAAATAGTTAATGATGATTCATGAATTTTTCTATTAAAATATTAGGCACGAAAGTAGCATCTACTATTATTGTTAAGCACGTTGTGGTAAGGAACTAAACACTTGAATGATCCTGATTTTGTTTGCAACCAATGAAGCCACTAGATTCATCACTATAATTCCCAATAATTAGGTCCAGTTTCCCTTGCAACACTTCAATTATTTAATTTGATGCATCCTGAATATATATACATAATAAGTCCACACATGAGAAAACTAGGTATTCAACATAACATGGAGAAAATGGTAACTACATATTGGTGAACTTAAATAAAATGTAATGCATAAAATTTTAAGCCTAAAAATATTTATATGTTGAAGTGAAAGATTTCAATAGCTTGAGAAATTTTTGCATTTCATTGTTTTCCATCTAGGGAGTTATGTGCATAATGGACATATAGAAATGGAAAATCCAGGAAAAAAACCATGATAGGCATGGGAATTGCCTAACCAACTTTTCAAGATAAGTCCAAACATTAAATCTAGAAACCCAACATTGCATTACCTATTGGCAGGCGGTTCGATGAGGAAATGTTGCAGTACTGCTGACGTTGCGACACATCAGATGAGGTCACATAAGGGATATTTGTTGTTAAAGTATACCGTGATTGGCAGGTTTTGGGTCACTTGGACCACATGTTATGTAATATTGAGTCAGTTGTGCCGCGGTATGCGGGTTTTTGGGTCATTTGGACCGAGTCAGTTAGATATTGCGTCATTTGTCCATAGTGTCGGTTAGGAAGTCGTTAGTAAGTGGACAAATATTGTAATGGCAGAAGCCTATAAATAGATGAGAGTTGTAAGTGTTAGATAGGTATACATAGATAGCGATAGATACAAATACATAATGGGAAGAGAGAAGGAGATGCATATGGACGGAGATCTATGTTTTGTTTCTGGTATACGACGGTAACAGTAATATAATGATGATGTTTTGGTACGATCTTTGTGCAATGTTGTGATATATGAATGTTGTTATATTTTCTTGATGCAATGTCTGCTTACTGTTGCTGGGATGATAAATGCTGCGATTAAGTAATATGTTATAAGTCCATTCGAGTGTTTAAAGTTTCTGTTTAAGTACTGCAATAGAGCTAGTCCCTATAGCCACAACTAGCCTCCTCCCTCGGTGGAAAGATGGTTCCGTATGCTCTTCCTAGATGCCTTGGGTGAGACCTCATCCACTATGCGGGTGTTGCTGGGCGGGCTCCAACCTGCCTGGGCCGGTGCCCAGGGAGACTGCGGTATGTGTCGACAGTGAGGCGAACCCCTATCGACCGAGGTCGCGTTGCT
Source organism: Larix kaempferi (assembly GCA_027924585.1). NCBI lineage: Eukaryota > Viridiplantae > Streptophyta > Pinopsida > Pinales > Pinaceae > Larix > Larix kaempferi. The sequence goes on from BSBM01000262.1 coordinate 93,940, forward strand.
CAACAAATGGTTCTGTTGCCGGGACCGTGCGCAGAGTGAAAGGAGGTCATGTTGTGGTACCCGATGAAGCCGGAGATACAGAGCTAGTTCGATTAGAAATTATGGGAGTTTGCTGAAGAAGAAAGTCAGAACACACGACTGATAGTAGATCACTGGCTGGGAAGGTAGATTCACGACGGTCCGCACGAAGGCTTTTTCTGTGAATTCCTGGTCATTATGTACGAGTGGTTGTCAAAGCTGACCTTCCGGAAGAGGAATTTCCAGGGTGGTGAGCCGACGACTTGGACGCCGGAGTTGATTCAAGAGCTACAAAAAGTCGATAATAAGGCATCACGGGCTGTTGAAGTTTGGCTCGATAGCATCTTGGAAGCATATATCACTGAATTTGCGGTCGACACGCAGAAATCCTATAGTGAAGTTGAAAGATACTTCTTCCGCGGACCAAGGGGAAGGTTTCTGCTGTCACTCCAACTGTCGATTAAGATGCTAATATGTTAGAAGGGTATATTGAAGATGCATCTTGATCAATAGATAACCTGGTGGGCGAAGGCCGTGGGTACCATGACTGCCGGGTAACGGTACATAGAATGGTAAGGGGTATATGGGTGCAGACCATGAGGAGACTGTGAGCGAAGCTGAGGAAGAGAGTGGTCTTACAAGAGGAGGAGCGAGGTTTCGACAAGAGAAGAGGCAGAGGACAGGAGAAGGTCCTGCTACGATCAGACCACAAAACCATGAAGGAAGACCACATGGGATGAAGCGACCTCACAGTCCTGACAGGGATGACCAAGCTACGCCCAGGATAGAGTCAGGACCAAACCTCGGTGCCAACGTACCCACACCTCTGCTCACTAACTCACAAACAACAAGAAATAACACTTCGACATCGCCAAGTTCATCAATTCCATGGAAGTTAATTGGTAGTAGTACAGTTATAGGAGGAAGGCAGCCCATAATGGTGGGTGATGATGCTAAGTTACCATTGTTCCACGGAAGTGCGATAGACAACCGAGAACAGTATTGGTTTTTGTGTGAAGCGGTCTGGACCATGAAACAGATCATTGATGCCGATGCTAAGAAATGATAGTTAGCCACAACTCTGCGAGGTCGTGCATTAGATTGGTTCATGAAGTTTATTCTAGTCCCTACAAGAGCCCTAGAGAAGTCACTGGATGAGATTCGGGATGGGATTATTGTTGAATTTAGACGGCCCAAGTCTGAGGCTCAATATATTACTAAATTGAAGGGAATTAAGCAGTATCCCAATGAGACGATATGGGATTTCGACCAGCGATTCAAGATGCTAATGGCAAAGGTTGGTTTCGATATGAGCGTTGTCCAACATAAAGAATGGTTCATTGCATCACTGCTGCCCCACATACAGCTACCGTTGATGCAGCAAAACATATCGACGCCTAGCAAAGCTCTAGAGATTGCACTACGATTGGAGGCATCACCAATTGGATATAATGCAGCTGGGATGTCGCAGATACAAACATAGCTCACCAACCTAACTATAAAGTTGCAATATTTGAAGAAGAACAAGGAACAACGCAATGAAGTATGGTATACACAATGCCAAGGAGAAGGGCATACGAACGACAATTGCTTGGATTTTCGTAACTATTTGGTGTCGGGTGCACCAAACCCATTGAATGGTGGCAATATGCCGTTGTGTCACATTTTCTAGGTGTTTGGGCACCGTCACAATAATTGCCCATATATGTAGAAAATGGTCACAACCCCGTGAAATATTTATAGCACATTTTGCAAGTCGGTGGGTCACGATGACAAATATTTCCGTGCATATGGGTTGCTACAAGAAAGAATGTGTGATGCTTTCTACGTCAAGGACGATCAGCGTATCGTGCAACAACCACAACTGCAACCATAGGTAGCTCAGCCACTACCTCAACCGCAGATGCATTTTGCACCACAGCAACAGCAACCGCAGCAGTTCATGCCACAATATACTCCGTTACAGATGACTTCCCCATAGCCACAATATGCACCACAAGGGCAAGGGATACCACCAACACCAATGCAGCAATAGTTTAACCAACCTTCGTACCAGCAGCAGGGTGGCTACCGAGGCGGACGTGGTGGTGGATTTGGTTGTGGAGGAGGAGGCCGAGGTGGTCGCAGACTTGTTCAATGTTACCACTGTGCGGTATGGGGGCATTATTAGCACGACTGCCCGCTACTACAGAATCAGTGTACATTCTATTTTGGTAATGATCATACAGTTGAGAATTGTCCACAGCTGATTGCATGATGGTAGGTTGGGAATGCTCCGCAACTACAGAACCAGGCCCAGCCATAGCAACCAATACAGAATTAGGTACAACAACTAGTACAAAACCATCCCCCGCGACCACTGCCGAACGCCAATCAAAATGTCAATCAACCGGGGAATCTGTAGCAGAACCAAACGCAAGGTGCAAATATTGCGACCATTTCTCTAAAACCGTGACCACAAGATGCTTTGGTGGCTGTTATCACTTGTGGAGGAAAGACGACTGGGGAAGATAGTTCATGGCCACTAATTCGGTTGGCTAGTCAGAAGACGGTACCTTTCGACATTGACACAGAGCGGGAGACATTCCTAGAGGCACGTCACACTTTGGAGAAAGACCGTTGTAAGGCTGTTGTTTGCGATATGCCACCTATCTTTGATACTACATCAGACGTTGATCGACCGCCACCACCGGGGACATTGCAAAAGTTTCTTGAAATTTGTCTGTTATTTGCCCGAGACCCGGCTGCCCTAGTTGAGATTGAGGGATGGTTGCAGCGCTTTCTGAAAGGACGGCAGGAGTCTGCAGTAAACTCTTTACAGCAAAGGAAGACTGGCAAGGAGATGTCAATGAATATTCAGAATGGTGAATATGATGTTGAATATGTTATTCTTAACCTTGGTTCGGATGTTAACATCTTAACCAAGTAGGCATGGCAAAAAATGGGAGTACCCCATTGAGCTGGTCTCCTGTGCAGCTCCAATTGGCTAACCATGCGAAAGTAACACCCATTGGATGGATTCCACGGCTAATGGTTGATATTGAGGGTATGAAGACTTATGCTGACTTCGATGTCATCGAAGTGGTTGAGGGAGGAAGCTCCTATCCTACGCTATTGGGGATTGGAAGGGCTAATGATAGTGGAGCAGTAATCAATTTCAAGTGGCGCATGATGACCTTTGAGAATTGCGATTTCAGAGTCATAGCCCCGTTGGATCCGGTTGAAGGACACCGATATGTTGAGCCTGTCAGAGATGATGATCCCCCTGGATGGGACCATGCATTCAATATTTATGAGGACTACATTCACCCTACCGCCAACGGTGAGCTGGGATGGCGCAGCGAGAGCTATGCGTCTTTCGATTCCGATGATGCCTTAGAAAATTGGCAGAACCGGTTGCATGAAGTACCGCTTCGAAAATGTGGCTTAGTTACACGGTCTTTATGTCGTGTTGTGACAGAAACGGTCACATTGCTTGTCTATGAAAGGTTGCCTGGCTTAACCGACTTTTTGACGGAATTTGAAGAACGAGTCTTAGAACCACAACAATTGTTGGCATTGGAGGAAGCACTAAAGGCTACTCCAACATGCTGGTGGGATACACATAAGAAATCCATTAATGGTTGGTCACAGTGTCGGAGGGTGATGATGGTTCGGTTTGGCGATACTGAGGTTTATAACACTGGCAAGTATGATGGCCGAAATAATCCTAGTGATCATGTGATGGAATGCCAACGGTTATGGGTAGTGCGACCCAGATATGAGTGGGTCCATTCTTTTATCCATACTTTAGATGAGATGCCACACTCGTGGTATACTACAGCCAAATTGCGTAGACAAATTACAACATGGGGGGAGTTGATGGTCTGTTTTACTCATACATTCACTTTTGTGGATGCCAACCCTGATGTCAATAACGCCTTACAGCTCATCTGCAACGTAGTACTTTAGGTTGTTCCAGCGGCCTACCCTATCGACCTGCACACATATTGTCAGATGCAGTCTCTCATGGAGTGCTTCAACATTAGCGGTGGGCCAGAAGATGATGATGACCCCCGGAACATTAACATTCCTGAATCTAAAGAAAGTCACGATGTGGTATCGTTTGTCACACCAAATACTCTGTTCGGTCAACCATTGCAGCTTCGTAAGATGAATATCGGTACAGAGGCTACTCCCAAGTTTTCTAATGTTGGGGATTATTGGGACGATTAGATGATGAGTAGGGTTACTGAGTTACTTCATGAGTTTCAAGACGTGTTTCCCATGAATTTTTCTGAAATGAAGGGAATCTTGGGTGAGTTAGGAGAGATGAAGATTCCCTTAAAACCCAATGCTAAGCCGGTCCGACAGCAACCTTATCAGCTCAATCCACAACATAAGGAAAAGGTCAAGGTGGAACTTGATCGTATCTTGGACGCTGGTATTATTGAACTTGTGGAAGAGTCCAAATGGATCAGTCCTATGGTGGTGCAGGACAAGAAAACAGGTGAAGTGCACATTTGTGTTGACTTGCGGAAGTTGAACGATGCCTGCTTGCATGACCCTTTTCCGACCCCGTTTACTGATGAAGTACTTGAAGGGGTGGGCGGCCAAGAGATGTACTCATTCGCTGATGGATTCTCTGGATACCATTAGATTCGCATTACCAAGGAAGATCGCCATAAGACAACTTTCGTTGCTGAATGGGGTTGCTTTTAGTACACATTAATGCCGTTTGGTTTGAAGAATGCACTTGCAATATTCTCCCGGGTCATTGTTGCCGCATTCAAATATTTTATTTAGAAATTTTTGCAGGTATATATGGATGATTGGATAGTTTATGGGTTGATTCGTGATCATCTGGCCAATCTACAGTTAATGCTTGAGCGATGCCAACAGCACCAGATATCACTGAATTTGAAAAAATGTATTTTTTGTGCACCGTTTGGGATATTGCTGGGTCATATCGTGTGTAAACAGGGATTGCTGGTTGATCCAGCCAAAATTGCACTCATTTTGGGTTTACAACCGCCAACCACCGTTAAGCAGTTGCGAGTGACTTTGGGTCATACGAGGTATTACTGCAAGTTTATCAGGGGTTATGCTGCAATTATTGCCCCTATGGAAAAATTGTTGAAGAAGGATGCGGCATTCCAGTGGAGCCCAGAATGTAAGGATAGCTTCGAAACGCTCAAGGCGAAGATGGCGTCGGCACCGATCTTGGTCTTTCCGGACTGGAGTAAGGAATTCCATGTCCATGTTGATGCCTCCTCACTTGCATTAGGTGTTGTGTTGGCTCAACCTGGATAAGGCGACCTTGATCATCCCATTGCATTTTCCAGTTGGAAGTTGTCCTCTACAGAGCAAAATGACACTACCACGGAGCGGGAAGGTCTGGCCATGGCTTACGCACTACAGAAATTTAGGCATTATTTGTTGGGTGGGCACTTTAAAATGTCCATCAATCATTCTGCATTGAAATACTTGGTCAATAAGCCTGTGTTGGGGGGAAGATATGCTGTTGGCTACTTTTGTTTCAGGAGTTTGATTTTGAAGTCATTGTGAAACTTGGACGGTTGAATGCTGGACCAGATCATTTATCACAGATTGACATAGGGGAGGAACCGACTAATATTGAAAACGGGTTGTCGGACCCCCAACTATTTAAGGTTGATGTCGCTGATAACTATTTTGATGACATCATCCAGTTTCTAACCACGGGCACTGCACCAGATGAGTTCACCACCAGTCAAAAGAAGCAATTGGTAGTCAAGGCTGCTGACTTCTAGCTCATCGCAAGAGAGTTGTACAAAATGGGCGCTGATGAGATATTGCGTAGATGTGTCTTACCGCATGAGAAAGCGCTGATACTGGCTGAAGTACATGGAGGAGTAGCAGGAGGACACTATGGCAATCAGGCGACTACCAGGAAGGTCCTACATGCAGGAAGGTCCTACGTGCAGGGCTTTGGTGGCCCACATTACATAATGACGCGACAGACTATGCGCAGTCTTGCAATGTTTGTCAGCGAACTGGCAAACCATCCAGATGCAACGAGATGTTGCTGATGCCTCAAATTACATTACAACCGTTCGACAAATGGGCCATGGATTTTGTAGGACCGATCAATCCACCAGGGAAATGCACAGGTGCGCGGTATATCATCTTGGCGATAGAATATTTAACCCGGTGGGCCGAGGTGCCACCTGTCGTTAATTGTTCCATAGCAATGGCTACTCGATTTTTGTTTGATCACATTATCACTCTCTTCGGCTGCCCCAAGACATTGCTGAGTGATCAAGGCAACCACTTTCTTAATCGCACTATCAGCACATTGACGAAGGAGTTGCAGATACAGCATAAGAAGAGTACACCCTATCACCCACAAGAGAATGGGACGGTGGAGGTGTTTAACAAGGTCTTGGAGCATGCACTGACAAAGGTGTGCAATGCGAACCGTGACTACTGGGATCTGAAAATCCCTGTAGTGTTGTGGACCTATCGCACCACATGTAAAAGGTTGACTGGTGAGACACCTTTTAGGCTAGTATATGGGAAAGAAGTGATTATTCCAATGGAGTACATTGTTCCGAGTCTGTGGGTTGCGGCTGTTATAGGTATGGACAATGTCGCAACATTAGATGAACATCTGGCACAACTGGTACAGCTAGAAGAATATCAATTTATCGTTGGCTTCCACCAAGGGGTCAAGAAGGATCGCCAAAAGGCATGGTACGATCGCCACATCAAAAGTAAACAATTTCAGCAAGGCGACTTGGTGTTATTATATGACAGCAAGTTTATGAAACATCCAGAGAAATTACAAATGCATTGGCTGGGTCCCTATCACATTAGTAGTATTACTTCAGCTGCCGCGGTTCAGTTGCAGCAGTTGGATGGGGTGATGCTCCCTAAGCTGGTAAATGGTCAGAGGTTAAAGCCCTATCGCTTAGGCTTGAAACAGTGCGATGCTTGAGTCGCATTGAAAAAAAAAAGTGTGTGTTGTAAGTTGCTTGGTGGCAAATGGTGCACCAACAGAAGATGGAATGCGGAAGTGGGAAGGCTTCTATTGCAAATTGGGAATGGTCAGAGACACATGGCAACGTAGTGGCTAGGTCAAATCAGTAATAAATGCCAAAAGTTGAGACAGTTAATTAATGGCGTTGTTCGAATGATGGGCATTAATGGCGAATCTGGCTTCTCGGCGGACTAGCTCGACGGCGGATTTGTGTTCTTCGTGAAGTTAGTGCAGGATTTTGTGATGATTACGGTGATTTGGGGGTACGGGGAAATGTTGTGACTACTGTCACGCTAATATCGTGCGACCCTTTTCCATCATCCCTATACATGATTACGCCTGACAAAGTCGGCCTGGTTACCACCTGACGACGGTATGTTTTGCACATGGCACGCCAGGCCGGTATGACCCAAAAGATGTGAGGAGATTGCTCACACGTCGACACATGGGATCGTTGATGGCAGCGTGGTCGCCACCCGCTGCGTCAATCAGTGGGTTCATACACGTAGATGCAAGGTATTGGGGCATTATTCCCACCATCATGACCTGGGAATGGTCTGGCTATAAGTAGCAGAGGCAGGCGGTAGTTCGCTACAAAGAAGTCTTTCAGAGATAGAGTGGTTATGCTGTTAGATCAGTTTTCAAGTTGAATTGTGAGGAATTCCAAGGAGGCTGTGGAAATGATTCACTTTATCTCCCGTGGTAGCACCCAAGGGGCCCTGCGAGCCCAAACGACAAGTGTCCCTGAGTGCCTCGACATGGTGGGTGCACTTGCACTATTGTCTGACCGCACTGAGGGCCGGTCCAATACGTTTAAGTAAGCAGTAGTTGTTCGAAGGGTTGCGCTCTTTTTGACCAATGAGGTGGTTGGGGCGGTAGCTCCCCGACCATAGTAGGATCCATTTGCCGGTGTGAAATAGATGTGCCAGAGTCATCTGCTAAATTTGCACCTTGGTAGTCCTCTTTTTCTTCCCGTATGTCACATTCACAGAGACTTGAGGATGAGTTTGAGACGTACATGATAGCATGTTGGGGGATGCCCGTTTTCGGGTAAGACTTACAGAATAGCGAGGCGATGACCAGTGTAGCAGAAGGAGCATGACAACATCGCATGATCCAGACAACAAGAATAGTTGTAGCAATATCATTCATCCATATATAGGCTTCAAAGTAAAGACGATAACGTGTACGATGTCCAACATTTGACATGGCTCGAGGGAGAGCCACAAGATTATGTTGGGGGCCTGTTGGCAGGCAGTTCGATGAGGAAATGTCGCAGTACTGCCGACGCTACGACACATCGGATGAGGTCACGAAAGGGATATTTTGTGTTAAGGTATACCGCGGTTGGTGGGTTTTGGGTCACTTGGACCACATGTTATGTAATATTGAGCCAGTTGTACCGTGGTATGCGGGTTTTTGGGTCATTTGGACCGAATCAGTTAGATATTGGGTCATTTGTCCATGTTGTTGGTTAGGAAGTCGTTAGTAAGTGGACAAATATTGTAATGGCAGAAGTCTATAAATAGATGAGAGTTGTAAGTGTTAGATAGGCATACATACATAGCGATAGATACACATACATAGCGGGAAGAGAGAAGGAGATGCATATGGACAGAGATCTATGTTTTGTTTCTGGTATAGGACGGTAACAGTAATATAATGATGATGTTTTGGTACGATCTTTGTGCAATGTTGCGATATATGAATGTTGTTATATTTTCTTCATGCAATGTCTGCTTACTCTTGTTGGGATGATAAATTCTGCGATTAAGTAATATGTTATAACTCCATGTCGAGTGTTTAAATTTTATGTTTAAGCACTACAATAGAGCTAGTCCCTGTAGCCACAACTCGTCTCCTCCCTCGGCGGAAACATGGCTCTGTCTGCTCTTCCTGGATACCTCAGGTGAGACCTCATCCACTCTGCGGGTGTTACTGGGTGGGCTCCAACCTGCCTAGCCCGGTGCCCAGGGAGACTGCGGTATGTGTCAACAGTGAGATGAACCCCTGTCGACCGAGGTCGCATTTCTCAACATAACCCCCTTCTTTATTTTGAAGGGTATGCACAATATACCTGAATATTTTGTGTAGAAAATACTCAATTTTTTTTGTTGCATTTAGTCCCTTGGGTCTTAGGGATAAGACGAGTCACCTAAAATACATGAAAATCATCAAATCAACGTACACAATTATGCACTCACAAATAGACGTAGTCGATTTGGAGTTTACAAAAAAATATCTACCTTTGCATTCTATTTCCAAATGAACAATTGATTTTCTAAATGCTAAAATTAAAAACTAATGTACATTAATATAGTACACAATGGCATCTTACCACAAGGATTCGAGGTGCAATTTCCAGTCCTTGTTGTTCAATTTTGCTAAGGAATTCTTCTTCTAGTGCTTTAACTTGATCCAATATGTACAAAACCTGTGTTTGGAAGAATAATAAGATGGAGTTCTTAAGGGAGGATAGATACTATGTTTGGTCTCATGGTGCATTCCTTTATATCTCTACATTTTTTAGTGCTTTAATATCATGAAAGAAATTATTGGAAACCAAATAAAGAGGATCATTGAATAATTTTCAATAAAGGTTTTTTTCAAAGTAAAATGTTTTTCATGTGAACTAACAAACCAACAACAACTATGATTGTCATCAAAATTACATGAAGAAAATGTTTTATAAAAGAACACATAAGCTAAAAATTACATGTCCACCAGTGTTCTCTGGTAATCCCAAAACATCTGCTTGGATGAGATAACCATGAGGTGAGAATATTACCACATTTAATACATTAGGATTTTTTTCTAAAATCTTCTCTAAAGCAATTGCATCGAGTTCTTGCAACACCTCCAAGAGTAAATGTACCGTGTCAAGTGCATTATGTGCATTATTTCCCCATCCTTTCTATAGTCCAATGCCCTATAAATTGTCTAGTTATAACAATGGAAATGTTTATCCAAATAAGAATGTTGATTTTACTTAGCATGCAATTGATAATATTTAACTAATCTTGGCTAGTTACTTCCAATAAAAAGGGTGCAAGAAACAAAGAATCTAATGGTACAAATGCAAGCTTAAGAATATATTTGGTCTTTATCAAAACCAATATACCACAAATGATAGATGCCAATTCCCCCCCCTAAGAATGCCAGGACAATTATTATTCCTACAAGATGACTAGCACACTTCCTCAAGACTACACTGAAGATGGAGGACACCACCACTTGCTTGGGATTGATTAAGAAACCACTATAATATTAGCATTGTTAAATATTCCTAGCAAAAATCCTGTTTTGTTTCCATTCAGTGAGCAAAAGTAGGGAGGAATCAATGAAAATCAAATCTAACCTAATCCAACATGGTTACTGGTACTCCCTTCTCCTTTGTCCCTATTCCTCTTTGTTCTAGCTTCTTGTCACTATGCTTCCAACTCCGAATAACCTAGGCATCACTTTTGCTCGGTTTTCTTCTGCCACAGTTGTCATCGTGTCGAGTAGCATATTCATCTGCTCGTCGAGGAGACCAACAATGGTACTCCCTTCTCCTTTGTCCCTATTCCTCTTCGTTCTCGCTTCTTGTCGTTGTGCTTCCAACTCTTAATAACCTAAGGTTAGTGTTCCTTTGAACCCCTTTTTTCAGTCAGTGTCCCCTAAGTGTGCTCCCATTCCTCTTTTCAGTGTTAAATATTCCTAGTAGTGTGGATGATCCCTCCACTACCTTGCTCCAGAAATTAACTTTTAAGAAAATCACTAGAAACAATGATCACTAAAGGTGTCACTAGCTTTAGCTCAAGTGATGTGTCCCTAATTTTAATGGTCGAAACAAACCCTAAGAAGGAATAGATTTGTTTCATATCTTGTAGGTTTGAAAGAAGAATTATAGAGGTCCCTTTTGTTAATGAAATCACTGAAAGCACGACCCAAACACATATTAGAATAACTAGATGGGTTTCTTAAATTCCAAAGTATGGGACATTTGTGCTTTCCATTCAATACAATAGTTTTATGATTTTTATGAGATATTTATTATCATCAAAATGATGGCCATTACCTCCAAATAAAGATTGTAGAAATCAACTTGGAAAAAAGCACACGGTGAGTTGGTTGGGTAGGGTGGGGTTTATCAAGTTGAAAAATCAACAAAATTGGATCCAATCTGTCATATTAGAGTTCTAAATAATTTTATATTTAGGTTGAAGCAAACGAATGCATCTACATCATGAATTTTGCAATTGGCTATCCTCACAGTGCATCAATAATGTTAGTAACAAGGTGTGATTCCTCTAGTGGAGGCCCTAGGTATTTCTCAACCATGTGAACACATAGAGACCAATCTTTATAAAAACCCCTTTGTATTTTTCTTTAGTTGAGGCATGAATTAAACCACCATGAAAGCAATCTTCCTTCAAAGCTAAAAGATGATAGTGATTGTACATGCCCAACCAATTTCAAAGGCACAGGAAAAAAATGTAAAATGTAGTGCCCAAACCAATCTACCATGATTCCCTATGGATTTCACAATATTAACTGTGGATTCAATGGATGTCATCTAAACCAACACCAATGTCACCTAAAGCATAAACAATTTTCTTAAGGGTTTTTCCATAATGGTTTTTTAAGCATATTTTGATATTCTTTATTCAAGAATAACAAACAATATTACTCTACTAAAATAACTAATAAATCATAATTTCATTATTAAGAAAAAATTGACATGAGTTATGATATTTTAAATAACTGAAAGTTCAATAGAAAATGGTTGAGGTGCTATGTAATAAATGGATAAAAACTAAAACTAATCCAATTGAAGTAAAACAATGTATAAATATATCTAACATGCCCTCCATTCTCAAAAAATTAAAACAGTGTATAAATAGAACTTTAATGCCAAAATTTCACAATGTTGAAAAGAACCCGATATTACACTTATCTAAAATATAAATAGAGTAGTTCACGGTAAAATGTAAACCAAACAGTAATGCTAAATATAGATGTCGTTAATGTAATGTGATGGATCAATGGATATGTGCATCAAAATCTGGCTTCGAATTGCATATACATTAATCATATCTTACACCTGAAATTTTGGGCAATGTTCGAGAAGGAAATGCTGCCGCGTCATATCTTTATTTAAGAAAAACACAATATAAAATAAAAGGATGGGAGCCTCTAACAGGTGGTCCCTGAAAAGCTAGAATAAAATGGAACAATGAGAAATTTGGCTCATGTGTCCAGGATTATAATTAAATTTGAAATCAAAACAGCAAAAGCATTGGGAGCATTGAGAATCTGTGTTACGTGTTAAAGGGGTTGATTAGAGAAAGGAATTTTGTGTGATGTAACCTACAAATGGTATATATTTCAAAACTTACATGGTTTTTAATCAGTATTAGAGAAAGGAAAAAAGCACGGAACTATTTATTCCTTGAAGGGAAGCTATTTATCCGTTGAAGAGATGTGGTATATATTTCAAAACTTACATGGCTTTTAATCTGTATTACGTGTTAACAGGGTCGATTAGAGAAAGGAAAAAGGCAGGGAACTATTTATTCGTTGAAGAGAGGCTATTTATTCGTTGAAGGGAGGCTATATATTTCAAATCTTACCTTCTTGTTCACATTTTCGTCCTCCAGGTCTACCTATTCTCTGTTTTGTATGTCGCTCTGGTTGTATGTTTGAGTGGTTTTGGTTTGGTTCGGAGTCTGTTTCTGAGTTGGAGCCTGTATTTTTTATTAGTTAAAAAAATCAGGTATTACCTCCTTCGTTAGTTTAGCCAGCGCCCACCAGGGAATTTAGTTCCCCGTTAATTTAGCGCGCCTTCTTATTTGTCTTGCCCACTAGCTTCTCTCTCATTCGCTTAAAATACTAATCTTGCTTTCTTCTTTTTTAGCTCATTTGTTAAATTTAAATGTGATGTTTGAAAAATCAAAACATAACAACGAAACAGGTATATGAATCAGTCCTCCTGGTGCCTTATCTTTCATTTTATTAGAGTCAATTTAACATGTATGTGTTATGTTTCACATGAGTTTAACCTGCAGGCCTTTGCTTAATCGGTTATTAGATACTTAACATCTCTATGTTATCTTTCTTTAGTTAACTAATTTTTCATTGGTTTCTCAATAGCTTAAAATCGCTTTAGCAGTTTAACGGCCTGCCTCTCTTTAATCTATATTTTTAGCAGTTTAATGGCCCCCTTTTATTAGGTAGACCCACTTGTATTTTCTTATTATTTAAAAAAATCGGGCATTACTTCATTCATTAGTTTGCGCCCACCAGGGAATTTAGTTCCCCATTAATTTAGCGCGCCTTCTTATTTGTCTGGCTCATTTGTTAAATTTAAATGTGATGTTTTAAAAATTTAAACATAATAATGAAACATTGTTTAAGCATTGTAAGTTATTAAGAAATGGGCACCTGTCACACCTAATATGCACAACCCCGCGACATTACCTCATGGAATTCTGGATTTATTAGCTAATTCTGATATTGCTTCTTTAAATATTTATTTTAGCTTTAGTCACTCTTCCAATTTTCATTATTTCTGGGTAATTAGTCAGCAATCCAAAATAACTAAATATCGCATGGATTAATAATAAATATGCCATGGATTAACGAGTGCGTGGAAAATCTTCATCATTATTACCATTATATGGTCAAAGTTTCAAAGTTTAAATGATAATGAGAAATCTTTGTCAGATATCTAAATTAGTAAATTGTCTTTATGACAGTTATCTACCATTTATCTCCCGTTAGTTTTACCCATTTAAGCATAAATGCCATTCATCTTTGCGATCTGTCCCAACACTAAGCAACCTCGGCCATTACGGTCTCTCTTAGTAGTAACCCCCTGGATCATGCATTTTCATTTTTCTATGATATCGGCATATTGCATTTAAATATTGTATTTTCTCACTCATGGAAATTGTTTATGTTGTATTTGAATAAGTTCACTTATTTGTATTTCTGAATACGTTAAATAATTGTTTGTATTTAAACTTTACTGTTGATATATAATTGGTGCTTTTATCCAGTAAATATATATACATATAACTAAAATGCCATACTTACTATACATATATATGGATTATTTCTAAAGTTTATTTATTGTATTTTTGTTTTAATATAAATATTTTTAGATGTTAAGGCTAATGATTAAATATAAAAATAGATAGTGATGGTAATCGATCGATATATATTTATATATCTAAAACTAAACTCTTTTGCACACGTTGAAAAAGCAATATTTTTATGTGTTGTATTATGTTTAAAGTTAATAAATAGTAAATAAAATACATTTTTGAGATGCATCATAGAATTTTATAATGAATTCATTATTTATGTGAAATATTTTCTTTTGCTTTTTTCACTTGTATTTTATATTAAACTTTTGTCATTTTTATCTAAAATCACAAAATGTATGTGCCTTTTGTTTGTTCTTTCTTATACGTTTTCTTTGTTTACCGTGAGTCATTGTTTATTAGTTATTTTTATGTAGAATATTTTCTTTCTTTGTTTATTTAATTTTTGTAATTTTTTTTTCAAATCACAAAAATGTATGCTATTTTTTATTTTATTTAATTAAATATTTTCATAACATTTTATATGGTTATACTATATATAATAATAATATATATATATATATATATATATATTGTTACTATAAATTTGTTTTGGGTTAGGTTAAGCTACTAAAGGGTAGGTCAGGGGAGAATAAGTAAAGATAAGATGGGTTAACATAGGTTAGTCTAGGTGAAGAAAGATAAGCTAGGCTAAGTTAGGCTAGGTTAGGTTAAGCTAAGTTAGGCTAAGTCGAGTTAGGTGAGGCCATCGTAGTGTTGGGTAGGCTAGGCTAGGTTAGGTTGGGATAGTCTAAGTTAGGTTAGTGTAAGCTAAGGCGGGATAGGGTTAGGATAGGCTAGGTTACATAGGCTAGTTTAAGCTAAGTTAGGCTACCTAGGTTAGGGTAATTTAAGGTAGGATAGGCTAATTTAGGTCAAGTCGTGATAGCCTAGGATAGGATAAGTGACCTAAGGTAGGCTATGTTTAGGGTAGGGTGTGTTTGGTTAAGTTAGGGTAAATGAGCATAGGTGAAGTTAGGTTATGCTAGGTAGGATAGGTTGGGTTAATCTAGGGTAGGGAAATTAGTCTAGTTCAGGTTATATTCTAGGATATGTTAGGGAATGTTAGGATAAGTTAGGTTAAGCTAAGGTAGTATATGTTAGCCTATGCAATGTTAATGTAGGTTTGGCTAGGTTAAGTTAAGCTAATTTAGGCTAGGTAAGATAAGCTCAATTGGGTTAGTCTAGAATGGGCGAGTTAGGCTAATTTAGTGTAAGGTAGGCTAGGTTAAGTGTTGTTAGGTTGGGATAGGTTAGGTATGGCTGCATTAGGGTAGGTTAGTGTAGTCTAAGGTTAGATGACGATAGGCTAGGATAAGATATGGTGGGTTAGGATAATGTGAGGGTATATTTCCCATGCTAGGTTAGGGTATGTTAGGCTAAGTTAGGGTAAGATAAGGTAGGATAGGGATAGAGTAGGATAGGTCAAGCTAGGTTAGGTTACTATAGGTTAGGATATGTTAGGTTAATCTAAGTTAATATAGGTAGGGTAGGCTAAGTTGGGATATGATAGAATGGGCTAGTTAAGTTACACTAGGTCAAGGTAATGTTAGGTAGGCTAGGTATGTTAGGCTAGGTTAAGGTAGTCTAGATACTGGTACATTAGGATAGTTTAAGGTAGGATAAGATAGGGTGGGTTAGGTTATGGTTTGGATAGGTTAGAAAATGATAAATTAAGTTATGTTAAGTTTTGGTAAGTCAAGGTAAGCCATGTTTAGTGTAGGATAAGAAATGTTAAGTTATGGTAGGTTAGGGTAGGTTAAGCTATGTTACGCTAGGTTAGGTTAAGTTAGATTAGGCTAGGTAGGGTAGGTTAGGTTAAGCCAAGTTAGGCTAGATTAAGCTATCTTAATTTCAGTTAAGTTAGGTCACGCTAGGTTAGGCTAGGTTAGATTAGGATAGGTTAGGTTAAGCTAGGTTGGGATAAGTCAGGCTAGGCCAGAATTGGTTAAGTCAACCTAGGATATGGTAGGTTATGTTAGGAAGGAAAGGCTAAGATAGAGTATGTTATGTTAATTTAGGTTAAGGTAGGTTACAATATGATATGATAATCTAGGTTAGGATAGGGCAGGGTGGGGTGGGTTAGGTTAATCTAGGCTATATGGGGTTAGGCTATAAGTATCTAGTTCAAGATAAGCTAGGTTAATTATATTAGGGTAGGTTAGTGTAGGTTAGATTGGGTTAAACTGAGCTAGGTTATCATAGGTTAATTTTCGGTAGGATATGTTAGGTTGGGTTTGGTTATGGAAGGTTGTCTTAAAGTAGTTTATTCTAGGCTAGGTTATGTTATGGTAAGTTAGGGTAGGTTAAGCTATGTTAAGTTATGTTAAGTTATGGTAGGTTATGGTAAGTTAGGGTAGGTTAAGCTATGTTACGCTAGGTTAGGTTAAGTTAGATTAGGCTAGGTAGGGTAGGTTAGGTTAAGCCAAGTTAGGCTAGATTAAGCTATCTTAAGTTCAGTTAAGTTAGGTCATGTTAGGTTAGGCCAGGCTAGATTAGGATAGGTTACGTTAAGCTAGGTTGGGATAGGTCACGCTAGGTTAGGTTAGGTTATGGTAAGTTAGGGTAGGTTAAGCTATGTTACGCTAGGTTATTCTAGGCTAGGTTAAGTTATGGTAAGTTAGGGTAGGTTAAGCTATGTTAAGCTATGTTAAGTTATGGTAGGTTATGGTAAGTTAGGGTAGGTTAAGCTATGTTACGCTAGGTTAGGTTAAGTTAGATTAGGCTAGGTAGGGTAGGTTAGGTTAAGCCAAGTTAGGCTAGATTAAGCTATCTTAAGTTCAGTTAAGTTAGGTCATGCTAGGTTAGGCCAGGCTAGATTAGGATATGTTAGGTTAAGCTAGGTTGGGATAGGTCAGGCTAGGCCAGAATTGGTTAAGTCAACCTAGGATATGGTAGGTTATGTTAGGAAGGAAAGGATAAGATAGAGTATGTTATGTTAATTTAGGTTAAGGTAGGTTACAATATGATATGATAATCTAGGTTAGGATAGGGCAGGGTGGGGTGGGTTAGGTTAATCTAGGCTATATGGGGTTAGTCTATAAGTATCTAGTTCAAGATAAGCTAGGTTAATTATATTAGGGTAGGTTAGTGTAGGTTAGATTGGGTTAAACTGAGCTAGGTTATCATAGGTTAATTTTCAGTAGGATATGTTAGGTTGGGTTTGGTTATGGAAGGTTGGCTTAAAGTAGGTTATTCTAGGCTAATGTAGGCTGACATAGGGTAGAATAGGTTTGACTAAGGTAATCTAGGGTTAGAGTAGGCTAGGTTAGGTGAAGATAGGATAATGTAGGTTACACTAGGTTATGCTAGGTAGGATAGGCTAAGTTAGGGTACATTAGGAAAAAATAGGCTATGCTAGGTTAATTTAGGGTGAACTAGTTTAGGATATGATAATATATGCTAGGTTAGCTTATGTTAGGATAAGGTTGGTTAGGTTAAGTTTAAGATAAGGATAGGCCAGAGAAGACTAGATTAGGCTAAGAAATGTTAGGGTAAGCTAAGGTATTTCAGGGATATGCTTGGTAGGTTAGGTTAGATTAAGCGAGGGTAGTATAGCGTAGGTTAAGATTAGACAATGTATCTTAAGTTATGTTATAGTACGGTGGGCTAGGGAATGGCAAGTTAGGATAGAGCATCATAGGTTAGTGTGGGTTGGGTTAACCTTATATAGATAGGGTTAGATTAACCTTGAATAGATAGGGTTAGGTTAGAATGGGAAAGTCAAGATAGGAAAGGTTAGGTTAGATTAGGCTAGTGTGCATTAAGATAGGTTAGGTTTGGTTATGGTAGGATAAGATAGGGTAGTTTAGATTAATATAGAGGAGGTTAGGATAGGTTATGATAGGTTATGTTAGGTAGGATAGGCTAAGTTAGGGTATTCTATGATAGGTTTGCCTATGCTAGGATAAGCTAGGTTTGAAAATTTTATGATATGATAATTTAACCTAGGGTTGGTTAGGTTAAGGCTATGATAGGCTAGGAAAGGTCTTACAAGGATAGATTAGTCTAGACTAAGTATAGGGTAGGGTGGGGTGGGTTAGTTTAATCTAGGCTATATGGGGTTAGGCTATGATTATCTAGTTCAAGATAAGATAGGTTAATTATATTAGGGTAGGTTAGTGTAGGTTAGATTGGGTTAAACTCAGATAGGTTATCATAGGTTAATTTTGGGTAGGATATGTTAGGTTGCGTTTGGTTATGGAAGGTTGGATTAAAGTAGGTTATTCTAGGCTAATGTAGGCTCACATAGGGTAGAATAGGTTTGAATAAGGTAATCTAGGGTTAGAGTAGGTTAGGTTAGGTGAATAAAGGATAATGTAGGTTGCAATAGGTTATGCTAGGTAGGATAGGCTAAGTTAGGGTACATTAGGAAAAATTAGGCTATGCTAGGTTAATTTAGGGTGAACTAGTTTAGGATATGATAATATATGCTAGGTTAGGTTATGTTAGGATAAGGTTGGTTAGGTTAAGTTTAAGATAAGGATAGGCCAGAGATGTAACATCCCTCAATTTTGACCCTTATTGTAAATGTAATTTTTAACTTTGTAAATGGCCATGGTGAGGAGCTCAAGGCCAAGGCCCCACTAGTGGACTTTGAAAATATTTTAAAATCCTAGGTCGAAAAATGTATTTATACTTAGGGGACTTAAGGCTGTGTCACCACTAAATCATTAAAGAAGAGAAAGAAGTCGTCCTGACTACAAGGATGATGCTAGACCTTACCATGGGTGAGGAAACCACATACATATATATATATATATAGTATTACATAATAATTAAGTTAGCAATATAACATATTTAATGAAGGATAAACAAATCATACATATGTATGTTTGATTATTAAAATATGAATTTATTTATATGTAATATATACATATAAAAGGTAAAAAAAAGTGTTGACAACAATCTAGTTATACATATTAAATATATATTTATATAGATGTCTTGACTAGAAGGATATTATTTATATATAATATATATAAATAATCATGGACAAATTATATGAATAATGATCGATAATTTGTATATCTATATCTATATATGGTAAAGTAATTCTTTTTTTTATTTGTACAATAAAATTTTGTAACTAGGAGGAATATTTTTCCTTCTAAAAAGGAAAATCCATTTTTAGTGAATTCTCCTTTGTATTCTTTGACAAGTGGTTTGGACAAGGAGACTTCCTAGGGATTTGTCTCCTGCATGGGAAGATCGTTGAGTTCGTAAGGCTACCATCTCGCCCATTTAGTGTTACACCACCACCTATTTCCTCCAGAACCTACACCTCGCCAACTTGGGCGCCTTATTTAAGAAAATGATTTTGGAAGTAAAAGGGGAAAACTCAACGAGAAGTTAGTACACGAAAAGAGCCCTACGTTTCTAGATTTAGTATTGAAGGATACATTTTTTTTTCTATGTGTTTTCTTTTAGCTTTGGTTGCAAGTGAGAGACGATCCCAAATCCGTGAGAATTATGTATTACGCCTTCTCTGCTTGCAAATGGGAGGCGATCATTGTTGTTTGAAGTTAAATTTCATTGTTATTCTTTTTTATTGTTAGGGTTTATAGTAGAGCGTTTAGTTGGGGTTGCGGTGCTTGTTTTCTTAGTATGAAATGAGATCAAAATAACCTCTGCATACGAGTTAGGTGATAAATCCTCATTTCCTTAATCTTAATTATTTTAAATGAAGAACCTCTGTCCTCATGGGCATTGAGGTTCACCATAATGTGAATATTGTTTTCATTTAGCAAGGAATCACTGTCTACTTTATATGCTGGAAAATGGAGAACCTCTGTCCTCATGGGCTTTGAGGGTCACCATAGTTTGAATGTTTTATTTGAGCCAGATCGTTGTCATTTCTTACTGAGTTATAGTGCACCAGTTTTGTTTACAGTCTTTAGACTGGATTTTCCAAACCTATTAGACTCCAGTGTATTATATTTTGTTACCCACTATTAAATCAGTAGCTTGGCATGGTGATGCTCTGTCATTTTTTAGTATTGTTGATGATAAGGAGGAATTCAGATGCCAGCAGTGGAGATTTGCTGCGCAAATGTTGAAGGACAACTAGAACCCAACTTGTTATTACGCTAATCCCTAATCCTTGTGAATGGTACTGAGTCCCAACTCAGGTTGTTAGCTGTAAATTCTGTGGAGCAGTACTCGGGTAAGTGATCTCTACATTCCCTTACCAAGATAGAGCAATTATATTTAAGATACATATGTGCTGGATAGAGATTTTACAGTCAGTATCTTGTCTTCTGCATTTAATTACTGTATGGAATCGATCTCCTCTCAGTAGTTTAGAGTTGCACACGGCGTCATAGAGATATTGTCTTTCTTGCATTGTTTTAAAACTCAAATCCGATCCCTGCCAACTTTTTAGAAGAAAATAACGCCGCTACTTTGTTTTTCTCAAGGGGTTTAACAAGATCTCTGTAGGGTGATTTCTTTCCTTCGTCATATTAATTTTATGCTGCTAGATTGATCCTTGAATGAGGTTCATATTTCTACCACCAGTATGTTAAGGATCGATCCTTGTGGATCCCGAACCTATGTCTCAACCTCAACCGTGTGTTATGCCTTTTACTAGCAAGCGATCTAAGGTGTAGTCAGTGTGTGTTGTATTTTTGCTAAACGTAGTCGCAGTACAATCGCTGTATGACTTATTTTTCTCTCCTCCAAATTCTCCATAAACTCGACATGGTAAGTTATTTTAAATGTTGCATATACATAGTATGTTTGATACATGCAAAACACAGCGATCCGATTATACTTCCATGTGATACTGAAATCGCAATGTCTACTTAACATATGATAGATTGTATCTTGATTGTTTTATTAAAAATAATTGAGATCGAGGTACTTAAGAAGAATGCATGCTTGAACACTATCGAATCTTGATCTCCGCCTACTATAGAACTATGTACATATCTTAGATTTATGTTTTCGTAAAGGCCACATGGAGGTCCTGACCTATAGATACGATCTCTGTGGATAATTACGTAGAGCATTAAATTATTTTTACCTCTGCCACATGAGATAGTTCGTAGGAAGAATTAGGTTTATAAATTTTAAATTCTCGGTGTATAATGCTGCCACGATTCAGACTTGGAGGTTATACTAACCATCCTAAAATAGGTAGATTCCTTTATATACATATTTTAATGTATGATAAAGTGTGAGAAGAATTCTCTTATTTACAATATTGAAATGTATATATTGGTGTAAACATTGGGGTATTATATAGAGATCGATCGTAGTATCGTTAGGAGACACTTTTAAATAAATACATAGGTTACAAGCTCTTGGTATAAGAGAACATAAATTAAAGGTTAGAATTGTTAATTATAATAACATGTTGGTATAATAGAACATAAAGTAAAGGTTAGATTGGTTAATTATAATAGCATGTTGGAATAAGAGAACATAAAGTAAATGTTAGATTCGTCAATTATGATAAACATAATATATATATGTTATAAACTCTTAGGATAAGAGAATATTTAGAGGTTATAGACCATCGGTAAAGTTTGGACCAAGTAAGATATTAATGTTAATGAATTACATATAGGTTATGTTGTTCCGTATAAATCTTTAGAATAAGGAAGTATTCTTATGAGGATTTTTCCTAAAAATTTAATGTATATTTTAGTACTCTTTGTGAGAGAGGCTGAGAAAGTAGAAAGGTATTGGTTGCAATAACCATGTTACTTAATGTAATCTCCTTCCTTGATTAAATAATACAAACACAACCCTTTGTGGACGTAGTCCGAGTTCGGGTGAACCACGTTACCTTTGGTCTCCTGTGTATGTCTTTGGTTTGTTGTGTATGTATGTACTTGTGATGGGATTGATAATTTATATGTGCACCTGGTGGATCACTTGTTCATATGTTTATATGTTGAATACCCAGATGTATTTATTCTATTGGATATGACTTATATGAGTTATTAGGAATCTATATGATGAGTAAATATATTTAAGATAGAAATATTCAAATGTAAACAAAGAGGAATGTGTTAGATACTATCAATTGCATGACTATGAAAAAATGGTTGATAAAGTATAAATTGAAGTTGATTTTCTGTTTGACCACGCAAGGTATTTGAGATTTAGGATTGTACATGTTTTACAGCTAAAATGTTGTTTGATTTAAATAAAATTGTTGTGCTTACATAGACATGTATTGTTAAAGCAAATTATCTATTTTAGCAGAAGGTTGTTCTCTTACTTTTATAAATGGCTAAAGGGGGATAAAGAGGTTGCATAGAATAGGCAGTATCACATCATTCAAATATATAGAGTTATAGATGGGGCTAAATATCGTTACGACATATAAAAATTGATGATTGCATATCTGAGTATTACGGTATTTCCTATTTTATTATCATTAAGACAATTAACTAATTAATGATAATTTATGAGATGTTTAAATATCGCTTTTTATTTAAACAGTAAATTTAAATGCTGAGACTTTATATTTCCACAAGCATTTATGGACGAATAAACCGCTTAGAAAAATTTTATATTTTTACGAAATTTGGGGATGTGACAAGAGAAGACTAGATGAGGCTAAGAAATGTTAGGGTAAGCTAAGGTATTTCAGGGATATGCTTGGTAGGTTAGGTTAGATTAAGCGAGGGTAGTATAGGGTAGGTTAAGATTGGACAATGTATCTTAAGTTATGTTACAGTAGGGTAGGGTAGGGCATAACAGGTTAGGATAGAGTATCCTAGGTTAGAGTGGTTTAGGTTAACCTTAGATAGATAGGGTTAGGTTAGAATGGGAAAGTTAAGATAGGAAAGGTTAGGTTAGATTAGGCTAGTGTGCATTAAGATAGGTTAGGTTTGGTTATTGTAGGATAAGATAGGGTAGGTTAGATTAATATAGAGGAGGTTAGGTTATGTTAGGTAGGATAAGCTAAGTTAGGGTATTCTACGATAGGTTATCCTATGCTAGGATAAGCTAGGTTTGGAAATTTTATGATACGATAATTTAACCTAGGGTTGGTTAGGTTAAGGCTATGATAGGCTAGGAAAGGTCTTGCAAGGATAGATTAGGCTAGACTTAGTATAGGGCAGGGTGGGTTGGGTTAGGTTAATCTAGGCTATATGGGGTTAGGCTATAATTATCTAGTTCAAGATAAGCTAGGTTAATTATATTAGGGTAGGTTAGTGTAGGTTAGGTTGGGTTAAACTGAGCTAGGTTATCATAGGTTAATTTTGGGTAGGATATGTTAGGTTGGGTTTGGTTGTGGAAGGTTGGCTTAAAGTAGGTTATTCTAGGCTAATGTAGGCTAACATAGGGTAGAATAGGTTTGACTAAGGTAATCTAGGGTTAGAGTAGGATAGGTTAGGTGAAGATTGGATAATGTAGGCTACACTAGGTTATGCTAGGCTAATTTAGGGTGAACTAGTTTAGGATATGATAATATATGCTAGGTTAGGTTATGTTAGGATAAGGTTGGTTAGGTTAAGTTTATGATAAGGATAGGCCAAACAAGACTAGATTAGTCTAAGAAATGTTAGGGTAAGCTAAGGTATTTCAAGGATATGCTTGGTAGGTTAGGTTAGATGAAGCGTGGGTAGTATAGTGTAGGTTAAGATTGGACAATGTATCTTAAGTTATGTTACAGTAGGGTAGGTTAGGGCATGAGAGGTTGGGATAGAGTATCCTAGGTTAGAGTGGGTTAGGGTAACCTTATATAGATAGGGTTAGGTTAACCTTAGATAGATAGGGTTAGGCTAGAATGGGAAATTTAAGGTAGGAAAGGTTAGGTTATATTAGGCTAGTGTGCATTAAGATAGGTTAGGTTTGGTTATGGTAGGATAAGATAGGGTAGGTTAGATTAATATAGAGGAGGTTAGGTTAGGTTAGGCTAGGTTATGTTAGGTACGTAGGCTAATTTAGGGTATTCTACAATAGGTTAGCCTATGATAGGATAATCTAGGTTTGGAAATTTTATGATATGATAATTTAACCTAAGGTTGGTTAGGTTAAGGCTATGATAAGGTAGGAAAGGTCTTGCAAGGATAGATTAGGCTAGATTTAGTTAAGATAACTTATTTTTGGTCAAGATTAGGGTTTTCTAGGTTACAATAGGTAGGTTAAGGTAGGTTAGGTTAGAATAGGATAGGCTAGGAAGGAAAGGATAAGTAATGCTATGCTAGGATATAAGGGGGGGCAAGCGAAGATTCCTCATTCAAAAATTTGAGGGGAGTTAGTGATTTACTCCAAGCCAAGTTTAAAGGGGGGATTGTTAGCGTTAACCTTGAGTGAGGAATGAGTCAAATGGTTTAGGTCTCGACACATTTTTTGGGCACGTGGTATTTTTTGACCAATGGTATTTGTTGGCCAATGGTATTTGGTGTTCCATGCTATTTGGTGGCCAATGGTATTTGGTGGCCCATGGTATTGTCCTATGGTATTGCATGTAATGAAGCCTATAAAGGGCTTGGCATACTCCACTGTAATGTGTCCTAGATGTGAGCACTAGTTATCTCACTTAGCTTGGCTTGATCAGTTTAGGTCAAGGGAGATAATAGATCTATTATGGTTTTTTTCCGAATTTGGGTTTTCCATGTAAACATTGTGTGTCTATTGTTATGTGGTTTCTTTGATTATCTTGTATTGTTTATCTCTCATATTTATTAATGCTCTTAAATCCTTAATAATTTCATGCATCCATGTCATTCAAGTATTTTTGTACCATTAAGCATCCTGAGTGGTATGAAACCCATGTATTAATGGAAAAGAAGGTGAAGGTGCCAAGGAAAAAGGTACTAGTTTCTGAAGATTCCGATCCTTCTAAAAATTAGGAAAATGTTGACTCTTCATATGTTTCTTCTCCTATGAATGAGCACATGGATTCTCATGGGGAATTAGAATCTGAGATCACAAACGATATTTAGGATGAATAAGAATTAAATGTTGCTAATGGTATGGGGGACACAAGTCTCTTTGATGTTAACTTAGAGAACATCTTTGATAGGCCTTGTGGAGAGAAGAGTTTCCTTGATGAAGTAGTGCTTGACCATGATGCTATCCCACCTTTTGGAGATTGCATGGTATCATCTAGTGATCCAATTGGTTTTTATGAGGGTAGTGTCCTTACAATGGTATCAAAGAATCAATGGTGGGATAGCCTAGGACACTATGAGGAATATGAAGAAAGGCTTTCAGTAGCGCATGACTTGAAGAGCCAATTATTGGTCTCAAAGGAGAAGATTTTGTTGGTATTAATAAGGGTTGAGGATACTCAAAGATACTTAGAATATATTATTAGGAAGTCTTATATTGAGGAAAGGAAACATGGAGTTGCAAATGGGATCACTAGTATTGAACTACAACCAATCAAAAAAGCATTGGAAAGGATAAAATTGGGTTACTTGCAGCTATTCATCGATAGGGATCTTGCTCTCAAGTTCACTGAAGACAAGGAAGGGAGGTTGAGGATCTTTGTTACCAGTTTATTTGTCATCACTTACAGTGGAAACTCAATAATATTTGGAAATTGTGACACGTGAGGGAATGAGTGGAACTCATGGTTGAGGGAGGATCCTCTTGCAGTGATTCCATACGAGGGGCATTCATAGTTGCAGTTACTTAAGGAGAGTCATGACACAAAGGGTTTTGATTATGCTCATTTTTTGCATCGTGAAGATCATGAGTTGTTTCTTTTGAATATCCCATTAAAGGCTCAAGGCTTAGGTATGGAAGCTATGGTTGAGCACATTCCTGGTGGACCACCTAGTAAGGAAGTATATGCATCCATGGATTGGGTGGGAAAGTATATGATAAATATGGACACACTCACACACACACTTGGATACATGCTCAGTTTACATTAGTAGAGTGTTGGATATACTAGTTGATATAGGATACCACCTAGGTGTCATGATAATGAGGCTAGACCAATGACAGGGTTCATAGTAATGGGCCCTAAAACTAAGGATCTATACCACTACTTAGATGTGGCCTTGCAATAGCTACAAAGATGTGATGGAAAGACTTAGGATATGCCATTTGTAATATACTTAGTATATTATCATGACAATATCATATATACTCACATGTGTTGTACAAATAGTAATATAGGTAAATATTCTATATTTATTATATTTTAATTTTTGATAGTCATACATTTTCTTGAAGGACATGACTTATCATCCCTTACATGTATTTATATGCATTCCCATTATATCTCAAAAAGTAAATAGGTATTAATAAATAATAAATATTTATATCCTTTAAGGAAATATATGGATTTGTCCTTGTTATAATGGGCGCTCAAGTAAATTAACCTATTAGGTTTTCTTTAACTTCCTACCATAACCTAATGTAATATTGCATAACCTAGCATAGCCAATGCCAAATCTAACTTACTCTACCCTACCTTACCTTACCCTATACTACCTTAGCATAACATAGACTAGACTAAGGTAACCTACTTAACATCCCTAGGATATCCTAGCCTATAATAATTCTGCTAGAATAGGCTACAAAATCATGGACAAACCTAACCTATCATAACAAATACTAGCATAATCTAGCGAAGCCTAGCCTAACCTAACCTAACTAAGCCTACACTGTCGTAACCTAATATTTCTTACCCTAACATAATGTAGCTTAGAATAGCCTAGCATATACCCACATAGCTTAGTAATCTATACCTTATGCTACATTACATTTCCTTACCCTATCCAACCTATCCCACTCTATCCTACCCTAACTCACATAGCATATCCTAGGCTAGATTAGCTTACCTTTAATTTAAATTACCCTTCCCATGGTTAACTTATCCTAACATATCCTTTAGACTAATGTTGGCTTAAACTGACCTAGAGGTTTCTAATTAGACCCAGGTTCTTTGCGGTTCTTCCTTTTACCAACAAAACCCCTTCGCACCGGCCCTTTCGGCAACAACCTGTGAGCAGGTTGAGGTCTCACCTGAGGTATATCTTTACGGGGTACTGTGGAATCAGGTTTCAACAGTAAATGATGAGTTGTTTATCTAAGCAAGATGTGTAGTGCGGGACAGAAGGAATGCACTACGGGGCAGAGTGATGCAGTGCGCAACAAAATATATGCTGTGAGCAGTACTGCGCGGTGGAGGAAACACTGTGGGCCGCACCAAGGGTTTCTTACTGCTGTGAATCTTCTACTGGAACTGTGAATCACTCACAATTATCCTCTACTTGGAAAATCTCGGAAACATTAAGGCACTAAAATGAATATCACTCATCCATTCATTCAAGCACTTACTGGCTATCTTTCTAGTATTCGTCAAGAACTTGGATTATTACAACATGACTAAAATGATAAACATGATTAACTGTACTGCATTCGTCACTATGTTTAAGAAAGTAATTATACTTTAAATGACTAATTCATGACCTTAACATAGAATTGAAGTGTTCACCATTCATCTGCTTCCTTGGAACCTAGCATATCATTCCCAAACTTCTCCTATTGGTAAATACATATCAAAGTTCTCAATTTACAGCATGCAAGGAAACATTCAGGTATCCATTCTACAGAAAATACAGACAGTCATTCATTCATACACATCATCACATAACACAGGATTTAACGTGGTTCACTTCCCTGGATGGAAAGCTACGTCCACAAGAACGGTTGGTAATATATTTCTTTCAAAAGGGATGGGGCAACCGTTCTTAGTCTGTGCACTCACCTACAAACTCTCCTTCTCTCGGCTAGGTCTCTGCGCACACAACTGCAAAGCCTTTACAATATTCTTAGCTCAGAGAGATTTTACAATACAAAAAGGGTGTCTCCTTAAGTTCTCAAAATGAAAGCATAACAATAATACAGAGAGAGAACAACCCACAAAAGTGAACCCCCATCCCATACAAAATGTCTTCTTAAATAGATCATGCCCAAATCTCATGTCTGTACAATGTCGAAGACCTAAAACCCAAAACCCTAAGGGTTTCCAAAACTGCACCGATTTTCCAAACCGGCTTGCTGGCTCCTGGTAACGTCCGCTTGATCATGATGGATCTCCACATCATCATTTTTTCACTATCGGCCTTCCTGTCGTATGTGTTGCTACAGGCTGCTACTGCTGAACCATTTCTCTCTAACGATTTTTCCTTCTGCGCATGCCAAACGTTGCTTTCCTTAACAACCCATGCGTGGCTGCCTTCCTGTTTTTCCTATGTCCGTCACTCGACAATCCTGAAGTATCTTTCCAAAATTGGCTGCTACCGGTCGAGTCGGTAACTACACTTGATACTTATCCAGCACATCGCTTTGCTAGCTCCACGTGGCCTCCTAACTCCGCAGCACTGCTTCTGCGTAGTACTGGTCTTCGTATCACGACCAAAACTTCGACACTGCGCGTAACTCCGCAATCTCGTTAAAAGTTGGATGCTGCACGCAACTTTACAGCATCCTCAATACTTAGCCAAAATTGTGTTTCTGAGCTGCGCTCATCTCAGCTTTCCCTGCCTGCCTCAAAAAAGGTGCTTCCCAAAACTTTAACTCAGCCTAGTCCCAACATGCCCCTAACACTTATATGTGGCTCGTTCCCAAGCCACTGATTGTTTCAGCTGTCTCACTCTGCACCGCGACCAGTGGGATGAACTTGGTCATAAACTCGTCATATGTGTTGCACAACTGCACCACTGCTTCTCTTGTATCCTCCTCAACCTGTTTAATTATATCAATCAGTGTTGGAGTTATTTCTTGTCCAATTTGATCTTGTACCTGCTCCTAGTTATCGTGCAGTTTGATTAACTTATCTTCAATCTGCTGTGATACTGCCATGGCATTCTCTAGGAGCTGCTGCGACTGATTATCCATCTCAGTATCTTTTTGTCCTAAGTCCTATACTTCTTTCTTTAAGCTAGATATCTCCTTGTATCTCGGCAGCCTTTCTCTAGGTGGCAGAGCTTTCACCTCTGCGTTCAACTTGTCCAGCGCAGTCTGTTTTTCTTGTACCGCGGTCTTGACCTACAGCAACCCTTGATCCTCTTCAAGGGTCGCGATTTCCTGTGAAACCTTATCCAAGAGAGATTGGCACTTAGCCATCTCACTTGTGATGCTTTTCGAGGCGGCGCTGACTGCTTGCTCTCTGACCTGCTGTTAGTTTAATGGCGCCTGCTTATTTAGCTTCTCTTTCAATGTAGCAATATCAGATTTATAGTAAATTTCTTTTTCCTGCATCTCCGACTGCAAGGATCTCACCTTATCTCTGATCCTCAGAACTGTGTCTGCAGGATCATCCTGGATTTCTATGTCTTTAATATCCTTTTCCACATTGGATATGGTGGTCTCCAAATTCTGTCGGCGGTCCTGCTCGTTGTGTAGTTGTACTTCTGCCTTCTGCTGAATTTGTCTGTTTGTTGTGGTGAGCTTTGCTTGTAACTTCATTGCTTCAACTGTCCGTTCATGCATCTCCTCCATGATCTGTGTGTGGATGAAGTGCAATCTTGGTAATGGGATTTTGGCTAAGTCGATCTCTACTCTCTTGACTCCCATTGTGTCTAAGGCCACTTGCTCTGCTATTGGCAACGCAACAGCCAATGGGTCCACATGGACAATCCTAGTCTTCGATGGAAGCATTATTGCTAGCTGCTGGCTTCCTTGCTACGAGGTTCGTACCGACCTCCTTTCATCCCCTGCTTCCTGCGGCACAATAAGGATTTTCTGGACATCATCCATTTTCTTCATCAGGCCTTGCATTGCAAGCCTCGTCTGGTGCAGGTCATTTTGGATGACCTTGTCCTTCTTTTCTTTAGCTGCCATTAGCTCCTTCATCTTCTTTGAGATTGTTTCGGCTATCATCTCATAGTCATCATCATTGAGGACTGTCTCCGATTGAATCTTTGTATCCTTCACCTTTTTCCTTGACTTTGACTTTTGCGAAGTCTCAACTTGTTTTCTCTTCCCTGTTTCTTCAATGATTGGTCATGAGAGTGGGATCGGCTCATCTTCTTCTGAATCTGTCTCCACGTCCATGACCTCTACACGAAATTCTACTGGCCAATCTTTCATGAGGTCCTCAATATCCTGCTCGTACATGTTGTACTTTCCTGGGAACTATTATCACATATATAGTAGCCGGGCTACCATATAGTATTTTTCTTATTCCAGTACACTACTCAGCCAGTTCCCTTAGATTTGAGATGCTGAGATGAGCATCTAGATTGGATCACTATCAGATTGTGGACAACAATTGTATTCCCCATGCCATGACTGAGTCTCAGGACACTCAGAGAGATGACCGACATAGCCATTATACCATTTGTATAGAGCAGTCAGTAGTGTTCAGAGTTGCAGCAGCAGTTCCAGAGGACAGGTGATGGTACAGGTTGATGAGCTTTCAGGTATATGACTCAGCAGGTATATCATGGTGTTATGGTTAAATTGCTTTTATACTTATTCTTATAGCATGTCTTAGCACACAGTGTCATGATCTCGCGATCATATAGATATTTAAACCTGGTCGATCTATTATATATATTACATTGTCCCTACTCAGACTTAGAAGTTCACTATTCATACTCATTGGTTTTACCCTCCTTAGGGAGAATAGAGGTGATAATTCCACCATACCTTGGCTTGCTAGTGTTGGCTCCATTATTCATTGTCTTCATCCATCCATGGCCTACCTTTTAGATTATCACCCTGACTTACTAGTTGACTAGTGGCATGGACGACTTTTCCCCACTGTAGCCTCTGTATTGGATGAGCTTCCCTGTTTATTGTGTCTCGGCTCTGAGTTGGTGACAAAACTTACCTATGGTGAGTTGGAGTTCCTTGGAATTCCCCCTAGTCACTAAAGTTGTGTTGGCTAAACCTGAAACTTTTAGTGCTGCCATGAATACAAAATCTAGAAAAATAAAATGCTATATCTTGTATGAAAAGCCCATTCATGAAATGTGTTTCTAAACACACATAAATGAAAGGCATGCCAAATGAAAATGGCCATGAAAATAAAATGTTATATCTTATGGAAAAATAAATACCTAGGTAAACAAGCTGTCCATGACACACCTAGAAGTGCTCAGGTAAACAAGTGCCTTAAAAACACACCTGCAGCAGAAAGCCTAAAGAAAAAATGTAAATCTATGCAATGTGTTTATAAACACACATAGATCAAGGCTATGGAAACTTCAGGCCCAAAAAGCAATGGAACTTAAATGCTACATCTAAACAATTGCTAGCCTTATTTGTATTATGGATTGTGCGCATCTGTGAAGGTAAATAAACCCTCTTTAAACAACTCATCCATTTGTGAGACACCGCCATTCCCTGTGTTATTGCTCATTCAGTATATACTATGGTGTGTATTCCCTTTCCCTTGCCAAAGTGTCACAAAGTCAAGTCAGTCAAGTCATCCCTTAGCCTAGCCAGTTAATTTAGCCTTCACCCTTCACTAGCAAATTGATCACAACTATGAAGTGAATATGATCCTGAAAGTCTAGTCTGAGTAATAATAATAATTAACGACACTATACATTTGGATTTAGATCGCCAGTTATGATTACTCTGTGTTATAATTGCTATTTGAATAAGTTGTAGAGCATGTATTAACCTTGACACTTTGCAGCAGCCTTGGATGATGGTCTGAGTTATATTTGGTCTTGGTTAGACCTAGTTTGACCATGGAGGACCATGGGACATGAGATGTTAGACCTTATGATGATATGGATAGATGGTATATGGTCTATGTACACATACATGATGATTCTATGCAGTAGCTACAGGGTTATGATGATGATTCTTGGGTTACAGCAGTGTTTGATCATTTACAGATCATTATTATTAGCCTTGTTCCGGTATATTGGATATTTATTTTGATCATGCAGAGACTCATATGGTGTATGAGTACACATCTTGGATAGATTTGGACCTTCTGAGTCCAATGGGACAGGTTGTTTTCAGTTCCGGGCACTTACAGTGATGATTGAGCCTCAGTAGGCTGTCCCAGTGCAGTTTTGGTCTGTCGGAGGCCCTGTCGGAGCAGATGTGATTTTTATCCGGTTGACCTAGGGCGCTGATGATGGAGGGGGTGGTCCAGCCACTTGTTTTTACCATATTACCCCCCTCCCGGACACACTGGTGCCCTCACCTTGACAACGCAAGCACTCCAGGAGGCTGTTTGGGGCAGTTTCACGCTTCCCGAGGCATTTCGGGATTGGTAGAAATGGCTATTGAGGAAATCGATTTGGGCTAGTGAGGAAAAGTTATGGCATGGGATGATCAGTGATGATAGATCGGGGTCCTCCACACCTTCTCCAGCAGTTTCAGCTTCATCGGGGCCTGCATCCATCACTTATGGCACTTTCAGTGGATTTCTGAGGTCTTTTTTGAGGACCACGACTTGACTATGGAGGCACGATTTGGTACATTCATGATTATTTATTGGTTATTGTGCTATGGGGATTGACCAAGGAGGGATAAAATTACCCCTTGGACCCACCATAAGCCTCTTATGATATTTTATCATCATGATTTGATGGGATTCCCCTCTTATAGGGCGATATTGTCCACTTACATTATATTTTATTAGTGATCCATGTATTTTATTGTTGAGCTCATCTCAACCATTGATTAGACATTTGTATCTTTTAATCTTAGCCACTCATTCAAAAAGTGGTTAAGGGTTTGGTGCCTCTCCTTCCTATTTAAAGGAGAGAGCTTCTCATTGTAAGAGGACTTTTGGCTCTGGATTATTGGAATAGAAAATTATTATTGCATCTATCTCCAGTGTTGTGGTGAATGTTTTTGGTGTTCGTTCGTTGGTTCTTCCTTTGCACTGAGTTATTGGAGATCTTGTTTTCCATATCTTTGTACCACGATTTTGCATCTACAGGTGGAGGCCGATTTGCTTGGACGAGGAGGTATTGGTAGGGGAAGACTCTCCCTATTTCTTCTTTGGAGCTTTTCGTTGGTAACAGGGAGTATTACTGTCCCAGGACCTTCTATTTCATGTTACTATTTCTTTTCTCTTGTATTTCTTCCATACTTGATCTTACTGATTGAATATCTTTCCTTGGTTTGACAGGTAGAGGAAGGCGCACTTGTGGACTAGGGCATCAATTCGGCAAGCAAATCAACAATCTCTCATTTGATCTCTGCGGGAATCTTCCTCAATATCAAGGCATCTCATTCACATCACTCAGGTATGATCTCAAGGTAAGTTCTATCTCCATGATCTATCCAATTGTCAAAAACATTTAAAACCCCATTTTACATTTTCTCAGATCTACTTAGATCTAGTGGGTTGTTGGGCATAATATTGAAAACCCACCTCTAAAGCATCCACGGCATCCCGTATCTATAGTTTGGTGAGGATTGGCTTCCGTTTGACCCCCCTCCCATGCCAACTTAGCTCCTCCCAAGCAAAGCGCACTTCCTAGTTTGAGCAAGTTGACCTAGATCTAGGTGGTGGGTGTTTGAGATTCCACTTGATTTGTCATCTACACATCCAATAACATACACCCAGATTGTTACTTTCCTGAAATTCACCTTGTGGGCCCTATTCCACATTTAAGGGATTTAATTCCCATTTTGGACCACTTGGAACACTCAAACTCAGATCTACTAAGATCTATCCGTTGGATTGCCATGAAATTATAGATCCATAATCCTACTTGACTAACCTACCCGGATCTAAACTTTGGATGCCATCCGACTTGTCTTGACCCACCTAGCCCCACTTTTTAGCCTCCTTGGGCAAAGTCGCACCACCTTGGAGAAGTGAGTTGACTCACTTCTAGGACGTGGGTACTTGAGATTTTTGGAGATTTGAAACCGGAATAATTCAAAACCTAGGTCTAGACTATCACTTTGTCAAATCTTGCCTTGGGGATAGCATTCCTTGTTTTAAGGGATTGTGGTCCACTTGGGTCAAACCTAGATCTAGACACATTCATCCATCAAGACCTCTATTGTCTACTTGTCCCATGTACTAGGAGTCCTAAACCACAAGTCAACCCTACTTTGACTCCACTTCCCAATTCCCAAGGCACTGGTTTCTCTCCAAGTTAATTCGACTTTCCTAGATTGTTGGATTGACTTATGCATGGTGAACTAAACCCTTGAAGCTATCATGTATCATGGTCAAGCTTGTCATCTGTACTAGTTAGCCCCAATACAACCCTTAAACTACCCTGCACTGGACACGGTTCCCAAGGCAGTGGGTCTTCCGACATTGAACTAGTACACTAGCCCTAGATCTCACTTCAAACATTATAAGTCACTCTTACATCAACCATGAACCAAATCTATACCTATTGAACCCCTCACTTGGCTTGTGACTTCAACCTATAAGGTCTAGGAAAAACCATACACCTAACTTCACTTAGAAATACCCTGATTTGGTGTCTTGGTTTTGATCTCTCCTGTCGGGAGTAGATCGGGTCTCCCCCTTTGTTGTCTAGGCTAGATAACATAAATTGAAGGTTGCCTCGACTGGCATGACAACCATATATTGGAGGTCGAGGTGATCGTGGTGCACCTTTTGAGTTGCCCTTCCCTATTTCCATCCATGACTGGATACATCCATAGGGGTAACTACAGCTTAGGTGATAACATTTTGGCGCCGTTGCCGGGGAAGGCATAGGCTTACCCTGGTCCGACATAATTTTCTTAAAAGCCCTTCCATTCTCTTTGCCCAACATTTTGGTATTGAAAACATAGGGCTAGTAGTCTTTACTCACTCTCTCCTGCATATACAACGACACATATCTTGGTAGAAGATTTTAAATCTACCTGGCGACTCCCAATCGTGACTCCGCTGAGGAGCGAGCTCATTTACATCCTTACAACACGAGAAGTAAAGTAAACTTAGATCAAGTTGAAGGAACCCCAATTACATATCGTAAAAGAGATCCTAAAGCACAACCATCTAACTTCCTTTGGAAGTTGGTTAACGATTCTCCAAACAAAGCTTCAGGATCCCCTTTGATCAATTCGGTTCCTCCCTCATCTCTTAGTTCAAGCTTAAACACAAACTTACCAAGTCCAATGGCAGGAACAAACTCGGGAAACCAGAATGTTCCTCCACCACAAGCTCCTAGGATTTTTGGAAGAAAGGCAAAACCATCTCCTTTAGACTTTTCCCAAATCCAGGGTGCACCCCATGACATGCCTGAAAAGTATTTTGAAAAGGTTCCCAGATTTGATGGAGTATCTGCTATATCAATTGAAGACCACATTGATAAAGTATGGGAACACATGGAAGCATATGGAGCATCTGAAGAAGATGTGTTCATAAGGGGTATCCTGGCATCTTTAGAAGGAGATGTTAGGAAGTGGTTTGACAGGTTGCCTGCCTCATCCATTGATGGGTATGATAACTTTGTTAACAAGCTAAATAGTGAGTGGTCCCGAAAGTTAGATGGGAAATTTCTCCTACATCAACTGTTTGACATTAAGAAAAGAGAAAATGAAACAGTCCATGAGTTTAACATAAGATTTGACAAGACTGTAGCTGTTATCCCTGAAGAAATTAGACCAAAAGACCAAGCAGTTGTTATTCACTACTTGAATGCTTTTGAGGGATGGGTTGGTTATCAGCTAAAGGATAAAAACCCAAATGACTTAAAGACCACTCAATCAAATGCTAAGATGGCTGAACAAAATGTAGCAAACAAAACTTTTTCAATCAATTTACCCCATCCACTTCCAGATCTGACCCTAGACTTCGAAAACCAAAGGAACCTGTGAGTGTGCCAAAGGAATCCAAGGACACTTTAGAAGTTATGCAAGAGATGATGAAACAATTAACTGTCCTAACAAAGAATGTGGCAAGCTTGAATGACCCTGAAAGACATAGAAATCCTTATGGCCCTAAACCTTACTGGAATAACAATAGGAGGCCTGATGGGGATAGGGATAGGCGACGACTTGAGTATCCAGAGAACTCTGAAAAGAAGGAAGTCAATTGGTGTGATGAAGAAGAAGAAATACCCTCTGACACCATTGACCATGATGACCAACCAGAAAACATCAACTTCATAAATGACTTATCTTATGATGAAGATTTTGGAAGAATTCTTTTAGAAGAAGAACCTTGGGATCAAGATGAAGACATGGTAGAAGAACCTAGTTCCTCATGTTGTGCCATAGAACTCCCAAGACCTAAAGAGAAACCAAAGTATTGAATCTATAAACGAGGAAGTACTTCCCAGCCTTCTTTCCTTGATAAACATAAAAAGATTGATGAAGATAAAAAGGAAGAAGAATATCTTGCTATGGATGATTATGATCTTAAGATTGATATGAAGAAAGAGTTAAGCAAGATAATGTGTAATATCCCTGTCACTGAGTTAATGAAGGTGCCTTCTGTTAGATGCCAAATAGAGGAATTTTTTGATGGTATTGGCCAAGAGAAAACTCCTGAACCGATCCTAGAATCATGTCATATCCAAAATCTTAGTGGAACGCAACCTAGTGAAACAGAGAAGCATCCACCAATAAACATCCATTCAGCCATTTATGAAAGAAAAAGCAGTGGTCACTCTCCCTTTTACCTTACCTTACACATTCAAAACATGCTCCTTCATAACTGTATGTTGGATTCTGGAGCAGCAATGAATGTTATGCCTTTCCAAGTTATGAAGGAAATGGGACTTGAAGTGACTAGGCCTTATGGAAATGTCTGTGGTATAGATTCCCGACGAGTGCCATCTTATGGTTTGATCAAAAACCTTAGAGCTGATCTTTTCGCATGTTCAGACATTTCTACCATGATGGATGTAGTTGTCATTGACTTACCCCTAGCATATGTAATGCTTTTATCTAGAAAGTGGGCAGCTGGTCTAGGTGGATACCTTATGATGGATTTATCATTTATTTGTGTTCTTAACCCTGATGGAGCATTGATTCGGGTTAACAGAGAACCTTGTTATAATGAACATGTTGAATCATTTGATGAAGGGTTAAAAAACACATATGGGGATGAATTGTTAAATAATGCCAAAAATAACCTTGTTGGGGATGAGCAAGAATTATATGAAGTTGATCAAAATATGTGTATGGTCATGAAAGATTCTGATTCCTGTTGGGAAGACAAGCAAATAGGTGAAATAACAAGAACAATCAGAAATGAATTTGTTGAGGACATAGATGAATTGAGAAGATATGAAAATCAACCTCAAGGTCATGAACAAAACAATGAAATCATTCAAGAACCTTTTATAGAAAATCATACATTTGAGGAGGTTGATGATGGCATAAGAAATATAGGAGGAGATGAGAGTTTGCTTAGTGATCAAAGCTTGGAACAAACTCCCCCAATAGAAAACCTTCATGATCAAACAAATAATGAGGAGAATATTGAGAATCCAATGCATGAAGATGAATTTGATGATATTAGGAGGGGAGAAAGAATTCCTTTGACTGTTAGGGAATGGTTTGCCTTGACTGATCACAATAGGGAAAGAGAAAACCAAGGGCTTGCACCTATTTACCCATGGGAAAACAGTCTTGAAACATCTACTAGGGTTGAAACAAATGAAGAGTCTGAAGCCTCTTATTATTCTGATATAGAAGATTCTCTATCTCATTTATCTCTGGAAGATGGTAGCCTAATTCGAGTCCATGATAACTCTCTAAGTTGGGAAGAGGATGCCCTAATTAATGATGCACCTGAAGGAGACTATAATCTAAATAACCTTGCTATTTTTCAAACTCCTTCAGAACCTCAAAGCCATGCTTTATCTGCATATCCTCATATCCCTAGTTTCCTCCTACCATCTGAGTCATCTAGTCATCATACTCATGATCTTTCTCACATTCCTAGTTCCTCTACATTTCATCATGAGTCAGTTTCTACCAGATTGGAAAACATGGTTATTCCTGTTCCTTCAGGGGAAGGTTCTAGTCTTAACACTGTTGTATCTCATGAGCCATCTCCCTTGGAAGAACATGGAGATTTCTGGACTGTAGGTGAAGTTGTTAAAAGAGTTGTATCTCCCCATGAGGAAGAGCCAAATGAGGTAATCCAAGAAACAAGAAGGGAAGTTAGGGAAGTCCTTGTTGGCAGAGTTTCTATTTCCTTAGACGGTGGTCCACCTAGAATTGATGCAGTTCCTTCTAGGAGGAGCTCGAGGATTGTCACACCTCAACCGCAAAACCCTGCTGAAATCCATCCTATGCCTATTCGTAACATTGGAGTTATCCCTGAGTCATTCAACAGAAATAGGTTTCCTACAGGGAGTCAAGTCATCATCCCCAACCATTTATTGCATGTAAGATCGGGGCAAGATGAGGACTTATGGGTTGGACCTTTCACAGTAGAGCGATGCATTGATGGCATGTGCTTTCTGACCACTGGTAGTGGACGCCGTATTTTATATCCTGTAAATCAAAGGGACTTAAGGGATCACATCCCTGATCCCACCTAGTTGGGATCTCTCTGCTTGCATTGCTTGGTAGATTAGGGTAGGTAGGAAACCGAATAAGCCTACTTAGGCACTTCTAGGACGTGGGTACTTGATATTTTTGGAGATTTGAAACCGGAATAATTCAAAACCTAGGTCTAGACTATCACTTTGTCAAATCTTGCCTTGGGGATAGCATTCCTTGTTTTAAGGGATTGTGGTCCACTTGGGTCAAACCTAGATCTAGACACATTCATCCATCAAGACCTCTATTGTCTACTTGTCCCATGTACTAGGAGTCCTAAACCACAAGTCAACCCTACTTTGACTCCACTTCCCAATTCCCAAGGCACTGGTTTCTCTCCAAGTTAATTCGACTTTCCTAGATTGTTGGATTGACTTGTGGATTGACTTATGCATGGTGAACTAAACCCTTGAAGCTATCATGTATCATGGTCAAGCTTGTCATCTGTACTAGTTAGCCCCATTACAACCCTTAAACTACCCTGCACTGGACACGGTTCCCAAGGTAGTGGGTCTTCCGACATTGAACTAGTACACTAGCCCTAGATCTCACTTCAAACATTATAAGTCACTCTTACATCAACCATGAACCAAAGCTATACCTATTGAACCCCTCACTTGGCTTGTGACTTCAACCTATAAGGTCTAGGAAAAACCATACACCTAACTTCACTTAGAAATACCCTGATTTGGTGTCTTGGTTTTGATCTCTCCTGTCGGGAGTAGTTCGGGTCTCCCCCTTTGTTGTCTGGTCTAGATAACATAAAGTGAAGGTTGCCTCGACTGGCGTGACAACCATATATTGGAGGTCGAGGTGATCGTGGTTGCACCTTTTGAGTTGCCCTTCCCTATTGCCATCCATGACTGGATACATCCATAGGGGTAACTACAGCTTAGGTGATAACAGGAACCACTCTGGTTTCCTCGTTTGTACATTTGGCGATATGAATATACATTTCATATCCACCTCAAAGTCGATGATGCGGATATACTTTTTCGTGACCTGCTTTTTGATGCGGGGTGTCTTCGTGATTGCGTCATGCAGCTGCATATAGTACTGGTAAAAGACTTCTACGGTTGCATGCTGGCGCTCTGGATTTGTGTTTTCCTAGAGGTTGACAAATTTAAACCCTCTAGGATCCTTGGGATCCATAACGCACCTGCATAATCTCACAGCTCCTTCCATCCGCACAAAGCAATCAGGACGATGAGCCAGGTGAAATGGAACTGGCCACCGTTCACCTGGGTGTCATTGAGTTCTTCAAGGAACTCATTCAGCAGAAATTGACACCAATTGAAGTTGTGGCCTTCGGCCACTGTGGCACCAAGGAGTATTGTGCCTGCAGGCACCTTCGAAGGCCTAGCTGTTTTAAGCATCTTGCCTGCGAGCAACTGCATTACAAATCTTGTTGCTCGGTCCTCTATGTCTTCTGTCGGGAATCCTCTTTCGCCCTTTACCACGGAGTGGGTCTTCTTCATCTTCTCCACGGCCTCTTTTTCTTTGCTCTTCCCCTAGAATAAACGCTTCGGATCCTTACCACGCTTGCTTAACCCAGTGATGCGATGGATCAAATCAATGTTAATGTCAATATTTATGTCCAGCCATAGATAACCTTGGTGGATTCGCGCCATGAGTGTGTGAACCATGACATTCAGTTCTGGAGAGCAGTCAAAATGTGGCAATCTCAGCAAGTTCAGTAGCCCTGACTGAACGACAGGTGCTAACCAACTGTCAGCTACCAAGTTGAGAGTTCCCTTGGCATCCTTTTTCCAACACATATACTGGTCTGGTTGAAAATCTGGGTATTTGGGAACATTTGGCTTGTCTTTCTTCATTCCCAAGAGGTCATAATCCTCCCATTTACAATCTTCTATCTTTCCCAGCAGATTCTTACCAACATTTACATGCTTTGACATAGGCGACAACGGGATGTCGTATCTCGTAGTCTTGAGCAATTTAAACACAAGGGCATTCAATGCCCACTGAGAGATATATTCAGGTGTCATCTTTAGAGGTTCTATCTGAAAGACTGGTGCTTTCTATACCGAGGATCCCAACTTTATGATATTGGATCAAGATGTCGTTACCACTTTTCCCTTATCTTTTGGTTTTTCCTACATCGTGGGATTAATTCTTGGTGATCTGCGGCATCCTCCACCTTGTTCTATCGCGACCTTCTTGACTAGGGTTTTCATTAACTGCTGTATCCCTCCTTGCTTAAAGATCCTCAGGGATTCTTCAAGGGTTAGTTATTCTTATCTAAAGGATGGTTCGGACATTCACAAATGAGGTAGCGGCTAAGGTAGATAGAATACAGATGGCTACTAGCTCTTAGAGGTTAATCGCAAGAAAATTCTAAGTGCTTGGTAACACCCGCGAGTCTCCCAATGCTGTTATTTATAGGCCCAGTAGACCCTCTTGCGCGCCCTTCAACAGCCAGATAAGCATTTAATGTGGTGTCTATTGGCGAATTTGAGCGGATCCTTCGGTCCTTTCTGTTGTCATCATGCTCAGAACGGCTATCTTTTCTTTAAATGCTGAAGCGGTTACTGCAACAGTCATCTAACGGCTATTTTTCTAAAAAGCCATGTAACGGCTATTTTTCTCTGAGTGCTGCGTCGAACTGCACGGCAAGCCATCTGCAACCTTGCGTAGATACTTTGCAGTGCCGAAAATTTCCAACTGCGCGACTGCTTCGCAGTGCCAAAAATTTCCAACTGCGCAGCTTCCACTATATATATTTTTCTTCTTCTTTTTCTCTCTTTTTTTTTTTTCTCTGCGCAGCTTCAACAGTGCTACGTAGTGCATAGATCATTCTTCCTATCATACCTTCTTCCTTTTATCATACATGTACAAACTCCTTTACATTTCTAATGTCCACTTTCAACTATACTTGACACTTAGCACTTCCTTCCTTGGTTCGTTATTCAGGGTTCTGCGAAGCAGTGCTATCATGGTATGGCTTTAGCCTACTTCCATTTATCAAAGTTGGCAAAGTATTGCTAGCTAAATTGGCTAACTGGACTACACCAGTGTTAGTAACATGCATCACAGTATATGGGCCAAGCCAATGCATTTTAAATTTACCAGGGAATTTCATGAATTTGCTATCATACAGGAGGACTAGATCACCTACCTGAAAACACTTGTTCTTTATATGGCGATCATGCCATGCTTTTTCGCGGTCCTTCTAAGCTTGCTGGTGGAAGCTTGCGATGAAGCGATCTTCCTCCAAGCCCAGTAAATGTAGTAATCTTTCTTCTAGAGCTTCACAGTCTGCCATCCCTGTAAATGCAGCGATTCTCAGACTAGGGACAATATATTCCATAGGCATTATAGCCTCCTTCCCATAAACCAACTGAAAGGATGTCTGTCCTGTCAATTTCTTGCTTGTTGTCCTGTATGCCCATACCACAGATGAGACGCATAGGTCCCAATCGTCTCTATTTACATTGCACACCTTAGTGAGTGCGTTTTCCAATATTTTATTGAAAGCCTCTATAGTACCATTCGCTTGTGGATGATATGGAGTACCGCGCTGATGACAAATGTGGAATTCCTCGGTAAGCGCCTCAATCGTCTTGTTCAGAAAGTGAGTACCTTGGTCACTCATCAAAATCTTCGGAAAGCCAAATCTAGTGAGTATTTCTTTAAAAATAAACTGTGCAGCAGTACTGGCGCTGCAGTCCTTAATTGGTTTTGCTTCTGCCCATCTAGTGAGGTAATCTATAGCAGTAATAATATACCTTTCACCCGTTCTTTTTCCTGGTGGGTTTATAGGACCCACAAAGTCTATTGCCCATTTTTCAAATGGCTGCAATGTTAACTGTGGATTCAATGGCATCTCATCTCGGCATGATGGTTTTCCTGTCCTTTGACAGACATCACTGTTCCTGCAATGTTCTTTGGCATCTTTATGGATTGTAGGCCACCATAGCCCTGATCGCAATATCTTCTGCGCAGTAGCTCTTCCTGCATAGTGACCTCCCGTGATTCCTGAGTGTGCATCGGCTAGAATAAATGGCTTCTCATGATCGAGTACGCACCTGCGCAGTACTTCATCCAACCCAAGTTTGTATAACTGACCTGCAATTATAGTGAAGTCCGCGAAGCGCACCACTAACCTTTTTTTCTGCTGGACCGAGAATTCCTGGGGTGCTAGCCCTGTGGTTAGGAAGTCAATGATATCCTTGTAATAATCATCAATAACCTGTATACTAAATAACTGCGCATCAGGTAGACTATCTTCAATATTCATCAGCTCCTCTCCTGACTTGATACTTGACAGATGATCATGTCCCAAGTTCAGTCTACCTGGATTGACAATAATTTCAAAGTCATATTCCTGGAACAGCAGTAGCCATCGACATATGAGTCCCCCTAACATTGGCTTGTTGACCAAATATTTCAATGCAGAATGGTCAGTAAACATAAGGAAGTGCGATCCCAACAAGTAGTGTCTAAATTTCTGTAGGGCATATACCATCGCAAGGCCTTCCC
This sequence comes from Larix kaempferi, assembly GCA_027924585.1. Classification (NCBI taxonomy): domain Eukaryota; kingdom Viridiplantae; phylum Streptophyta; class Pinopsida; order Pinales; family Pinaceae; genus Larix; species Larix kaempferi. The sequence continues at coordinate 136,975 of BSBM01000262.1, forward strand.
TCTCAGTAGTAGTATAGTTCTTTTCTGCTGTCGAAAGATTTCTGCTAGAAAATGCAATAGGGTGGTCAATACCTCCCTCTCCTCGCTGAGCTAACACGATCCCCAGGGAAATACATGATGCATCAACATGGACATGGAATGGCTTTGTCCATTTTGGAAAGACTAGAATCGGCGCAGTGACCATCTTTTCTTTTAATGTGTCAAAACCTTGTTCGCATTCTGCATTCCAAATGAACAATGCGTCTTTCTTCAGCAGCTTTTCCATTGCTACGGTTATCTGTGCATAACCCTTTATAAATTTCCTGTAATATCAAGTATGGCCTAATGTAGATCGCAACATCTTGACTGAATTTGGTGTTGGTAAGTTTTCAATAACTACAATCTTCGCAGGATCTACCATCAGTCCTTGCTTACAGACAATGTGGCCAAGTAAAGTTCCACAAGGCACACAGAAAATACACTTTTTCAAATTCAAGGATATTTGATGCTGTCGACATTTCTCGATCATCATGCGAAGGTTCGCGCAATGATTTTTCAATAGACCAAATACAGTCCAATCATCAAAATACGCTTCTAAAAACTTGTGCATAAAATCTTTAAATGTTGCGACGACGACTCTAGAGAATATGGCAGGTGCATTCTTCAGCCCAAAAGGCATGACGGTGTACTGGAATGACCCCCATTCTGTAGCAAATGTCGTCTTATGCCTATCCACAGGATCAATCCTGATCTGATGATAACCAGAGAAACCATCAGTGAAAGAATATGCCTCATTTCTGCCAATGTTATCAAGCACTTTGTCTGTGAATGGAGTAGGAAATGGGTCATGCATGGAAGCATCGTTCAACTTTCTGAGATCCACACAAATCCTGATCTCGCCTTTTGCTTTCTTGTCTTGAACAACCATGGGGCTAATCCATTCGGATTCTTCAACTGGTTCAATGATTCTTGCTTCTAGCATCTTATCTAGCTCTGCGCAGACTTTTTCCTTATAGCGCGTATTCAATCTGTATGGCCTCTGCTTGATAGGCTTAGCACCTGGTTTTAAAGGTATTTTCATGACCCCTAGGTCTCCCAAAATTCCTTTCATTTCTGTAAATTTTGTTGGAAATAGTTCCTGATACTCATGTAAGGTATCTGGGATTTCTACAATAGTTTGATCATCCCAATAATCTCCTATTGATGCGAACTTCAGCTCTTTGTCTGTGCCAATGTTCACTTTTTGTGTTTTTACTGGTCCAGTCATATCTGGGATTTCCAATGGAGGTCCTTCTACCTCATGCATGCCTTCTGATTCTGGTATATCTATGTTGCGCGGGTCATCCTCATCATCTTCATTTGTATCATTGGTATCTCCAGCTAAGTTCTAACACTCAATTAAGTGCTCTTCATGTTCCTTCCATTCTGACTGTAGGTGCGCAGGAACGCACTCTGTCCCAAAAAACTCCTGTAATGTTATGTTTTGATGATGATAGTCGTCCTGAAATATGTGCATCTTGATTAGCTGTAATGCTTCATGGATTAATGGATTCTCGTCTTCAAAACTGAAGTCCTTCCGGAAGTTCGCAGCGAGCAACTCCCAATCAGTGAGTTCACTGCACAACTCCAGGTCGAGGTACCATTTCTCTTGGATACCTTCATCCAATGTATGTACAAATAAATGTACCCATTCTCTAAGTGGTCTTTCCATCCATGCCTTTGAACAAATTTCAATGTGCTGACTAGGGTTTGTCTGTCCATTATACTTTTCAAAGGGTAAAGTAACCTTTTTGGTGAATCGGATCTGCATCTTAGTTCTGCATTGATCCCAAGTGGTCAATGTTTTCTTATGTGCATTCCACCATCTGGCAGGTGTATTGTGCAATACTATATCTAAAGCTGGCAATCTATGCTCATCTGGTATAGCTGCAGTATATTCCCTTATGAAACTGTAAACATTAGCAGAACCATCATATGTGGGAATAGGACTCACCTCTTTTCCGATCCAATGCAGTGATTTTGTAATATGCGCACATCTTCTTGCTGATACTTTATGCATGTGGCTTTGCCAATTATCCAGTCCTGTATCCGAGTCAGAGATACAAGAAGTTTCACATCACCAGCTGAGCATACCGTCTGCAGTAGGATTAATGTAGTCTTCCTTGTTCGCAGTCAGCTGGTATAGTCGGTCTAAATCTTGAGCTTGGGATTCCTCCTGAATTGGCTCACTGTATCTATCACCATATTTAGGATACAATGGTGCGATGACCCTAAGATGTTTCCCTTCAAATATCATCTTCTTTGTCTTCAAGTTTTTGATAGCCAAGTTATCCATTGCCCAATCAATTCCGAATATTGTTGGAAAAGGTTGACTATCATCCACAATTTCAATAACCTCAAAGTTTGCATGACTGTGTACTTCGTCAATGTCAACTACTACATTAGCTAAGCGGCCAAAAGGTATGACCTTCTCCTAATTAGCCATTCGTAATTGGATAGGTGACCAGAGCAACTTTGGTCAACCCATCTGCTACCATGTCTGCTTAGTCAAGACATTCACTTCTGATCTGAGATCAAGGATGACTTCATCCATTTCAAAATCTCCTATCTGCAAAGTAAGCCTCATCTCTTGGCATGTTCTTTTGTGCTTCCTTATATGATGTACAGCGCTATCTGGAGTCTCTATTGCAATCTGAGGTTCATACTGGCTGATAAGCTTCTAGAGCTCTACTATGGCTTTTTCGCTTTTTAGTAACTTCATGCAGCTTCGCAAGAACTGCGCAATAGAAGTATGGACATCTGTCGTAGTACTTGTTTTGTCATATGGAGCTGGCATGTCTTCAACATGCGGTGTTTCATTGCGCAGCGAGATCCTTGATGACTTATCTGCTTGTTCTCTAAAGGTATCCCGCACGTCAATGAAGATCTCCTTGTTCTTCTGTAGGTTAAGAGCGGGTGATTTACGTAGAGCTTTCCTCATACATACTGTTTCAAGGGGATCCTTCTTCGTATGTGCTTCCCCTGATGTTGAAGCTTCTGCTCCTCTATCGCGGCCTGTCTCAGTGCCACTGCGCGTGACCATGTTAATGCTTGGATCGACTAGTCTATTCTCTACTGCGATCCACTGGACATTTGGATTCAGAGCCTCTATTCGTCTTCTCTTCTACATTTCCACCTCTAATACTGGGAAATATTCAATTACATGCTCAAATGATTTACAATAATTTCACGTAGTGCATGGGTTAACACAATCTCTAGACACGTGCCCGGGTTGGCCACAGTTATAGCAAATGACTTGGCCGCGGCCTCTTCCTTGTGCTAGACCAGCATTTCTTCCTCTGCCGCAGTATCCACCACCACAACCTATGTATCCTCCTTGGTCATATTGTGCATTTTCTTGTTTCGGCTGGGTATCTTCTTGTATGCAGTACAAGCCAGCACCTCGCATTGATTCCATATCCCTTTTTCTTTCATTCATTAATTCATATGCACAGCATTTGGATTCATCATGTCCAACTAATTTACAGAAATTGTAGTATAAATTCTTAGGAGTTTTCACATATTTCTGGATGAGGTAATAGTCTTCAGGTTTGTGTCCTATGGTTCTACAAATTTCACACCATGGGGCTTGATTCTGATTTAATGGGTTAGGCGCACCACTGTTAGTATAGTCACGGAATAGAGGGAAATGCTCGCAGTGATGACCTTCTCGTTTACAACTTGTACACCAGACCTTCTGTCTAGGTTCATATCTTTGTTCTTTACCATTTTTCATACTTTGCAGTTCAAGTGTCAGGGTGGTCAGCTAGTTCTGGATCTGAGACATCCCAGAACTAGTATCACCAATCGGCGAAGCTTCCATCTTCATTGCAATTTCCAAGGCCTCTGCCTGGGATAGAACCTTCTACTGCATCAATGGTAATATGATATGAGGTAATAGCGCAGCAATGAACCATTCTTTATGCTGTTCTGGTGGTATAACAAAGCTTACTTGGTCTAGTAACGTCTTAAAATTCTGATCAAATTCCCAGACCATTTCAGTTGGTCTCTGCTTTATTTCCTTCAACTCATTTATACACTGAGACTCAGACTTAGGTTTCTTGAACTTTTCCACCAGTGTGACTTTAATTTCTGCGAGGGTTCTCGACTGTACGGTAGAGTATTTCATAAACCAATGTAGCGCTCTATCCCTGAAAGTGGTGATGAGCTGTGCTTGCTTTACAGCATCGTCCTAGATTTGTCTTACACCCCATACAGCTTCACAAAGGAACCAATGTTGATCAGGGTCTTCTAGGCCAGTTCCTCTGAATATTGGCAGTTTCATATCAGCGTTTTCCATTGTGCTACTAGGTGGTGGGGCGTCGGGATTAGTGCGTGGCTGCTGCAAAGGGATCTGCGTAGTGGATACAAACGGGACTATCGGGAGAGATGGACTAGGCTGATTCTTCTGCGGGGCGGGATGCGTAGCGGGTGGGTTTTGCGATAACGATGACGCGGTTTGTGCACCCAGCGGATTCTCAGGGGTAAATGGTTGTGCAACTTCTCTATCAAGATCGCAGGGGATCTCAGTATCTATATGAAGTTTAGGGCCTTTTGGATCTTTATTAATTTTATATCTCTTACCACTTCTAAGAGTATGTGTCTCTTCGTCAGAATCAATATATGTACTGTTTATCATGACAAACTTCAAGCATATTACTGCATTCTTAGAACACCTTTCTCAGCTAACAGCATCTTAATGTATAGACTGAGATTGTTCAGAAACTTACCGTGGAATCCTATGAAAAAATTTGCTTCTGCTCGGCTGTAGGATTTGAGTGTGTCTATAGCAAATTCTGTTACAAAGCCTTCTAGCATATGATCGACCCAATAATCAACTGCGCGTGACAACGGGCTGTCTAACGCTTTAAGCTGCGCTGTGAGCTCAGGAGTCCACTCTGTAGGAACTCCTCCTTGGAAACAGTTTTTCTTCTCTGCCAGCCGCGAAATCCACGCATGCAGCTCGTTTTGAAATGATGCCCAAAAGATCTCGTGAATGTCATCTAACAAATATCTATCCGACCACTATGTGTTGCTGAGACGCGGATGTCTATTTTCTTGTCTGTTAAAATTGCTTATGGTCTTATCCCACCAAGCTTCGATTTCTGTCATTTTAGGATGCCAATAGTCAGATCTTTCCGCGAACTGATTTTCTTCTTCACACATCGTAATTGCAACTCAACAAAACCATTTCAACTCATCATGGATTCTAGCGTGGCAACGGAACCATTTCAACTCATCATGGATTATAGCACGGCAATAGAACCATTTGTTGGCTTAAACTGACCCAGAGGTTTCCAATTAGACCCAGGTTCTTTGCGGTTCTTCCTTTTACCAACAAAACCCCTTTACACCGGCCCTTTCGGCAACAACCTGTGAGCAGGTTGAGGTCTCACTCAAGCTGTATCTTTATGGGGTACTGTGGAATTAGGTTTCCACAGTAAAGGATGAGTTGTTTATCTGAGCAAGCTGCACAGCACGGGATAGAAGGGGTACGCTGCGGGGCAGAGTGATGCAGTGCGCAGCAAGATATATGCTGCGAGCAGTACTACGCGGTGGAGGCAACACTGCAGGCCATACCAAGGTTTTCTTAGTGCTGTGAATCTTCTACTGGAACTGTGAATCACTCATAATTATCCTCTACTTGGAAAATCTCGGAAACATTAAGGCACTGAAATGAATATCACTCATCCATTCATTCAGGCACTTACTGGCTATCTTTCTAGCATTCGTCAAGAACTTGGATTATTACAACATGACTAAAATGATAAACATGATTAACTATACTACGTTCGTCACTGTGTTTAAGAAAGTAATTATACTTTAAATGACTGATTCATGGCCTTAACATAGAATTGAAGTGTTCACCATTCATCTGCTTCCTCGGAACCTAGCATATCATTCCCAAACTTCTCCTATTGGTAAATGCATATCAAAGTTCTCAATTTACAGCATGCAAGGAAACATTCAAGTATTCATTCTACAGAAAATGGAGAGAGTCATTCTTTCATACACATCATCACATAACACAGGATTTAACGTGGTTCACTTCCCCGAATGGAAAGCTACGTCCACAAGAACGGTCGGTAATATATTTCTTTCAAAAGGCATGGGGCAACCGTCCTTAGTCTATGCACTCAGCTGCAGACTCTCCTTCTCTCGTCTAGGTCTCTGCGCACACAGCTGCAGAGCCTTTACAATATTCTTAACTCCGAGAGATTTTACAATACAAAAAGGGTGTCTCCTTAAGTTCTCAAAACAAAAGCATAACAATAATACAGAGAGAGAACAACCCACAAAAGTGAACCCCCATCCCATACAAAATGTCTTCTTAAATAGATCATGCCCAAATCTCATGTCTGTACAATGCCGAAGACCTAAAACCCAAAACCCTAAGGGTTTCCAAAATTGTGCCAGTTTTCCAAACCGGCTTGCTGGCTCCTGGTAGCGCCTACTTGATCATGGCGGATCTCCACGTCCTCATTCTGTCTCTATCGGCCTTCCTGTCGCACACGTTCCTATAGGCTGCTACTGCCGAACCATTTCTCTCTAACGGTTTTTCCTTCTGCACGTGCCAAACATTGATTTCCTTAACAACCCACGCGTGGCCGCCTTCCTATTTTGTGTACGTCCACTGCTCGGTAATCCTGAAGTATCTTTCCAAAATTGGTTGCTACCAGTCAAGTCGATAACTACACTTGATACTTGTCCAGCACACCGCTTTGCTGGCTCCACGTGGCCTTCTAACTCCACAGCACTGCTTCTGCGCAGTATTGGTCTTCGCACCACAGCCAAAAATTCGACGCTGCATGCAACTCCGCAGTCTCTTCAAAAGTTGGATGCTGCGCACAACTTCGTAACATCCTCAATACTTAGCCAAAATTGTGTTTCTGAGCTGTGCTCAGCTCAGCTTTCCCTACCTGCCTCAAAAAGGTGCTTCCCAAAACTTTAACTCAACCTGGGCCCAACAACTAATACATTTTATCCTTTCCAACCTTAACCTCTATCTAGCCTAATATACCACACCTTAAGCCAATTACTCTACACGATACCTATCTTAATATACCCTGCTTTAATCAAGTTTATCCTAACCTATCCTAATGTACCCTACCCTTCCTTACCAAAAACTACCCTAGGCTAACTTAGCATTGCTTTAAATCTACAAACTAGCCTAGTTGAGCCTAACCTAACCTAACCTAACCCAACCTAACACTAGCTTAAGTCAAACAACCATAAACTAACCTAGCCTTCCTTGACATAACCTACCTTAGGATATGATAACATTGTTGGCACCTATAATTTTTTGCACAAAGCCTAAGGGAAGGACTGACTCCATTGGTGAATTCCTTGAAGAGATGGTTAAAACGCCCTCCATAGTCATGTCCAGGTTACTAAGGCCAAGAAGCAGCTCAAGTGGAGAGGAAATAATGAGAAAAATAAAGGGTTTGGGCACTTTAGGCATAAGGAGCTAGCCCAAATAATAAAAAATGGGTAAAAAAGCCAATAATCTATAGTCCGAAAGAAAATAAAGTGAAAGTTAAAGCTCAGACAAGTCCCAACCGTTGATTAGGTGCGCGAAAGAGATCCACGGCCCCTGATCGCCCTCGCATCGTGAAGTTACACGGAAAAGAGCACAGGAGTGTAGTCATGAGAGATAAACTGCCAGGATAGATGGAAGTCAGAGGAGCCCTTGCATGAGTGTTTTAGTGGTAAGTGAAAACCACCAGAAGGCTTGCGATACCATCGTAGCGGAAAAGGAAAGGTAGAAGATCAATGGAGTAGGTTTCATGGTCAAAGATCGGATGGTGCGAAGGACAAGTTGTCACATCAGCATGAAGGTCAAGGCAGATCAATGGCTCGCAACAGAAGGGGATCAGATCTACGGCTGGCAGATATAGGAGATGAAAGGTTGATAACATAGTGGGCTCTACCAGTGAGAGTGCTGAAAACTAGACACTTGGATAGCTCCACACCGTAGATACGTTAAAGGACAAGATCGACGCTCCTCGAAGATCGTCACAAGGTGAAAGAGCACCCCAGATAAGCGGAGAAGGTGTTTGTGAGGGTGCATACCATCTTCCAGGTGTCACCACCTGAGCACCTCGCGAGGAAGATTAAGTGGTAACCCAAAACCAGAGGTTGGGTAGCGATACCACCATATCCTTATAATATGTTAGATACGATGGATGGCTAAGGTTTAAAGCCAATAGAAGATCCTATGGCGGAGATGAAAAGATGTCAAATCAGAAAAATTTAAATGAGGGATCAGATCAACGGACGGGAAAGAGGGACAGCTGAAGAAGGTGAGCGGAAGTTATTCGAAAAAGTTATATATATATAATGTGGCATGTGTAAAATAGACATTTCTTTTTTGGACCTGTCGGAGTTGGAAGCTTCTGGAAGTGCAGAAGCCGAAAAGGATGACAACGAGAAGGTTGCTCTCAGGCTTCCCATAACAGGTAGGGTTCCAAAACCCCTTTTTTTGCAATGTGCAATCTGTTTGATAGTCGTAGAATGGCAGACGAACAAGTTTCTACTAGTTCTAGGGTCAGAATGACCCTAGAAGACAGAGACTATGATTTGTTTGACCTAGACCTTCGGTTACCTATACCATAAATTAAAAGAAGGTTGAAAGCTCAGCTTGAACAAGGGATAGATGTGCATAGGGTCCATCAGTCCTTTTTCATCTTCTTTTTCCTGAAATAGATAATTCCTTTCCTGGAGTTCGTTTCATGATGTTCATTGAATTACTCAGAACCCCAACAAGTAATAATGAATGCCAAGAGGTCTAAAATTGTTTGTAGTGTTGACGTTGTCGTCATCCAAAGTACCCTTGTCATGCCCGAGTCACCAGCCCTAATTGCTGAAAGTTTTTCTGAAGAAACAATCGTTACTCTGTATAGGGATATTTCCCCTGAAATCCGTAAAGCTTTCCTTATCACTTGTTTAAAGCCTGATGTAGAGATTACAGATACCTCTTACCTACTGGATGTCAGCCTTTTTAATGACAACACCCAGTTGGTTTTTTTCTTTAATAGCACAATTTTTAGGTTTGGACTCAGACTTATGGATAACTGAAGTACAACTGAGCTTGTTATTCATGATTAGTGTTAGTTCCCCGGAGGAGGGAAGTGAGTCAGTACCATCCCTCAAGTTTGAGGAATTTTTGGCAGAAAAAATCCATGCACAGTTGAGTTGTTTTGAAAATACCAGATTTTTTTGGTTTCAGGCATATTTGACTAAGATGATTCTGCATAGCAGTGCAGACGAGTTACGTTTCTCTCAGATACTCTTTATGGGGAATCTGGAGGATAATGTTTTCAATTACATGAACTACATTCTATCTGGTGTGTACAAAGTTATGTTTGAAGAGGAACTACCCAGAGTGCTACCAGAAATGCAAACTCTGATGTGGTTGAAAGATGATCTAGCCATGGGTGACTCGTTCTTGCTGAAAGATGATCTAGCCATGGGTGACTGGTTCTTGCTGAAAGATGCTACAGTGATAAGGGTGTATGGTTTTGTACATGAACCATACTTTTTGCCATCATTTTTAACCTTGAGGGTTTTTTCCCTTGAATTCATTCAACAAAGGCTAATTGCAGAAGAGGAACAGTTTGGGCAATATAAGAAAGGTTCTGGTATAAAGCTTAATTGGCAAGTTGGCCCTTTTATTGTAAAGTTTAAAGAAGTTGTTAGTGAAGTGGAGAAATAGTTGAGAAATATGGGGTTCAAAAAAGATGTAGCGATCACATATGATCCTTTACATATCATAGCCGAAAGGAACAAGAAAAATGGTTTGAAGGCATTTGAACACCAAGAAGCTGAAGGATTGTTGAAGGGACAGAATTTATTGCAATATGAGCCCGAAGAGGAAGATGACCTAGATTTACAAGTCCAAGCTTTGATCGTGACTGATGATCCCATGGAAACAGACCAGCTACTTAACACTCTGGAGGTAGGTGGGAAGAGAGAATTACAAGAAGTCATTGAAACAGAAGAGGAAGAAGAAGGTGAAAAGAAAATACTAAAATTTGAAACACCAGATGAGTTAACTGTCCTAATAAGTGATACAGATGAACAGAAAGAGGGGTTGTCAACCCCAATTATCCAAGTCCAAGAATATAAATTCCAATATGCAGTAGGAGGGAGTGAGGACAGTAAATTTCCATCCCAAGAAGATATGTTTAAGTATCATGGGCAAAATAAGCAGGCATCTACGCAGAAAATTTTTGAACTAATTCCCACTGTAAGGAGTTTGTCAAAAACAGAGATGTCTTTGATGATGAGCAGGGATATCAAGACACACACTTTCAATCTAATGATATCCGATAAAGAAAAAATGACAGAAGCAAGAATAGACTAGAAGAAGATGCCCTTTCCAGACAGGATTCAATTTCACAGGAAAATTGGAGAAGGTCTATATGATGACTTAGTAGAATCGGCCTTGAAGATCTCTAATTTGGAAGTTACTGTAAATAAAATGGATGCCCAGTTAAAACATGAAAGGTCAGATAATAAAGCACTTCAGCAGCATGTCAAAAAACTGCAATTTGATTTAATTGAAAATGATGGCGGGGGCAAAGCAAGCGAGAAACTGTTAAAAGAGAAAGATAATTTGATCCAGAACCTACAGAAGAGAATGAAAATTCCCAACACCCAGTTGATAAAAGCTCCCGAAGAGACAAAGTTAATATAATAAAAAGAAGATTTAAGCAGGAAGATCAGCAATAATAAAGTTGAATTGCTAAGGTTTGCAGAGAAAGAGGTGTTGGTCGGATTAATTGTCTAATTAATTAAACAGTGAAACTCCCAAACATAAATTATCAACCCGAAGAAGTCTTTTATTTCAAAGCTATCGTGCAAGATCTATGCAAGCACAATTTCTACCTGACACTGTTTATCTATTGGTATGAAATCAAAACTGATTATAAACTAGATCAGACCTTCTTGAAAATAAATCAAACTCAAACCTATTCATAAATCCACACTATAAATCTAATCACACTTCAAACCAAATCAAATCTAATGAAGCAAGATATAATTGCATAAATATGAAAGAAATGCTATGTTGGCCAACAATCTATGAAAAGAAATTAACATGAAAACAACTATGATAAATCTAATGGATGAAAGCATATAGCTATGATAAATCTAATGAAATGAAAGCATGAACTAAATAGTAAACAAATCTACAAAATAACAATCAACACTACCAGCATCTGCTCAAGGAAGAGGGCCCTTCCTCGACTGACCAGAGCTGGAACTCCACAATGAAAGTCTACAACTCTAGATTATGAAACTAGCAACATGTATTATCAGAATGGAATCATTACATTAGAGTTCTGGATCAAATTCTATAGCATAACATTGCTTTCTCTCCTCCTCCTCAATACATCGGAATGATTACATATTTATACATAAAATTATCCCAAGAGAATGAGAAACCAAACCCCAACTTGTGATCTGTAACAGCTGGGACACAGCCGTAACTGCTAATAACTTTGAAACTGGCCGCAACAGTAAATATGAGAATTTCACGTTCAGATAACCAGTTGTATAGCTCAAACCGTATCTTTGTTTGGATATTTCCTTGCAAGTCAGGTAAATGAGTTCGTTGGGCACAAAACCCATGTCCCATATTTTCTAGATTTGTCTCCAGCAGCCCACAAATCGAGATGCGAATCACTGTGTTCTTATCTGACATCCGTTTCTGGTTGGAACTGTTTGAGTATGAGCTGGAGGCTGCCAAGTTAGACTTGAGCACGAATTGAAGTCACAAATGGACATAATCAATCCTAGGAATGAAAACATGTTTTGAATCTTCATGTGTATGTGTGCTAGAATGCCAACTTTGGAGGCTTGAACCATGGCTGATACAACTGCTAATATGAACAATCACTCCATAAACCATCATCAGTAAAATTATGCATAAGAGTCTTCAATTCATCAAAAATAAAGGAAAATAATCATGATTAACCATTAAAGCATCAATAAGATTAATATGGCATTTCTCATGCAATTACAGCAAATGGATGGAAAATGGAATGATAAATGGGTGATAATAGGAAGAAGCAGGATGAAATATATGTCAAAAGGTGATGAAAATATGGACAAATCCGTGACCCAACAAGAGGGATGCTGGGAGAAAGAGAAGATGAGTTTGAAGAGTGGAATTGAAGAATTGAAGAGCAGTTTGTCAAATATATGTTCACAGCAGGAAAGCGAAGGCCCGAATAAGGAGAAGGATGGTACCGACAACATTGTATAGGCCATGTTCCAAAGCAACCTAAAGGAGGTTGATATACGAGAACTAAAGGAAGAGAATCAAAGATTGAAGGAAGAAAATGACGAAAGGGAAAAAGGGACAAATGCTCTACAGAAAAAATATAAGGATTTGGTAGTGATGAACTACAGGTTTTCTCAGCAGATTACAGGGAGAACAACTATGCAAGGATGCAAAAATCTGGTTTGGGATTTAATTATCTAGGAAGCTGAGAGGTTCAGACCTTATCTAGATCTCATGAGGACAAAGGAGAAGATAGTCACTGATGTCTTTAAGAGCTGCACTACCATGAAGGAAAAGCTACACAAAAGGCCAAAGGAGACTGTGTATAATGCTATAAACTTTTAAAATAGTTTGACAGATAAGGATGTCATAGATTTGAGCATCAAGGATAGGGTCACAACCATTGCAGCAATAAAATGAATCCTAGGGAAGTATGCGTTAGTCGAAGCTGTGGAGGCCAAAGCAAATGAAATGAATGAATAGTTAACAGAGTTCAAAGGATAGTTTGGAGGACTAGTAGAAAAAGGATTTCCTACATTTTGGGATGAAAAGCAAAAATTGATTCCCCAAAGTGAACATAAAAAGTTGATGATTAGCAGATGGATGTATCATTCCAAGTTCAAACATCTGAGCTAGCCACTTTCAGGTAAAATCCTGATGGACAAGATGGACGAAGAGTTTGAGATGTTGTACAAATTGATCTCTATTGGTGAAGGGCTTCCACCCATGTCTTCTGTTGATCAACTTAACATAAGGGTCTCAGAGAAAGAAATGACAAGTTACGACATCCCAACACCTAAACTTTGGATACCTGTAGAGAAATATGGAAGGATGAAATATACCTATCATGCTCCCCTTGCAGCTGCTACCCCTTAGATCTTAGATCTATGCATTTTCTAAATATCAGTTTATTTTTTATATGAAAGTCTATAATATAATTAGGATTTTGATTTTCCAGGACGTGGCAATGGGTTGCCCGTTATGTAATGAAATTTCACCATTAGACAGATACTTTAAATATCTTTTATAGTTTAACGGCATACCGACAAATCCGAGAAAGCAGTTAGGCTTATCTTCTTATATTTTCTGTCTTATTATAGTGACATCTGAACTATGATGAGTTGTCCCTATATTGTAACTAATTTATGTTTCAAATGAGTCGAGTATGAGACTCCAGGCCACTATAAGTTCCATGTATTTTCAAATGGAAAGGGTTGAGAACTTTTTGGAGCTTTGCATATTTTGTCCAATATTGTTATTCAGAGATATTTTTGAATAAATTTGTCAGAATCTTACATGCATTTTTTCATGTGTAATCGGTCTGGTAGTCTGTTTTTCTTTTCCCATGTGATATGTGCTTCTTTCCTTTGTTAATCCATATTGTTAATATTCCTTCATACTTGGTTCAGTGTAGTATCTGAATGAGATTCATAGAAATTATGCCTTGTTCATTTCTTGCCAAGTATTTCACAAAGTATTTCTGCTAAAGTTGGTATAGGATTCATCTGTGTATGCCTTATATCAATGGATTGTTAATCTTTCTTCTGTTTCACCAATTAAATCACTTTGACTACTAGCTGCTTGCTACCTTGCCTCTGTGTGAATGTATCTGCTAAGCATTTGATAATAATGTTTATGTTATACTTGAATTGACTCCATTTCCCAATATAGATCCCTGTTGTTCTCCAACCAATGGTTTACAGGAGTAACACTTGTCCTACAGAAATCTGACCTTCTGTGTATGTTTTAATAGAACATCTTGAAGAATGAGTACTGGTGTACCTTTTTCATGGTTGACGCCCTTGATTATTTCCATTTTTTCATTAGTTTATTGAGAGATCCCTCTCAGACTGTGTTGGGTCAATAACATCAGTCCAAACATTGGTTAGTGGTTACCCCGAATTACCCTTCTTACAACCTGGGGTCAATTTTGGTGTTAACAAATTGGCACCGTTGCTGGGGAATGCAAGTTTTCTTGTCTTCCTTACAAGAACGACAAAGAATTCCTGAGATTCAAAGAAAAGAGAGATCCCTGTGGACAAACAGATATTTCCATATTTTTGAAGGTTGTGCAATTTTTCCCTGGCGACTCCACTTGTAAAGACTTATATTCAAGAAAGCACTCCACTGGGGAAGACCGCCGAAGTTGAATTCTAGTTCTGAAGGGGATCTCGACAAGGAATCCTGGCCTCAAGAAAGATCCATACTAGAGGTAATCCTATTTCTGAAATTCTGCTAGTTGTTGATAATCCAAAAAGTATGCTTAGGCGAAAAGCTGAAAAATATAAAGCTAGTACTTCAAACAGTGAAAGAATTGTGTCTGAAGAAAGACTACCTGTTTTTCAAGACTTAAATATAGAGATTGATATTGGAAAGACTTTACCAAGATCAAGATCCGAATCCTATCTAACCCTAGGTGAAGGAGTTCTTAATAATCTTGAATCCTACTTGTTAGATCCCATCTGGCGTGATTTACTAGATACTATCAAAGCTAGAAAAGCTAAACCCTATACCCAGAATATCCCACCCCTTTCACAAAATCCGCCTATAATCATGGCTGCTAGATTTGCACCTTTAGCCCTACCAGGTGTTTTACGTGATCTACCCCAAAACTATGCACAAAGGATCGTCTCCTATGATGGAGAGGGAAATTTTTCTGCCATACAGCATGTAGACATGTTTGAATATTTTATTGATTTGGAGGAAGTATATTATGATGATGCAAAGATGAGGTTATTTTCTCAAAGTTTGTTTGGAGAACCTAAGAAATGGTACAAGTTGTTACTAGATGCTTCCATCAATGATTTTGCAGAGTTTAAGACACTGTTCTTAGAGAGATGGGAAATGATAGGAATTCCTGCCCTAGTCTTGTCCCAGTACAATCACCTCAAGAAAGGAGGTTTCGAGTCTATGCATGAATTTTCTACTAGATTTATGAGGGCATACAATTCTATTCCAAACGACCTAAGGCCCTCGGCAAGCGCTGTAAAAATCCATTTTGCAGACGTCTTTGATGGAGATTTCTCATGTATGTTAAGGGAAAGAAAATCTACCTCCCTACCGGCTCTACTGAAAGATTCCCTAGAGGTAGAGGAAAACATGATGGCCTCAGGAAAAATAAAGGGTGAAACAGAGGCTGAAAGAAAGAAACAAGAGACCCAAACTTCTACCTCATCCGCTTCTAACGATGCATAATTTGATACCATGATGAAATCCATGGAAAATTTGATGGATAGGTTGACCATAGATACCAAGCCTCCTCCCAGAGAAAATCCTGAAAACCAGATCCAAAACCCAAATTTTAGGAGACCACCCCCTCCTCCAAGAAATCAAAGAAATCCCAAAGAACAGCCAATGCGTCCTCCTTTTGCTGAAAATATGGTAGATAATGAAGTACCTGAAGAGCCCGTTGAGGCCCATATTCATTTTGTTGACTCCCTAGACCATGAAATATACTTGACTGAAAGGGAACATGTCTTTTTTAACAAAGAAAGTACTAGTAACAAACCTGAATTAGAATATGAGCAATACCTAATGGGTTATCAAAATGTTGTGGATGATCTTCAAAGAAAGCTAAAATTGAGAAATATAGAAGTTACCATGAATAAAGGAAAGCTTCCTTTGAACCAACCTCCAGTCACCCAACAGGTTGTAGAAGAGCTAAAAGAGAAACAGCAAGGAGCTGTTGCAAATAAGAGACCTAAAAATAAAGAAGAAGATGGTCAACCTTCAAAAGAGGTTAAACCACCAGAAGTCACAGAGATAGTCAAACCTATCCCTACTTTTAGTCTCAGAGATGAACTGTCAAAGGTAAAGATCTCCATCCCTCTTAATGAGATACTGAAAAATAATGAAGATGGTTGAAGGGAAAAATGAATACCAACATGATATTCTGGAGCTATCTGATGATGCTCCTACCATAATATTTGGATCTAAGTTGGAAGAACCAGGTGATGAAGAAGTCCCTCCTTTCTACTTAAGCCTAAATGTCCATGATCAAATCTTGCACAATGCCTTAATAGACTCTGGGGCATCTCATAACCTGATGCCAAAATCTGTATTGAAAGAGCTAGTATTAGAATTGACTAGGCCATACCAAGACCTTTTCTCCTTTGATTCTAGAAAAGTACCATGTTTGGGACTGATTAAGAACATGGTAGTGACTCTAACCCAACTCCCTGCTAAAAGTGTCATGATGGATGTGGTGGTGGCTAATATGCCTACGAAGTTTGGGATACTTTTGTCAAGATCCTGGGTTTCAAAGTTGAAAGGAACTATGCAGATGGACTTATCTTATTTCCACAATTCCCGTTTTTGGAGCCAATAGGAGATTATATAGGGAAAACAAGATGGAATATGTTGTCAGCAGCAAAAGAAAGCCTGAAAATCACCCTATATATGCAGTTGATACAGACATGGGTTGTTCCATTTTTTTTATTGATGGGCCTCATTATGATCCTAACCCTCCCCCATGTATGGAAGTTGATGAATATAAGGAATTTGCAGCCAGGTATGAAGCTTCTGAGCGGGAAAAAAATGAAGAAGGCTGGTGGAAAATGTATTTTGATGGTTCTGTGAGCAAAAATGGTGTTGGAGCAGGGGTTTTGATCATTCCTCCCAATAGGGAGTCTAGGGAACTTTCATATAAGCTGACATTTGAATGTACTAATAATGTTTCCAAATACGAAGCATTGTTGTTGGGATTACGAGCTCTAAAAAGTTTGGGAGCTAAGAAGATAGAAGTGTTTGGGGACTCTAAGCTAGTAGTGAACCAGGTAAATGATAGTTACCAAGCCAAACACCCAAGAATGAGAACATATAGAAATGAAGTTTGGGATTTCTTTGGAAAAATTTTCACAGAACATAAGATTAGAGTAATCCCCAGGCATGAAAATGAGGTAGCAGATTCCTTGGCTACTACTGCTAGGGGTTTTAAGACCCCAATCTTCTCCCAAACCAAGTATGAGGTTAAAATAATAAACAAGCCTTCTATTCTTGATAATTTTAAGTATTGGAAGGTATTTGAGGATGACTTACAGCTCATGAGATTTTTACAACTTTCTGATGAGTTTGCAAATGTGCATATTGATACTGAAAATGAGAACCTGGAAAACCTTGTAGAGGGAGAGAATGTTGAAGAAGAAGCTGAAAACCAAGGGTGGAAAAACAAGATGGGTGGTAAGGATATTATCTAATTGAAGAATAATTACATCCCTAAAGGTTTTATACCCCTAGAAAAGCTATTTGATCAAGATGATGCAGCTAAAAACCCAAAATTTGAACCTACCCGTGAATCAGTAGAAGATCAAAACTTGGGTACAGAGAAAGACCCTCAGATGGTAAAATTGTCTAAAAGGTTACATGCTGACAAAAAAGGACGCTATGTAGAATTGATGAAAAGACACACTGATGCTTTCACCTAGACCTATGACGACTTAAAGGAGTATGATACCTCAATCATACAGCATGCCATTCCACTCAAGCCAGGTGAGAAACCTTTTAAGAAAAAATTAAGAAGAATCAATCCTAAGTTAACAGATATCATAGAGAAAGAAGTCAAAAAACTTTTCAATGCAAAGATAATTGTTACCTTACGGTTCTCACAATGGATAGCAAATCTGGTCCCTGTCAGAAAGAAAAGTGGAGAAATCAGAATCTGTATTGACTTCAGGAACCTCAATAGAGCGTCAATGAAAGACAATTACCCTCTACCTAAAATGGAGCATATCTTATAGCAGGTGGTGGGGGCCAAAAGAATTTCCACCATGGATGGTTTCTTAGGGTATAATCAGATTAAAGTACGCCCAAAATACCAGGAAAAAACCGCTTTTACAACTCCTTGGGGAACTTTCATGTACGCTAAAATGCCATTTGGTTTGATGAACGTTGGAGCCACTTTCCAAAGAGATATGGATATTGCATTTGCTGAAGAAAAACATAAATTTGTGGTGGTATATATGGATGATATAACAGTTTTTTCAAAATCAAACGAAGAACATCTCAAGCATCTAGACAGAGTTTTCATAAAATGTAGGAAATATGGCATTTCCTTGAATCCCAAAAACTCATTTTTCGCTCTGGATGAGGCTAAGCTTTTAGGGCATATCATCACCAAAGATGGGATAAAAATTGATCCTGAGAGGGTCACTGCTATTCAAAAAGTAGGAGAGCTGAGAAGCAAAAAGGAAATACAATCTTTCATTAGCCAAATGGGTTTTTTAAGGAGATTCATACCAAGTTTTGCGGAAATAATGAGAAGTATTACAAATATGTTAATAAAGGAGAATCAAATAAAGTGGACCAAGGAAGCTAGAGATTCTTTCAAAGGAATCAAGAAAGCCATCACTAAAGCTCTGGTGTTGGCCAGCCCAAACTTTACTAAGGATTTCCTAATTTTTTCATATGCTTCTGAACATACAATAGCTGGAGTGCTATTGCAAAAAAATGACCAAAATGATGAGCAACCTATTGCTTTTTTCAATAGAGTGCTGAGAGAAGGGGAATTGAAATATGATATCATGGAGAAACAGGCTTATGCTCTCATAAAATCTTTGAAATATTTCAGGGTCGATATTATACACTCGCATATCATTGCTTATGTCCCAAATAGTGCAGTGAAAAGCATTTTGACCCAGTCTGGTCCTGAAGGCAGAAGGGCCAAATGGATTGTAATATTACTGGAATATGATTTGGAGATAAATCCCACCAAACTAGTGAAAGGACAAGGGTTAGCAAAGTTAATAATGGAAGAAAATTGTGACTCTTTGCAGCTAAATTTTTTGGAGGACCATCCTAACCAGCCGAATACAAACATACATGTGAAGCCTGAATTCTCTAAGTCCCCTTGGTATACTGACATTGTTTTTGTACTACAGAATTTACAAGCACTTGCAGGGTTAAGTAAAAGCAAGGCTAGGTCTGTAAAACTAAAAGCTGCCAAATACTATATCATGAACCAATACCTGTATTGGAAAGACCCTGGAGGGGTGCTGCTAAACTGTTTTATTGAAGATGAGGATAAACACATAAAAGAAGAATTCCACAAAGGGGACTATGGAGGACACCATTCCTAGAAGGCGACAGTAAACAAAATCCTAAGGGTAGGGTTTTATTGGGCCACAATGTTTACCGATGTTTACAAAGAGACTGTGGTTTGTCACTAATGTCATATTTTTGATGGAAAAAGAAAGGTTTTTTCCCTCCCTCTACATCCTATCATAGTGGAAGCACCTTTTCAATAGTGGGGTTTAGATTTCATTGGGGAAATAAACCCAAACTCCTCTGGACAACATAGATGGATCCTGATGGCTACTGATTATTTTACCAAATGGATAGAAGCCATACCTACCAGAAGAGTGACTGAAGGAGTAATCATGGATTTTCTGGAAGATAACATCCTTTCCAGATTCGAATCCCCCAAAAGAATTGTGACTGATAATGCTCCAGCTTTCTATTCCAAAAAGATGATTAATTTCTGCCATAAATACCATATTAGCTTAAATCATTCCATGGCCTATTACCCTCAAGGAAACGAACTAGCAGAGTCTTCAAATAAGAGCCTGGTAAGGATCATAAAAAAGTTGTTAGAAGATAACAAGAGGTCTTGGCATACAAAGTTAAAGTATGCTCTGTGGGCCGACAGAATTAGCACGAAAAGAGCCATTGGAATGTCACCATTTCAGTTGGTGTATGGAGCCGAAGTGATTTTTCCAGCATCCCTAGGTTTGCCTGTCATGAGGTTATTACAGGGAATAGAAGAAGAACCAAATCACATGCAAAGAAGAATAAATCAGATAATTGAGCTGAATGAGCTAAGGAGTAAGGCATATGACAAAGTAGAAAACCATCAAGAAAAAATGAAGGAGGCTTTCGACAAAAAAGCCAAGGAAGATTATTTTCAGGTTAATGACCTAGTTTTGAAATGGAACACCCCTAAAGAAGAAAAGCATGGAAAGTTTGACCATATGTGGATGGGACCGTATATTATTGCAGCAATCCGAGGAATAAATTCTTTTGTCCTGGAACATCAAGATGGATCTGCCTGATCAGGAGGTCCAGTCAACGGGAGATTCTTAAAACCTTACGTGTCCTAAGGGATGCAGGTATTTCATGTACCATAGAATATGTATATATTTTTCATTTGTTTTACATTTGTTTTGAAATTTTTTACGGAAAACCTGAAAGACTTGAAACCCTAAAGAAAAGAGGATAAGGTCTAGAAGGCTAGCCATGGTTCCTTTTTCTTTTCATGTGTGGGCAACATAAACATGTGACAGATAGAGTTGTAGGTCTAAGAATTTAGAAGAAGTTGTCTACTCTGAAGTTTGAACCGCCCAATGGACTAGGCCCTTAGTATACGGAGTTCTTTGCTATCTCATAGGGAGGATAGCATCCCCAGCTGGAGCCAATTGTTGGCACCTATAAATTTTTTGCACAAAGCCTAAGGGAAGGACTGACTCCACTGGTGAATTCCTTGAAGAGATGGTTAAAACCCCCTCCATAGTCATGTCCAGGTTACTAAGGCCAAGAAGCAGCTCAAGTGGAGAGGAAATAATGAGAAAAATAAAGGGTTTGGGCACTTTAGGCATAAGGAGCTAGCCCAAATAATAAAAAATGGGTAAAAAATCCAATAATCTATAGTCTGAAAGAAAATAAAGTGAAAGTTAAAGCTCAGGAAAGTCCCAACTATTGATTAGGTGTGCGAAAGAGATCCACGGCCCCCGATCACCCTCGCATCGTGAAGTTGCATGGAAAAGAGCACAGGAGGGTGGTCGCAGGAGATAAACCACCAGGACAGATAGCAGTCAGAGGAGCCCTCGCATGAGCGTTTCGGTGGTAAGTGAAAACTGCTAGAAGGCTTGTGATACCATCGTAGTGGAAAAGGAAAGGTAGAAGATCAATGGAGCAGGTTGCATAGTCAGAGATCGGACTGTGTGAAGGACAAGTTGTCACATCAGCATGGAGGTCAGGTAAAATCAATGGCTCATGACAAAAGGGGATCAGATCTACGACTGGCGGATATAGGAGATGAAAGGTTGATAACATAGTGGGCTCTACCGACGAGAGTGTTGAAAACTAGACACTTAAATAGCTCCCCGCCTTAGATACGTTAAAGGACAAGATCAACGCTCCTCAGAGATCGTCGCAGGGTGAAAGAGCACCCCAGATAAGCAGAGAAGGTGGTTGCGAGGGTGCATATTATCTACCAGGTGTCACCACCTAAGCACCTCTCGAGGAATATTAAGTGGTAACCCAAAACGAGAGGTCGGGTAGCGATACCACCATATCCTTATAAGATGTTAGATACGATGGATGGCTAAGGTTTAAAGATAATAGAAGATCCTATGGCAGAGATGAAAAGATTTCAAATCAAAAAAAGTTAAATGAGGGATCAGATCAACGGACTAGAAACAATGGCCAGCAGATCAATGGACGGAAAAGAGGGACAGCTAGCGAAGGTGAGCGGAAGTTATTCAGAAAAGTTATATATATATAACGCGGCATGTGTAAAATAGACATTTCTTTCTTGGACATGTCGGAGTTGGAAGCTTCTGGAAGTGCAGAAGCCGAAAAGGACGACAGGGAGAAGGTTGCTCTCAGGCTTCCTGTAACAGTAGGGTTCCAAAACCCCTTTGTTTGCAACGTGCAGTATGTTTTATAGTTGTAGAATGGCAGACGAACAAGTTTCTACTAGTTCTAGGGTCAGAACGACCCTAGAAGACAGAGACTGCTATGTGTTTGACCCAGACCTTTGGTTCCCTATATCAAAAATTAAAAGAAGACTGAAAGCTCTGCTTTAACAAGGAATACATGTCCATAGGGTCCATCAGTCCTTTTTCATCTTCTTTTTCCTGGAACAGATAATGCCTTTCCTGGAGTTCGTGTCATGGTGTTCATTGAATTACTCAGAACCCCAACGAGTAATAATGAATGCTAAGAGGTCTAAAATTGTCTGTAGTGTTGACGCTACCGTCATCCAAAGTACCCTTGCTGTGCCTGAGTCACCAGCCCTAATTCCTGAAAGTTTCTCTGAAGAAACTGTCGTTACTCTATATAGGCAGATTTCTCCTAAAATCTGTAAAGCTTTCCTTGTCACTTTTTTAAAGCATAATGTAGAGATTACATATACCCCTTACCTGCTAGATGTCAGCCTTTTTAATGACCACACCCAGGTGGTTTTTTCTTTGATAGCACAATTTTTAGGTTTGGACTCAGACTTATGGATAACTGAAGTACAACTGAGCTTGTTATTCAGGATTAGTGTTAGTTCCTCGGAGGCAGGAAGTGAGTTAGTACCATCCCTCAAGTTTGAGGAATTTTTGGCAAAAAAAATCCATGCACAATTGAGTTGTTTTGAAAATACTAGATTTTTTCGATTTTAGGCATATTTGACTAAGATGATTCTGCATAGCAGTGCAGACGAGTTACGTTTCTCTCAGATACTCTTTACAGAGAATTTGGAGGACAATGTTTTCAATTACATGAACTACATTCTATCTGCTATGTACAAAGTTATGTTTGAAGAGGAACTACCCAGAGTGCTACCATAAATGCAAACTCTGATGCAGTTGAAAGATTAACTAGCCGTGGGCAACTGGTTCTTGCTAAAAGATGCCATAGTGATAAGGGTGTATGGTTTTGTACATGAACCATACTTTTTTCCATCATTTTTAACCATAAGGGTTTTTTCCCTTGAATTCATTCGGCGAAGGCTAATTGCAGAAGAGGAACAGTTTGGGCAATATCAGAAAGGTTCTGATATAAAGCGTCCTTGGCAAGTTCGCCCTTTTATTGTAAAGTTTAAAGAAGCTGTTAGTGAAGTGGAGAAATTGTTGAGAAATATGGGGTTCAGAAAAGATGTAGCAATTGCATATGATCCTCTACATATCATAGCCGAAAGGAAGAAGAAAAATGGTTTAAAGGCATTTGAACACCAAGAAGCTGAAGGATTGTTGAAGGGACAGAATTTATTGCAATATGAGCTCGAAGAGGAAGATGACCTAGATTTACAAGTCCAAGCTTTTATCGTGACTGATGATCCCATGGAAACAGACCAGCTACTTAACACTCTTGAGGTAGAAAGGAAGAGAGAATTACAAGAAGTCATTGAAACAGAAGAGGAAGAAGAAAGTGAAAAGAAAAGACTAAAATTTGAAACACCATATGAGTTAACTGTCCTAATAAGTGATACAGATGAACAGAAAGAGGGGTTATCAACCCCAGTTATCCAAGTCCAAGAATATAAATTCCAAGATATAGCAGGAGGGAGTGAGGATAGTAAATTTCCATCCCAAGAAGATATGTTTAAGTATCATGGAAAAAATAAGCAGGCATCTGCGCAGAAACATTCTGAACTAATGCCCACTGTAAGGAGTTTGTCAAAAACAGAGATGTCTTTGATGATGAGCAGGGATATCAAGACACGCACTTTCAATCTCATGATATCCGATAAAGAAAAAATAACAGAAGCAAGAATAGACTGGAAGAAGATACCCTTGCCAGAGAGGATTCAATTTCACAGGAAAATTGGAGAAGGTCTATATGATGACTTAGTAGAAGCGGACTTGAAGATCTTTAATTTGGAACTTACTGTAAATAAAATGGATGCCCAGTTAAAACATGAAAGGTCAAAGAATAAAGCACTTCAGCAGCATGTCAAAAAACTACAATTTGATTTAATTGAAAATGATGGAAGGGGCAAAGCAAGCCAGAAACTGTTAAAAGAGAAAGATAAATTTATCCAGAACCTTCAGAAGAGAATGAAAATTCCCAACACCCAGTTGATACAAGCTCCCAAAGAGACAATGTTAATACAAGAAAAAGAAGATTTAAGCAGGGAGATCAGTAATAATAAAGCTGAATTGCTAAGGTTTACAGAGAAAGAGGGATGCTGGGAGAAAGAGAAGATGAGTTTGAAGATTCGAATTGAAGAATTGAAGAGTAGTTTGTCAAATATATGTTCACAGTAGGCAAGCGAAGGCCCGAATAAGGACAAGGATGGTACTGACAGCATTGTACAGGCCATGTCCCAGATCAACCTAAAGGAGGTTGAAATACGAGAACTAAAGGAAAAGAATCAAAGATTGAAGGAAGAAAATGACGAAAGGGAAAAAAGGACAAATGCCCTACATAAAAAATATAAGGAATTGGTAGAGATGAACAACAAGTTTTCTCAGTAGATTACAGGGAGAACAACTATGTAGGGATGCAAACATATGGTTTGGGATTTAATTATAAAGTAAGCTGAGAGGTTCAAACCTTATCTAGATCTCATGAAGACAAAGGAGAAGATAGTCACTGATGTCTTTAAGAGTTGCACTGCCATGAAGGAAAAGCTACACAAAAGGCCAAAGGAGACTATGTATAATGCTATAAACTTTTAAAATATTTTGACATATAAGGATGTCATAGATTTGAGCATCAAGGACGGGGTCACAACCATTGGGGAAGCAAAACAAATCCTAGGGAAGTATGCGTTAGTCGAAGCCGTGGAGGCCAAAGCAAATGAAATGAATGAACAGTTAATAGAGTTCAAAGGACAGTTTGGAGGACTACTAGAAAAAGGATTTCCTACATTTTGGGATGAAAAGAAAAAATCGATTCCCCAAAGTGAACATAAAAAGTTGATTATTAGAAGACGGATGGATCATTCCAAGTTCAAACATCTGAGCCAGCCACTTGCACGGAAAATCCGGATTGACAAGATGGATGAAGAGTTCGAGATGTTGTACAGATTGATCTCTATTGTTGAAGGGATTCCACCCATGTCTTCTGTTGATCAGCTTAACATAAGGGTCCTAGATAAAGAAATGACAAGTTATGACATCCCAGCACCTGAACTTTGGATACCTATAGAGAAATATGGAAGGATGAAATATACCTATCATGCTCCACTTGTAGCTGCTACCCCTTAGATCTTAGATCTATGCATTTTCTAAATATCAGTTTATTTTTTATATGAAATTTTGTAATATAATTAGGATTTTGATTTTCCAAGACGTGGCAATGGGTTGCCTGTTATGTAATGAAATTTCACCATTAGACAGATACTTTAAATATATTTTATTTTTTAACGGCATACCAGCAAATGCGAGAAAGCAGTTAGGCTTATCTTGTTATGTTTTCTAATTTATGATAGTGACATCTGAACTATGATGAGGTGTCCCTATATTGTAACTAATTTCTGTTTCAAATGGGTCGAGTATGAGACTCGAGGCCACTATAAATTCCATGTATTTTCAAATGGAAAGGGTTGAGAACTTTTTTGGAGCTTTGCATATTTTGTCCCCTGTTGTTATTCAGAGATATTTTTTAATAAAGTTGTTAGAAGCTTACATGCATTTTTTTAGAGATTCTTGTGTAATATGTCTGGTAGTCTATTTTTCTTTTCCTATGTGATATGTGGTTCTTTCCTTTGTTAATCCATATTGTTAATATTCCTTCATACTTCGTTCAGTGTAGTATCTGAATGAGATTCATAGAAATTATGCCTTGTTCATTTCTTACCAAGTATTTCACAAAGTATTTCTGCTAAAGTTGGTATAGGATTCATCTGTGTATGCCTTATATCAATGGATTGTTCATCTTTCTTCTGTTTCACCAATTAAATCACTTTGACTACTAGTTGGTTGCTACCTTGCCTCTGTGTGAATGTATCTGCTAAGAATTTGATAATAATGTTTATGTTATACTTGAATTGACTCCATTGCCTAATATAGATCCCTGTTGTTCTCCAACCAATGGTTTACAGGAGTAAAACTTGTCCTACAAAAATCTGACCTTCTGTGTATGTTTTAATAGAACATCTTGAAGAATGAGTACTGGTATTCCTTTTTCATGGTTGATGCCCTTGATTATTTCTAGTTTTTCATTAGTTTATTGAGAGAGCCCTCTTAGACTATGTTGGGTCAGTAGCATCATTCCAAAGGTTGGTTAGTGGTTACCCTGAATTACCCTTCTTACAACCTTGGGTCAATTTGGGTGTTAACAAACATATCCTAATTTAAACTAACTTACCCTACCGTAACATATTATATACTAACCTTACATAGTTTAACCTTCTATACTCTTACCTACCCTAACGCAATATAGTCCCTCACATAAACTAGCCAATCATAACCTAACTTAGCTCAGTCTAGCCACAACCTAACCTAGCCTACCATAACACACCCTTACCTAGCCTAACATATCTTAGCATACCTTATCCTATCCTAACCTAACCTATTCTACCCTATTATAACCTAGCATAACCTAACCTAACTCGCCCTAAGATAATATACCATAATCGACCCTAGTCTAACCTAATGTAGCCTTAAATTAAACTAAAATAACCTAACCTAATGTACCACACCCTACCTGAACCTAGCTTAACACAAGCAATCCATGTCTAACCCAATCTAGGTTTTCCCATCCAACCCGATCCTACTCTATCCAAACTTACCTTACATAACCTAGCCTACCCTAGCTTAAGATACCATATCCTAACCTAGCCTATCCCACCTTACTTGAGCCTACCCTAACATTACTTGGTTAAACCTAACCTTATGTTTCATATCTTAAACTACCCTAACCTAACCTATCATACCCTAACCTAGTCTAACCCATGTTACCTAATCTTACCCTAAACTAGCTTGGTGTAACCTATCATTTTTTATCCTAACCTTACCATTCATAGCCTTACCTAGGTTCACCTAAACTTATCTTAGATGGTGTAACATATCCTAACCTAACCTAACCTAACCTAAGATAGTATACCATAGCCTAAATTAATATGTTCTACAATATAATAATCTTACCTACCCTATGAAAACCAAACCTAGCCTACTTTAAGCTACCCTACCCTAACCTACACTAATCAACCTTATTCTAACTTAGATTATCCTTAAAACAAACTAACTTATCCTAATGTACCCCACTGTACCTCAACCTACCTTAACCTTACATAAACCACCCTAATTCTACCCCAACTAACCTAACATAACCCACCCAACCTAAGCCTACCCTACCCTAACTTGGTCTAACCTAACTTTAAGTAGCATAACCTAGCATACTCTACCCTAATTTAGTGTACCCTAACCTAGCCTATACCAAATTACCTTAGCCCATCCCAACCTAGCATTGTCTAACATATCCTTACATTACATAACTTATACTAACTTAACCTACCATACCCTAACCTAGCCTAACCCACCCTACCTCAACCTACTATAGCTTAACTTTGTCTAGTCTAAAATTTCTCAACCTAATGTTACCTTACATGGCCTAACCTACCTTTCTAACCTACCTTCAACTAGAATTTCCTTACATATGCTATCCCATCCTAACATAAACTAGCCAACCCAAACATAACCTAACCCAACCTACCCTGACCTAGTGTACCCTATACAACCATACCTTACCCTGCCTTAAACTATCCTATATAATCACAACCTAACCTAGCCTATGGTGCTTACCATAACCTACCCTATCTATCATATCATGGCTTACCCTATCCTACATTATGTTACCTTAAACTATTCTACCATAACCTAACATACTCTACCCTGACCTAACTTAGTCTACCATACCTTATATTACCTTAGACTATCTTAACCTATACTAACCTATCCTAACCTTAACCTAACCCACCATATCCAGTCCTACCTCAGCATATACTAATGTATCAATAAATAGAATATCGCAAGCTAGCCTAACATATCTTAGCCTACATTACCTTACCCTATCTTAGAATAACTTATTTAGCCATTCTATCCAGGCCCAACTTAGCCTACCATACCCTGGGTAACTTACTTAACCTAACCTAGCCTTACCTAATGTAACATAAATTAGCTTAACCTAACCTACCCTAACCCCATAGCCTAACCTAACTTAGCCTAGAAAATATACTCTCAACTTAACCTAACTCACATTATCCTACCCTAACCTATCCCACTCTAAACCTAGATGACATCAACCTATTCCAATCTACCCTAATGTAGCCTAGCATACCTAATCTTACCCAACTTACCTTAACTTATCTAGCCTATTATATCCAAACTCAACTTAGCTTACCATACCTAGTCTAACTTAAAACAACCTAACCTATCCTAACCTACATTAACCTAGCTTAGTGTGACTTAGCATACCTTAAACCTATCATACCTTATCTTACCCTAACTTAGCCTAACATTCCTTAAATTAGCTTAGAATATAACCTAAACTAGACTAACCTACCCTACCCTAGCTTAACCCAACCTAACCTACCTAGCATAACCTAGCTTCACCTATACTTACCTACACTAACTCAACCTAACCTACCCTCACCTAAACTTGGTCTACCTTAGCTTACCGAGAATTATCCTAGCATATCCTATCACAACTAGACCTAACTTAGCCTATCCTACCTTAACTTACCCTAACTTAGCCTAACCTATGCAACCTAACATAGTTTAAATTATCTATACACTAACTTATCCTACCTTAGCTTACCCTAAAATAGCATAGATTAACCCAATGTAACCTAGCCTAACCTAACATATCCTAGCCCACACTACCCTACCATGGCCTAGCATATGATAACCCAATCTAGCCTGACATAGCCTATCATGACCTATCCCATTATAGAGTAACCCTATCTATCCTAGCTTAAGCTAATCCACCCTACCTTATCCTATACTAACCTACCCTATCCTATTGTATCATATCATATCCTCACCTACACTACCCTACCCTACCCTACCATAAATTAGCATAGAAAACTATAACTTACATAGGTTTCCTAGCTTATCCTTACCTAATATAGCTTAAACTAACCTATCCTATCCTATCTTAACCCAACCTAGGCTACCCACCCTATCTTAGCTTAACCTACCTCACTTAACCTAACTTAACCTAAGCTATCAACACTAACCATAGCCTACATTAGCTTACACTAAATTAGCGTAGCTTAATATATCCTTACCTAATTTATCCTATTATTAACCTAACCCACCCTATCCTACTCTAACCCTATCATAATATACAATATCCTAGCATAGCTTGACTTAGCCTAACTTAGCTTAACCTAACCTGTACTAACTTAGATTAACCTAACTAGCCTATCTTCATATAGCTTATCTTGATTCATCTAGATTAACCTAGCCTAGCCTATCCTAACTTAACCTCCCCTAACCTACCCTTTACTATACTAACCTAGCCACCGTAGATGTATCCTACCCTACCATAACCTTAGGGTATCCTTAAGCTAGTATATACTACCCTACTTTACCCTAACCTTAAGCCTAAATCCATAAGTTTGAATCTTATGTCTAAATCATTAAAACTAACCCTAAGATTGGTTCCCAACCTTATTTCTAAACTTAATACTTTAACCTAAATCCCAATCCTCACATAATAAATACTTATTTAAAGTAAAAAAAATCTCTCTATATATAATTTTATAAAAGAAATTAATTAAATAAAATAAAAAATTACATATACATTTTATAATTTGAAATAAAAATTACAAAAATTTAATAGAAAATACAAACCTTATAAGTAACGGAAAACTAACAAAGAAAATATTCAACATAAAAATAACTAACATAAACAATGACAAACGGAAAACAAACAAAACATAGAAGGGGGAAAAAATAAAAAATGAACAAACCAAGAAAATAATCAACACAAAAATAACTAACATAAACAATGACAAACGGCAAACAAACTAAACATATAAGAAAGAAAGAAGAAAAAAAGGCATATACATTTTGTGAAATTACAAAAGTTTAATATAAATACAAATAAGTTAACTTATTTTCATTAAAGGGCTGGTGCAAGCTAATGCTAGCCACTCATGATGCTTTAATCGCAATGGACTTCTGGAAAAACATAAATATGAACGTCAAAAATCAATATTAGAGCTACCTACACAACTTTTTGGAATATGGCGCAAGAAGATAAAATGTAGAAAATCGGATTACCTTCCAGAATATATAAATATTATTTATGAAAATTAAGTATAACTCCCAAAAAATGGGGTTCTCCTAAGGTTGGTATGTTATTTTTTTAAGAAAATATAATGAATATGTTTGCGTTAGCCCTCTGGTTCGGTATTCAAATGGTGGATTTTTGTTAAAAACATTATATACAGTCGTAGATAACAGGCTGTTCTAGTGCGGCATTATTTTTCCATATTTATTTATGTTAATTTTTTTTTTTAATTAAGGAAGTCATCCCATCCCTAAAATGATTAGGCCGAGCGTTAGCCCTCGATATCATGGTCTTAATTTAATCAATCAACAATTTTTTTTTAAGATGTATGTTTTTGTGTGTACTTGTGTGGGTTCTTTTCCGTTTTCAAAATAGGTGAGCCAATAAAAAGTTATAGACGGAAGAAATAACCTACTCTTTGTGTAAGATTGACATTAGTGCAATTGAAATTAACTAAAAAATAGGAACAAATAATAGTTTTAATAAAAAATTACATATTCGGAATCTGCACACATAGTTCTACAAGTGTGTGCAATTTCATTAGCAATGGAAAAGTGTAGCATATGTAGAATCATGCTCGAAACAGAAGAAGTTATAGAATAAGATGTATTTTTTTATATTATTATATGTATTTTGGCAACCCGAACCTAAAACCATAGCAGTCAAGTCATCCACCACGTTGGTGGGAAAAGAATTACCCGCCAAAATTTAAAAACTAAACTAGCGCGTGCGCATGTATTTAAAAAGCACGTACACACACAATGGCACATGCGTGTCCAAATATGTGTACATGCAAACTTGTGCGTGCGCGCAAATTGGCACGTGCGCGTTGTTTTTACTAAATTTTGAAATTTGTCATAGTGAATAAATAATTTTTATAATTATGTATTTTTTAATAATTAACAATGTTTTAAATTGAATTAAATTAAATTTATATGATGATGAGGAGGAGGAGGATGGGGATGATGACGATGATGTTGATGATGATGATGGGGATGATGATGATGAGGATAATGGGGATGATGACGATGATGATGATGACGATGATGGGGATGATGACGATGATGTTGATGACGAGAATGCGGATGATGATGCTAATGATGATGATCATCATCATCATCATCATATTCGTCATCATCAGCATCATCATCTTCATCTTTGTACTCATCTCCATCATCATCCATCATCTTCATCATCAGCATCTTCGTCATCATCATCTTCTTCATCATCATTGATAATGATGATGATGACGAAGATGCTGATGATGATGTTGACGATGACGATGACGATTGAAAATGATGATGATGACGAAGAAGATGATTATGATGATGAGGAACTAGGTGATGACAACAATGATGACGATGGAGATGATGATGAGGATGATGATGATGTTGATGATGAATATGATGACCAAGATGATGATGATGATGATGATGATGGGGATGAGGATGAGCATGATGATGAGGAGGAGGAATTGGATGATAACAACGATGATGATGATGATGATGATGATGATGATATATATATGATGGATGATGATGAAGATGACGATGATGATGATGATGTTGGTGATGAAGACAATGACCAAGATGATGATGGTGATGATGATGAGGATGGGGATGATGACAAGGAAGTGGGTGATAACGATGATGATGAAGATGGAGATGATGATGATGATGTGGATGATGACGAGGATGAGGACAATGATGATGAGGATGATGATGATGATCATATTCGCCATCATCAAGATCATCATCTTCATCTTCGTACTCATCTTCATCATCATCCATCATCTTCATCATCGTCATCATCATCTTCGTCATTATCATCATTATCAATGATGATGATGTTGACGATGATGATGACGATTGAAGATGATGATGTTGACGATGATGATGATGATTGATAATAATGATGATGATGAAGAAGATGATGATGATGATGATGATGATGATGACAATGATGATGATGTTGATGATGATGAGGAACAGGGTGATGACGACGATGATGATGATGGAGATGATGATGATGATGACGATGATGATGATGTTGATGATGAAGATGATGATGATGTTAATGATGAAGATGATGACCAAGATGATGATGATGATGATGATGGGGATGAGGATGAGGATGAGGATGAGGATGATGATGAGCAAGTGGGTGATGATGATGATGATGATGATGACGATGATGATGTTGATGATGAAGACTATGACCAAGATGGTGATGATGATGATCGTGGAGATGATGATGATGATGATCATATTCGTCATCATCAACATCATCATCTTGATCTTCGTACTCATCTTCATCATCATCCATCATCTTCATCATCATCATCATCATCATTGATAATGAATGATGATGATGATGTCATCATTGATAATGATGATGATGATCATGAATCATCATCATCATCATCATCTTCGTCATCATCATCATTATCAATGATGATGATGATGATGATGATGATGGATGATGATGAAGATGATGATGATGACATTGATGATGATGATGACGATGATGACGATGATGATGATGCCGATGATGATGATATTGATGATAAAGATGATGATGAAGATGATGACCAAGATGATGAGGAGGAGGAGGAGGAGGATGAGGATGATGATGAGGAAGTGGGTGATAACGATGGTTATGATGATGGTGATGATGATGATGACGAGGATGATGATGATGACGATGATGATGATGAGGATGATGATGATGATGTTGACGATGATGAAGATGATTATGATGATGAGGAGGAGGAGGCTCCTTGTAGAGGGATACTGTCATGGATTCTATGTGTTATTGATGACGCATGAAGTTTAGAATTTTCAATTAAGGCCCAGGTGGAATTCAATTGAGCTCAATATGTTTCAATAAGATCTCGAGGAACCGGTTTTCATTCTTCGATGATGTTCAATGCTTTTCAACATATCCATGGTTTTGCATGGTAGGATGAGGATGCATTCATGGCATTTGATCTTTACAAAATATGTGTTTTGTCAAAATGAAATTCAACTTGCCTCTTTGATGAATCCTCCTCTACAAGACTTCATTTATTGCATGAATGTCACAAACTCACGAAAACTCTAAACAACACTCAATGGCATGCAACTATAACCACAAACCAAGCAGAGGTTGATTTTGTGCATTGATAAAGAGAGGTAGCAGTAGGCAGACAATATGGAGAAACAATGAGTTAGAAAAAACATTTGGACCAAAGTACCACGATGCTTATTAATCAAATTTAAAAAAACAATTTTTGGCTCCGGAATTGTGGTTTATCACCACGTTTCTCTTTGAAACTTGCCATCAAAATACGTATAAAAATAACACGTCTTTACATCCTCTTCCATTTAAATCCTTGTCGCATAGTAATAAATAAGGATTATTATGCATGCACATCTCAGCTTACAATGTCAATTGGGTCAAGGCGCATAGACAACCATAAATTATCAAATGTGTCAAAGAGTAATCCCTTCCAATAAAAATTAAGACCCACCCTTCAAACTTCATCACCGAGTCCATATGCAAATATTTTCGAAGTGGGGGAAGGTTTGGCATTAAATGGTGTAAACCTTGGGGAATAAATGGTTTAATTTCTTCCACGGGTTTCAAGCTCTCACAGGTTGCTCATTGGCTCACACTCATTGATATTTTGGACACTCTTTGATCTATTGGACACAAAATCACCCTTGGAATCTATCAAACATCTTTAGTGGTATAGGAATCTAGTGGATTCATTCAAGCTACCAGTTTCCATTGCAAGTGGAGATCATTTCTATAGAGGTATGGTGAATTGTAAATGAGTCTTTTCATTCACAAGATTTGAGATGAGCCCATGCATTTTTGTTTTTGTCATATTCCCACAACAATATCCATGCATAGACAACAATGAATTTGACAAGAAGATTTCCCAAGTTCACATCTAAAAAAACTCATATGAACACTAGACAAGATGAAGTATGCAACCTCCTCATTGTGTAATTAGTTCCCAAGTTAATTTTGTTCTTTTCACCTCATTATACGCTAGAAAAAAAAACCACACACTCACTAAACATAACTAAAAATATCACTTCAACTCATCCACAAAACCTCAACTCTCTCATCTCTTATTCAATACCATTGTATGGAATGAGGATATCTGTAAGTATATGCACCTTTCCTTTCTCTATGAATCCAAATATGATAATATTCATCCATATTTACCATCCTTACAATATCCCCTCACCTTTAATAATGATTTTTTTTCCAAAAACTAAGACTTTCCCACTTCATGCTCTATTCAACATGGTGATTGTTGGAATAGTCCCTAGTTCCCCACTCTCCAACACCTCCCCACCCTAGATATTGCACATTGAAAGGTAAAATTATATTCCCCCTAATCACCCTTCCCAAGACCATGATCCTTGTTAGAAACCTTTGCATCCTCCTTAAGGTTTTGCACAAAACAAGGTATACATTCATTCTATTGTGATGCGTTGTTGAATTCAACCATGGGTATTTTAAACTCAAAATCACATTCTATCATCTCAAGGTTTATAGATCTAAGGAAATAGTTTGTTGTTGTTTCTTCAACTCCTTAATGTGTTATATAACCTAGTAATTTACGATGGTAAAGGACATTTCCTCAAATGGAAGGACATACCATTCCACTAGGAAGACAAAGCAATCAAACTAGGTGCAAAATTTAGAATTGATAACATTAAGGGAGAAAGCAAAAAATGCAACTAATTAAGGTTACCTTATTTGATGTAGAAAAATTATCAAACTATTCCCAAGGCATCTCTAGCCATCTCTGTTGTAGGGTGTTACTACCATAATTTTTATGAATTCATGGCCAGGCAAGACACTAGTTTCTCCTCTCTACACTTGACCAAACATCATCTATATTGATTGGAATTGTAAGGGATAATGATGTTTATTCGAACACAATCAAACCAACATAGTCTGTAGTTGTATATGTTAATTTGTAAAGTGGTAAGCTATGTTGGAATGTGTTAGGTTCATTGTATAATGGCACTAATATCTTATTTGTTGTTTTTTTGCAGGGGTAGGCCTGATAGTTGTGTTAAAGAGACTTTTGCAGATGGGAAACCCATGAAATGCAAAAAAAAAATAGAAGGAATCTGCCCATTGAAAAGGTCAATGACTTAAGAGAAAAGGCCAGGTTGGGAATGGAAAGATTGAGACATAGTCCTATCATTTCCCTAGATCATGCCACTGATCCTAACACAGTTGTTGACACAACAACCTCCTGTTCAAAACCACCAGTAAAGCGGTCGCGTCCAACGGACCTAACTCAAATTCCAACATCAACACAATCTCCAACCAACAATCCATCAACAAGTCATTCTGAAGTTCCTCACGACACAAGAATTTTGGGAGATGCTACATGTGTATAGATGGACATACAAGCCTTGTTTAATTTGCAATCTCCCCAAGAAGACCACAACCCTGTCGACCACACTCCCATTATGGCCCAATCTATGAACCAAGCACCACAACAAACAAGCTCGAGTATTCATGTATCATGTCCACCCTCCCTACCTCGATTGTCCAGTGCAAGAAGAAGAACTCCTAGACGTATTCATGTCGACGAGAGTGCTATGTCGGGGCTTGAAGGAAAGTTGCCAAAACGTACTATCGAATGGTAATGCAACAAAATTGTCAAAGAATATTTTGAATCCAAAGGTGATGGAGGTAAATGTCAATTATTTCTATGTTTGTTAAAGTCATGTTCTTTATCTGTTGTTAGGAGAATTTTGGGCATAAATATGGTTAAACGTTCAGAGGCTAGCAGTCATATTGTTAGAAATCTCCAATCTGCATTTAATGTGATTGGGAAGAATTCTCGTACAAAAGATCTTTATGCGGCTCGTCGTGTTTTAGCGGAATCAGTTGTAAGCAAGTTCCCAAGGCAACGTCGCCTACTATCACACACTTCTCACATACTAAAATTAAATAGAAAAAACTATTAAAAAGTACTATGTTATAAGAGAAAATCTTGACACTCTGGGTGGAAACGATTGTTGGGATTTTGTTGGTAGGTTGCCTCGTGCAGATAGGAAGCTAAATGATGTTGTTAAGGAGTTAGTACAAAAGTTTTGTCATGATCATACTAGACCTTCATCAAACCAAAGAGAGGTGCTAAAACTGAGAAAAGGTTCTACTGAACATGAGCCCCATGTTAAACACTTCCTTGACACCACACAGACTGAACTCTATGAGAGATTCAGGAATGAGCACACACAATTGAACCTGGGCCAAAGGTCCTTTGAGAAATGCAAACCATGGTACGTTCGTATATGCATTGATCAAAACACTTGTTGTAGATACCACGTAGAATATGAATATTATTATGACACATATAAACATATATTTTTTGATTTGCATACTAACATTGTGCAGGGCTGCAATGAATCCATACTACCACCAAATGCATCAAGATACTTTATCCACAATATCATGTGTCCAAGTCCCGAAGGACAATAGTATTATGAAAAATCCTATCTATATGGGACATGTTCTATGTGCAGTGGGTTTTCTCTTTTGAACCGTTGCATTCATGAAAGCAAGGACACATAATTTGGCATGATGGGTGTGGAGATGCAGAGCTTCAAGTACGTGACCTATCAATTAGAAAGTGTCAGAGAAAGTAAAAATATTGCATTGGTAAAGTCATAGGTACAAATGAATATTGCATATTTTTCATATTACACATTCAATTTATGGCATATACATTTTTTCAAAGGACACATTGTAATATTTCCCTTGTTTCCATGGTAACAGGTACCGGTATGTGACTTCTTGATGGAATTCTACGAGAAAACCGAGCAGTATGTTCAACATGTGCATGTAGCGCGATGGCAAGATGAGCAGTACTAAAAATGCAGGGACACATTTCCCGTTGGAACCATAGTGCCAATTTTGGATTTTGTAGAAAATTAAACCCTTCAGCCACAAAATGAAATCCAAAGTCAATACTACCATTCAGACCAAGTCAGCATCATGGTACATATTATGTATAGGCATGGGCCAGAGAGAAACAATGACAAGAGGATAATACTGAAGGAGACAAACTTTTACATAAGTGATGATAGAACCCATGATCTGCATTATGTGCAACATTGTTTTCGAATTTTCTATGATCAGTTGAAGGAGAGAGATATACAGATGGATCGGCATTGGATATGGTCAGATGGTTGTGCGGGCCAGTTCAAAAATGCCTGAGTATTCCAATGGATGAGTACTTTGCATAAGACTTATAATGTGCCGCATATCTGGAACTATTTTGAGACCAGGCACGGCAAAGGCGAGCATGTTGGGACTGGTGCATGCATCAAGACCGCACTACGAAGGGAAGAGATGAGGTTTGACAAGGAACCTCATATCTGAGATGCATGGTCCACAGTTCAATGGTGCTCTGCAACAATGTCAGAACGAGCAAGAGATCAACAAACATCATCGGTGGAAGGACGTGTGGCGAGAAATTTTTGGCTAGTGGTTGACATAGATCGATCACGTTCCTATAGTTGCGGCGCAATACAAGGAACACGTGGATTTCATTCAGTTCGAATCTCAAACAACCACTTATTTGAAATATGGATGCGAAAGCTTGCATGCTTTTGCAACCCTTGAAGTAGTGGCGAATGGGATGAATGCGAATGCATGGACTGGGTTGATGAATGGGATCGTGTGTCACTTGCAGTAGACTAATGTGCAGTTGTTGAAACAACCCAGTTAGAGGAGGGCCAGTCAGTGATTTCTACAGACTACGACCATATCTCAGATCTTATACAACCAGGACACATATACGCAGTTGTTGCACCGAAAGACAATGAATGGGGCATGGTTTATTGGTTGGCACGATGCATACAAGGTAAACAAACCCTCTACAGATCATCAATTGGCGATGACAGAATTGAATTTCCTACTGGCTCGATGGTGGTTAAGGGGGAATATCTTACACTAGATGGGAAGTCAAGAAATACTAGCGAGCATGTATTCATTAATTACAGACCAGGTTCAATGGTGTATCACTTCACAAACTTGATCGTTGGCACAAACATCCATCTTCAGACAATGTCAAGCAAGAGCTCAACCAAGGTACGCTACTACCTGCCTCATTCAGAGCATGAGAGATTGATGGAGACAATTAGCAATAGAGAGGATCCAGATGGAATTATTGAATTAGGCCAGTCAACTTTACATAAGAGAAAGAATTGCATCAAAGAATGTTATATTCTACATTGAGGTATGTGTAGTTTTATGTTATTTCGTTGGTACATGTATGGTATAATTTTATGAAATTTAATAAAAGCCCACATGATCTTAGAATTTTAATTGAGAATTCATGTGTTAGTATGGGTGCTCAATTTTTTTGTGTATTTATTAGTTTGGTGTGTGATTCCTTTCAATTGTGGCTTAGGAAAGTTCTATTGCTAATGTGATTTCATGTTTATTAGTGCTTGTGGAGTGTGAATTTCATAAAAATCAGCACTTGTTGTGTGTATGAACATTTACAAAGGGGTCAAAGGCTACTCCCTCTATTATTAAGTTGGTATCAGAGTAGGAGTATCCTATATAATAAGTGGAATTCTATTGAGGAAAATTGCAGGTCCACAATTGAGGTCATGGATAGAGTTGCATGGGAATTAAAGTGAAGATTGCAACTCCAAAGTTGAGGTATTGGGTAGTGTGGAAAGTGGAAGACGTGAAGTGAGTAAAGAAATATAACTCCAGCTAATGTTGGATAGAGGCTTTTGAGTGATTGTTGGCAGTGCCAATAGTAAAGTTGGGAGGACATGTCAAGTGGAGAAGGAGGAAACCCATTTGAGGTTTTGTATTTGGAAGCTAGATTGAAATATGTTGGCGTTGAAAAACTCTGCAATTGTAATTGTGGATAGAGTTGTCCAAGAGTTCTAAATAATTTGAGAAAAACAATAGTTGCAACAAAAGAAGGCTAAGTAGAACTATTATAAAAGGGTTAACTAAAGAAGTTGATAAATGGGTATTTGTGAAGACAAGTGCAAAAGTGAGGTTGGGTAGAGCTGCAAAATTTGAGAAGAAGGTGCGCAATAAGGAGGTGCAGAGATGGCATATATAAAAAGATTTCAAATTCCAAGAGCTTTAACCAAAGAAGGTCCTATGTGAAAGAGGAATTGGATGAGATAGTTGAATGCATGAATAAAATAGTGGTTAAGTTAGAAGCTTTGGAGGTATCTTAATGGATTAAATAAACTTTTGGTCAAGGTAAAGCCTTGAGAATATTAGCGGAAAGGAAAAATATTTGGAGTGATGAGGAAATATTGGGTGTGTGTGAGCTAATTGTGAAAAGACGTGAATTGTTGGAACATGTAGAGAACCATGTCATATCAAGGAATGTGATGTGCATAGAATCAACCCAAGAATACAAGATACAAAATGAAGAGTTGGTGGTAGTTATGAGGGCTCTTGAGAAAGTTAAGGAAGTTGAAGAATATTTTGCAAAGGAGATAACAATTCACAAGGAAGTTTTGAAAGAGGAAATTAAGCATGTGGTTGAGCAAAGAAGAGGTTCAAATTGAAAAGGAAGTATGATATGATGAAGAATATTTCTGTGGTAAAGAAAAGATGATGGTGATCAAGAAAGAAATGAAATTGATTGTGGATTTGATGAATGGAGTGAACAACTAGCTTAATGTTGAAGGCCATTCAAATATTATGGGTTTATGGTTACAACAATAGAAGGTGAAGGTAGACAGAGGGAAGTTTCCATAAGTATGTGTACATATGAAAACTCTTCTATCATGGAGGAGCAAAGGTATAATTATGATGACAAATTCCATGTGGATGATGGACATAGAGAATGTACTAGGACTTCCCCAACAATGGTTAAGAAGAATAAGGAGATTGCCTTAGTTGCTGTGAAATATGTACATGAGGGGAAGGAGACTATTGAAGTTGCATATACACTATGCCAAGATGCAAGAGAACAAGAGAAACTAGAAGAACCCTCCATTTTGGTAACTATTTAAATGTTTGTATTTGTGTAGGTGCTAACAACACTATTAGAATTGAAAAATGTGATAAAGAACACCCTCACGAGGAGTTGAAGTTGTCAAGAAGCAAAAATAAAATGAAGAGAAAGGAAATTAATGTTATCTGAAATTTGAAGCAACATATATAAATAAGTTTGGAGAAGAATTTCATGTTGATGTAAATACTATTGAAGATGTTTATGAAGGTCATAATGCTAAAAGCATGCCAAAAGTTTTGTGTAATGTTGATGAAGTAGAAGGTGATGATGTTGAATGTGTTGAGATGGATTATGGTACTAACGATACAAAACTTGAACATATAAATCTACAAGGAATGCTAAGTTTGCATAGAAATAATAGTATAAGTAAGTAGCTGGTGAAGACATAGAAGATGGTAAGTTTTCCTTTGAGCAAGAAGAATTGGAAGAAGAACTAGTGGAAAAAATGATTTTAATGTGAAGCCTTTAGGAGGTCAAATATTTTTATCAGTTGATAATAAGATGGCATAATTCCATTGGAAAAATTAGTGTTGGTGAAGAGGATGACAAGGATTGGAAGTGGGATTGTGGTATGTGCATAATTGTAAATGATGAAAACTAAGATAACAATCCCTAAAGTGAAGTGCATTATGAAATCAAAGGATGACGAGTAGAGGGAATTTTTTTTATAGTTGATGATGATAGTAGTAGACATGAAGAGCATAAGATGATATTGAGACTAAAGAAGAGAATAAATATAAAGATGGCTTAGTGCTAGGGTTTGGGTGAGGATTAGGGCTAGAGTTATAGAAGGAAATTGAATTAGGGTTAGAGTTAGAGTTAATGATGATGATGAAGATGGTGGTGATGATGAAGACGTTGACGGTGATGGTGATGGTGATGGTGATGGTGATGGTGATGGTGATGGTGATGGTGAGGATGAAGAAGATGGTTTAGTGCTAGGGTTTGGGTGCGGGTTAGGTCTAGAGTTAGAGTTAATGATGATGATGAAGACATGATGATGATGGTGACGGTGACGGTGATGGTGATGGTGAGGATGAATAAGATGGCTTAGTGCTAGGGTTTGGGTGAGGGTTAGGGCTAGAGTTATAGAAGGAAATTGAATTAGGGTCAGAGTTAGAGTTAATGATGATGATGAATATGGTGGTGATGATGAAGACGTTGATGGTGATGGTGATGGTGAGGATGAAGAAGATGGCAACTTCTGAAGATGATTGCCACTGTCACCTCAGCAAATATTTTCCCAAGTTAAAGGCCTACTTTAAAGGCCAAGGGAGGCTTCTAGATCAAGGTTGGAGAAAAGGTCTGAGGATTTCAAACTTGTTTGAAGATTAAGATGTGTTTTCCATTAAGTTAAAGTCCCATGTGAGTGCTTAATTCAGAAAGTTGCAAGTGAATTAATCCAATAGACACCTTTCAGAAATAAATATTTCCTCGTGTGTAAAATGAAAGATCATTCATGGATAAATAAAGATATTCACAAAACTTAAACCAACAATGAACCATAATGTTGTAGAATCAAAATTCACATTAAAACATGTTGGCTTATTTCCCAAAATCATCCACAAATGATATTATCTAATAATGCCAAGGTTATATTTATTAGTTTACGAGTGATTATTGAATGAGACCCTCTTGGAGAGAGTAAAATCTTTGCAAGAGGGTGTTACCCAATCTATTAAGGGTCCAACTAGGTTGTAGTGATTTGAATCACTTCAATAAAGATGGCTAAAATCTTATCTTCACAAAAATTATTAATTAAATGTTTTTCCATATGATCCATGAGCATATAAATATAAAAAGATGTGCTGGAAATAAAATCAGTAAACCACTTGCGCGGGTTTGGTAACTTCTAGAATGTAAATGATTAGATGATTGTAAACATTCATTCAATAAACCATAAACATTTAGGATATGTTGTGTGTAATTGCTTAAGACAAATTTGTGAAATAATAACCATTCAAATAACATGCAATTAACACTATGATCCATAGATGAGAGTTGTGAATCGAAGACAAAATCATGTATGCAAAAATGTAATCAAGAACAAACTCATATACACAAGTGCAGATCCATCTATTAATATGCAAAAATGATCCAATCATGTACACTTTTTGGAAAAATGGAACATCGTTCCTAGCGTCTATATAATGGCAACTCGTAACCCGTACAAAAAAAGGCAACTCATGCCCTATACAAGATATGGCCCATGGTGCCCTGTACAAAATATGGCAACTCATGCTGAAAATGCCACATCGTGGCTACTGTACATAGGAGGGTCTCTCAATCCTCCTGCCCACCCTCGGAGCTCCCAGGTGCATCTCCAAAATCAATCTTCCTCTTCTTCGTGCTAGAGGAAGATGGGTCCTTCCGACGTCTTTGAGCACGTCCCCCTGAGCCCTGAAACAACAACAATAATATGTCAACTTTTCTTGGCAATTATACAAGTATAAAACATAATTTCAAACTAAAAATAGTTTTCAAATCTTGGATAACTCACTGCATGCGAGACTGTAAGTCATGAGGGGGTCTCCCTCCTCCGTGATCCAAGTCTCTTGAAAATTCCACCCTGCAACATTTAGAACAATCAGATCAATGCTAAAACTAGATGCATATAGTAATTTCCATTAAAATTGAACGATATTTTGATAAACTAGTCAATCTCACCGTGAACAAAATTGGTTGGTCTTCGGGGCTGGCGGATGGAGCAGTCGGTTGGAAAGCCTGCTCCGATCCTAGGGTGGATGGTAAAGGGGAGGATGTAGCCACATCAACGGTGGCTACACCACTGGGGGGAACAATGGAAGAAGGGGGCGTGGCAGGAGGAGGCATGGACTGGGGTGGGGGAAGTGGAGATGTACGTCTAGGGCTATAAACCCCAACTGGATGTAGTATGGATGGGCGCACCCTAGAAGGGGAAGCGAGTGTGGTGGGGGAATGTGGGGGGGGGTGAGGTCTGTGTTGCGGGAGAGGGATGGGTGACTTTGGATGGGTGGTGTGCCATGGTCGGATGGGGGAGGGTGGGAACATGGGAAACTGATACGGAGGTGGAGCTGGATATGATGCCTAAGGGGGAGATGGATGGAATTGTGGTGCTATATAGGAGGGGGGGTTGGATGGAAGGGGTTGGGGAATGGGGCATGTATTCCAGGGGATACAACTGGCATATAAAGTGGCCGAAAGGTCGGGGAGGGAGGAATAACGGCACTGGCAGGCCTAGGTGCTCGCACGTGCATACACATTTATAACCTCATAGTTTAATATACAAAAATATAAATATACACAGACAAGTCATCGTATTTGAAATTAAATTTATGCTTTAATACACATGATACCTGTGCACGGGGAGAACTACTGGTCCCCGGTGGCGGTGGCTATTCGCTGGAGCCCGCGGACACCTGTGCGAACACTACAATTTTTATACTGAATTTATAAAAACAATATTAACAATATTAAACACAATGAAAATGAGAATGACAACGATGGTACTTAAAAAACATGACTATAATAAATTTATATTCAAGTTAGATGATATTCAATATTCTGAAAGGATAGAAGGTGGCATGGCATGAAATTAAAATTAAACAGGGTGAGAGGGCATAGAAGGTGGCATGGCATGAAATTAAAATTAAATAGGGTGAGAGGGCATAGAAGGTGACATGGTGAGATTTTCATTTTCTAGAGTCATCCCCATGAGTAGGTGAGCTTTTCCTTTGGCCCTAGAGAGATGTGCAGTGTCTCATAAGCGAATGGAATTCATGTCCATTTACAAATTTGAATTGGAAACCTATGTAATGTGTTTGGGTTCTTGATGAAGAGTTCCTAGGTTTTTATGTCTTCTTATAGATTTGTAGTTTCCTACAAGCTTGGTTCACCCAATGGAAAAGTATTTGCATCCCTAGAGTGAGGATCTTGAG
This sequence comes from Larix kaempferi, assembly GCA_027924585.1. NCBI lineage: Eukaryota > Viridiplantae > Streptophyta > Pinopsida > Pinales > Pinaceae > Larix > Larix kaempferi. Next base: position 181,178 of record BSBM01000262.1, read on the forward strand.
TCCCTTTATTTCCATAACATTTACATCATCAAATAAAATGGCATCTCATTGTTTAAATTTGCAAAGAGGTGCTAAATAGCATCTCCTTGCCCTTTTGCTTAACGAAACCTTTGATGCTGAAGTATTTAAACATGATGATGTAGAATCCCACAAAAAAAAAGAGGAAGCCCTAAGTTTCTAGCGTGGCCTTTGATGTGGTTGTGTGAATTCAAACCAAAACAAGCATGCAAATAAAACATTGTATGTGAACTATTATGTGTCCATTGAAAGGACAAAGTCGGCTCAGCAATTAAAAATGAAAATTACATAGACAGGTCGATTGAATATCCTGTGATATGATGTGCATGTACAACAGAAAGACATGAAAATGTAGACAGTATGAAGAGACTATGATATTTTGGGCAGTAGTATGGTGAAAGGAGAGAATGATGTATTTGTGTATATGCTGGTTAAAATTATGACAGAGTGATGATGAGCAGAAAGTGATATAAATGTGGATATGTTTGATAGCTTGACAGTAGAATGATAATTTTCCTATGGTTAATGACAGTTTGATGACAGGTTAAAGATGTGCATGTAAATAGATTATCGATATGTTTGAGAAGATGCTGGACATGATGAAACAGGGACATAATGATGATTGAAGACAAGGTGTTGGCAACAGATTGATGAATGAGATGATGTGAATAATGACATGACTGTGATATGTGACAAATATGTAATTGTAAATACAAGCAGGGTCTTGTATCCATTTTCTTAGTAGGATGTAAGAAAAACTAGGCTCGGTCCTAGAAGATGAGTTGGTGCTCATTGTATCAGTTGGTGCTAAATTGCCTCGCGGTTGTAGCCGTTGAACCAAATACAAAAGATTACAAAAACTATATCTAGTCTCGTATTATGTGTTGATGTGTTTCATTAGTTGATAGTTAGTTCATTGATGAATATGATGTGAATGTGAAATGATGATATAAGAGTTGGTGATTGAAGTTGAAATTAAATAAAGTATAGGTTCACTGGTTCACCCCACTTCTCAATGAGCATTGTGTCTAACACAAATGTTTATAGTTTTGTTAGGTTTTCATGTTTTATAAGGTTTCACTTTTTTTTTGTGGGATTATATACGAATTTATATCTCTCAAATAAATTAGACAATATTATAAACACAACTGTAAAATATGATGATAATATGGTAATTACTCAGTGCTGATTAATTTGTAATTACTAAACACAAATTACTCGTAACTGGATCTAATTATTCAAAGTAAAGAAGTTACCTGTGTGTATGGTGCCACAATCTCCTCTGCTGCCGCCGTGGCTCCATCGAGTTCAAAGGAACCGACATCCTCCCACCTGGGGGGTGGAGACCCAGCACCGAATAACTGAACATTAAAATAAATAAAGTCAACAATGTGTAATTCAAAGTTAAATATATTAAACAATACGATATCAAATAAAATACAACAAATACTTGAACATTAAATAAAACAATAGCAAACTTGATCGTTGAAGCTCCCTGTGGCATGCTGCTACGTATCACCATGGCAAGAATGACCACAGTGAGGACAACGATGTGTCATTTTTCCAACAGAACTAGAAGGCCCCACCTGGGTTCCACCTGTACCCGGCATGTCTCGGCCACCACCCATAAACTGTGCAGTTGTCTGTGTCTCATCGATGTCCTCCCAGCTGTGGGAAGACATGGCCACAAATTTGCTATGTCTAAACAAGTCATGTGTGGCATGTCTGACAGAGTCATGAATCTCATCTAGACCGCTACCAAACCCAGGTGGTTGAGGAGGGGGGTTTGGCTCTCTCCTAGGTGCAAGAGGTCCTCTAAGTGGGTTGCGGTGCACCTGAGGTCAATCTTGGGCAGAGCCAAGACCGACACCCTGAAACTCAGTGATGTCAAAATAGTTGACATGGTACCCTAGCTCAAACTCAGCCCACAATTTCTGAAGGAAATACTGTGGGACCTCCAAATTGATGCACAGGGGCTTGTCAAACACCATGAACCACCTTTTTCTCCAGTTATCTCTCCATTGCTGGTAAATGCACCAGTCCATGCAAACCCGAGCCCTCATCAAAGCTAGAGGCTATCCCGTCGAGGGAACTATGAACTTGCTATACAACTGGGCTTTGGTGATGTTGAGGTCTTTTATCTGCTCTTTGGACAACCCAGTGGAGTAGTGTTCCCTCATTCGATCCCTGTATTGGCTCAAGTTTGTTATTTCACTGTGTGCAATATTGATTGAGTCAATAATGTTTTGAAGTGATGATGCCAAGGAAACCCGAGAGGGTTCCTTGGTACTGTTCAATTCATTACTTAGTGCCCTCAATTGATTTAAGTCTTGGTGTAATTGATCTTCAGGGTTTTCATTGGGTTCATTGTCGGTTCCCATATTGTCTTCTGGAGGTCGGGTTTCATCGGATGGTGGTGGTGTCTCTGACATCTTGTTAGGTGTGTAGATGGCCTCCAATTAAATTTCCTTGGTTTTTTAATGGATTATAATTTTTTTTTAATTAAAATTCAAATGGAAAACAAACAAAAAAACAAAAATAAGCACAAATTTGTGCTTTGAGGAGCACCTACCTGGAGAAATGGATGGCACCGTGGTGTAGGGGTGATTGCATGGCGTTGACGACGACTTGGGTGCACGAGGACGTGTTCGTGGGGTCGAGAGTACGCTCACGGGTTGGAATTTTGGCTCACGGGTCTGTCAAAAATGACAAAACCCGTGAGCTCTGTTTTTTTTTTATAAAAAAACAGAGTTGTGCACGCGCCACTAACGCGTGCGCGCCCATTTGTGCGTACGCATCAAGGACGCGTGCGTGCCCCTTTTGTCCACGTGGACATTTGGCATTGCCGAAGCAGAGATGCGTGCGCGCCTTTGGAGGCACATGCACGTCCTTTTATTTATTCCGCTCACGCGCCCTTGTTGCCATTATTTTGGGTACCAGCTTCGTGCAGGTACCCTAAACAAAGTTTAAAAATACATTTTAAATAAAAATAATTTAACATAATCAAAAATACAAATAAGTTAACTTATTTTCATCAAACATAGTTTAATGAAATACATTTTAAATAGAAATAGTTTAACATAATCAAACATACAAATAAGTTAACTTATTTTCGTTAAACAAGTTTATTTTCATTATAAAAAAAAGTGAAAAGACTTTTTTGTCTTCGCGAATCTTGACTCAAAAAATACAATATTTAAATGCAATATGCCAATATCACAGAGAGGTGGGTTACTAATGCAATATGCCGATATCATAGAGACCATAAAGATGAATGGTATTTATGGCTGAGATTGGTTAAACTAACGGGAGATAAATGTGAGATAACTGAGATAAAGACAATTTACTCATTTACATAACTAACATAAATATTTCTCAATGTGATTTAAAATTTTAAATGAGGTAAGGAAATAATGTCTATATGGGTAATTTTCGAATGAGCAGTAATATAATCAACCAGAGTTCAGATTTCATTCCATACAATGGACCTCCATGGCCGCTATCATACAAACATGAGCAATTTTAGAATGAGTCCAAATATGGTGATATTCGTAGAGTTTTGATAATATTTTATTCACTGTTATAATATTTTATTCACTGTTACAAACAACCTTTGGAATATGTACAAGGCTCACCTATATGGCATCTTTACATGGGCCGTGAGATAATAAGAAGACCAATTTCTGTTGTAGAATAGCACTGGTCGAAAAGATTATTCACTTTTCGAATTATTTTTACCAGAGAAGTGTTTTCAAAGATTATGCCCTTTTCAAAATCGACCAAAAATATTTTAAATTTTCAAATAGAATTCGAAAACCTTAAATTTTATTGAAACCTTGACCATATAATGGTAATGATGGAGATCTTCCACGCACTCGATAATCCATGCCCTAAAAACTAAAATCCCTAATTCTTTCCAATTCTAATTTAGAGATAATAAAAACTAAAACCGCTAATTCTTAATAAGAGACCATGGTTAAAAAATGTTTTATAACTACGTTTTGATTTTTAAAATTTCATATTTAAATTTAACAAATGAGCTAAAAGAACAAGCGAAGATTAGTATTTTAAACTAATGAGAGGAGCTAGTGGGAAAGACAAATACGAAGTCGCGCTAAAGTAATGGGGAACTAAATTCCCTGGTGGGCGCTGGGAAGGAAGTAATACCTGTTTTTTTAACTAATAAGAAAATAAAAGTGGGTCTAAAAAAGAGGCCATTATACTACTAAAGAGATAGGTTAAATAGAGCCAGGCCATTAAACTACTAAAGAGACATTAAGCTATTGAGAAACCGATGAAAAATTAAGTAGATAAACAAACATAATATGGATATTTTAACTACTAAACAACCGATTAAGCAAAGTTCAGCGGGTTATACTCGTGAGAAAGAGAATGATAATGAAAGATAATGCACGATTGAAAGAAAGGCACAAGAAGCCAGAGCCATACATACCTGTTTGAAGAAGGGTTTGGAAGGATTGAATCATATCCAAGGCTTGTTTTCCAACCCATGGCAAATGCGAAGGCTGGTCTTCCAACAAAAATATTTTCCATTAAATTGAGGGAATGAGATTTGAGATAAGATCACTATATCTGACAGAGTTTTAAAAACTAAGAAAAAAATAACAAAATTTACCATTCAGAGTGCAGTATTCGATATTGATCGACGTTGAGTAGTTCTGCTGCCTTTCCTTCGAAGTTGAGTAGTTCTGCTGCCTTTCCTTCGATATTGTTCGAGTGGATGATTCATCAGATTCGTCAAATTCAATTCATCCTCCTTCCAACCCAAATAGGACTGACTCGGACTCGACTCAAACACAGACTCACCACACTTAGACATCCAGAACCGTTCTCAAACCAGACACAGAGACTCGGACTCAAACCACATAGAGACTCAGACATCCAACCACAGCCACATACAAAACAAAGAATGAGGAGGAAAAAAATGTTAGAAACAATGTAAGATTTGAAATATATAGTCGTTAGTTCCTGCTTTTTTCTCCTCTCTCTGGAACCCTTGCTAGGTTAGATGAGACAAAATTCCTTTCTCTAATCAACCCTCTTAACACATTACACAGATTCTTAACGGTCCACTTTATCTGAGCTTTTAAGGCACTGCCCGTTAGAGGCTCCCATGCTTTCTCTGTTTTGATTTCAAATTTTATTTTCCCAACGGTCCAGTTTATGCCAGCTTTTGAGGGACCGCCTATTACAAGTTCCCATCCTTTTATTTTATCATAATTTTCTACTTTATTTTGTGTTTTTTCTAAATAAGGATATGACGCGGCAGCTTTTCTTTCTGGAACATTGCCCAAAATTTCAGGTGTTCAATGCTTCCTTGACATGATTGGATTTAATTCTGATGCACATATCCATTGATCCGTCACATTACATTAAAGGAATCTATATTTATCATTAGAGTTTGGTATACATTTTGCCGTGATTTACTCTATTTAGCCTCAAGAGTTTGTTTTATAGTTTACTATAGTGTAATATAGGGTTTTTTTCTTCTTTATAATGGAGTTTTAAAATTGTGATTTTTTAAAAGAATGGAGGATGGTATGTTAGTTATACCTTTTTAATTTTTTTTTTAAGAATGGAGGACATGTTAGTTATTTTTATACATTGTTTTATTTTATTTTAATTAGATTCGTTTCATTTTTATCCATACATTACCTCCTTATTTTAATTAGATTTGTTTCGGTTTTTATCCATATATTACTTCCTTTTGACCAATTTTCATTTGTTTGAAATATTATAACTATTGTCAATGTTCAATGTTTTCTTAATAATACAATTATGATTTATGAGTTATTTAGTATTTATGTTGCACAAGTGAGGAATAAAGTTTCCCTCAAATTTGCAGGACCCCAAGTTGGGAACGAAAATAATATATATTAAAAAAATATAAAAATAAAATAATTAAAAAAACATGAGAAGAGGAGAAACATAGGGAAGAAAATAAACATTAACACAAACTAGATGACTTAGCTTATCCCTTATATTATGGTTGTAACTAGAACCTCTTAGTAGATTGAAATGGCAGTAAAATCAACATTACCATCCATGTCATTGATTGTATAAGGTATAATCTTTCTAAAGTGGGAAGTTTCTTTATTGATTAGCGGTAACTGCAATTTAGCGTAAGGATGAGTGAATACTCTAGCACAAGCGGTAGACAGAGATCAGTGTACCAACTCACAATGTAGCACAAAATAAACTTTTACTGCAACTTAGTTTTCTAGAGAAAAAATTCTGAGTTAACCATGTATATGTATGGTCGCGAGGAAATAGGAATGTCTTCAACAACCCTCCAAGGAAAGGATCCCACGTTTTCAAAGACATGCAAGAATAAAACAGAAAATGATAAAGATCAAAAGATCTCATCCACAATGATGGGTCGGCCAGGTATATATTTAATTCAAGAAATACTCATAAAAAGGTTTAATGGCAGTGCAACTTTGATTTGTTTTGTCTTTAATGTTCCATACATTGACTCCCGAGATGCAAAATGTCTCAGGTGCACCCTTGCATCTCCTTCTCCTCTTTCTTGGAAATTTTAGTTTTGATTGGTGGCGACCATGAATGCGTGGAATCTCCCAGTGAAGGAAAAGCAAGAGAAAATGTTCCCAAGTTCCCGATTTTAGAGGGTAAAAGTTCCTAATAAGTTCCCAACCATCTGGAACGGTTCCCACTGGATTTGGAAAGTTCCCTACTAGTTCCCAAGTTCCGTGGAACGTTGGAACTTCCAGATGGGAGCGGTTCCCGTGCTACATAGTTTAATATGGTAGTATTGTTTGTTATTCTTGAATAGAGAATATCAAAATTTCATGTTACAAGTGTATAATATTAGTAGTAATGATTTATGGGTTTTTTTTAAGTTACACATTTAAGAAAATTGTATGCCCATACCCATGATGTTATCCCTGTATTATTTGATAAGTCAAGAAACCATACATTTTTTAAGTGAAAAACACCACTACAGAATTACGGAATGCATGTTATGGTTTCAACATATTAAAAAAATTGTTTATGGTTTAGGTAAGTCAAGAAACCGATACAAGGTAGACAAAAGGTGGCCAAAGTAGTGAAGAGCTAGTGAATGATGTACCAGGTTGAAAGGCTTGTTGATCTCATCCGAGGACACCACGCATGGTCATTTTCCCACATTAAACATGACAACAATAAGGTGGCTGACCTGTTGGAAAACATTAGGGAACGAAATGAATCACGGGTGGCTGAAGAACAACTACCTGAAGAAGGCGGTAATGACTGGCAGATCTAGTGTATCCACTTGGTGGCTCATGACATTAGGTTGTATTAGGAATTGATGGGGTGCACGAGTGATGACATGAATTCCATGATGAGGGCACACATGTCAATTCCACTCAACACCTGGAATTCATCCCATTTGAACTCATTAAGAGAGGCAGGTTCCTCAATATTAAACGAGGATATGAATGCCCATGAACTCACTCTAATTTTCAATAATGTGGAAATATTGGAGCCACCTCCATCCATTGAAGGGAAAGGTACGGTGAACCAAGAAGAGCAGCCGAGAGATGTACAGGATTCTCATGCAACTCAATAGCAAGTTCAGAGGAATTATTATGGTTACTGTAATTGGGATGAGCATCTCGACTATTTATTCGAGGCACTCACATCCTCTCCAAATTATGTTTTTTCATTTTCTATGGAGTTCTTCTATGTGCAAGAAGGAGCGAGTGTGGTGTTATTTGTTGTACTTGGGAACTGTTGCAATGTCTCCTAAGCGGCAAGAGCGTAAGGGTAAAAAGACTAAGGGAAGGAGGAAGCCGACTCGGGAGTTGCGGAAAGCAGGGAAGGTCACCCATTTCTTATGGAAGCGCATACCACCTATTATTTGGGATGAAATTGAAAGGGTTGAGCGGGACCTGTGGAATCAGGTGAAAGCCATGGACATAGAAACTATCAAGGAGGAGGTGAAAGAATGGATCTGTGATTCTGGGACCATGGTTGGGCGTCTTTTCGTTTATGATAGGATTGTCACCACCTACTAGGTGACCAAGGAACTTTTGTCCCACATTATGATGGATAGGGAAAACAAATATCTGGGAGAGGTAGAACCAATGAAAACGTGGAAGGAGAATCTGGACGATAACCGTTTGATGCACGAGAAAATTGACCACGTTTCCCTAAAGCTTGGCCTGCCACTGGAGACTCCAGGTATTGGTGCCGGTACTTCTGTTGCTCACTCTCTGGGGACATGCCCCATTCACGATCCTTTGATCTAGTCTACTTCTGCAGACGATCACAAGCTGGGTGGCCTCCGTTCTGGGACTTTGCTCCACTGGAACGTCCCCCAGGTTCCAAAATCATGGACTCCAGGTTGGTTTATTTGGGATAAAGGATTTTTGATGCTATGTCTCTTTTGTTCAGACAATATGTATGGTGCTTGCAGTCTTACTCTACGGTATCTTTCTGTGTAGTTTGTTTCTCTACAGCTCTAGTTTCCATTTCCATAGTTATGATGACTCTGTTTGTAGATCTTTTGAGACAGCCTTTGAATATGTTTATTGTAATAAGGGCTAAGGGGGTAGACAATTTTTTGTATAAGGGATAGTTGAACGGATAATTCTGGAAGTGGGGATATTTTCATATGTCAGTCTCGCAGAAACTTTTGGCATGAAAGGCCCTGCAAGTCATGAAATTTTTTACTGAAGGCTTCATTTTAATATAATTTTTCTTGCTTAAAAAAAAGGTAAGTCAAGAAACCATATATTTTTTAATGAAAAACACCACTACATAATTAGGAAATTCCTGTTATGGGTTCAACTTATTAAAATACTTTTTTATGGTTTAGTTGACTTTGGATTTGGTTTATATGATGTCCATTCATTGAATCTAAAACTAATATTGTGAAATCCATATAGATTCATCATAGATTGGTTTGGCCACAATTTGTTTTTCCTTTGCCTTTGAAATTGGTTGGGCATGTAAAATCCTTATAATCTCTTAGATTTGAAGGCAGTTTAATCTCATGATATTTTAATTCATGCCTATACAAAAGAAAAATATTAAGGTTTCTTTAGAAATATTGGTCTCTATGTGTTCACATGGTTGGGGAATATCTTGGGAATCTAGTAGAAGAATAACTTGTTACTGGAAATATTAATGCAATATGAGGATACTCAATGCCAAAATTAATTATGTAGATGCATTCATTGTCATTAACCTGAAGATAAAATGCTTTAAAACTTTAATGTTAATGATCCACCGAATTTTGTTGATTTTTCAACTTTATATCTCACCCCCCCAACTATCTCACCCTGTGTTTTTTTCCAAATTGATTTATAAAAGATTTATTTGGAGGTAATGGAAATGATTTTGATGATAATAAATATCTCATAAAAATAAGAAAACTATTGTATTGAATGGAAATAATTGGAATTTATGAAACCTAACTAGTTTTTCCAATATGTGTTTGTGTTGTGCTTTCAATGATACTATTGCCAAAAGGGACATATGTAATTCTTATTTCAAAACTAAATGATATGGAGCAAGGATATGCCTTCTTAAGGTTTGTTTGGGTAGTTTAAATGAGGTACACATCACTTGAGCTAAAGCTAGTGACACCTTTAGTTGATCATTGTTTCTAGTGATTTTCTTAAAATTTAATTTTTTGGAGCAAGGTAGTGGAGGTGGGGACATCCCATTGGGGGCATGTAAGCATCAATTCTTCAATGTTACAATGTTTTCAATCCTAAAATAATGGTTTTGTATATTTAGATTTTGGTGCATCTTCTATATCTTACCCTTTGTATACATTTCATATACATTCATTAATAGAAAAAGAATGTCATTGGTAATATTGTGTCTAGTAAAACCCCACCCAAGAAAAATAACAATGACATTTGCTAGGATGTGTAGATATTTATCTTAAACAAGTCTTATAGTGGAGGATATTTAACTCAAATTCAAAATATTTTCACCATCTGGATATACGAAAGTTAGATTTCAAAAATTTTCTATTCATCTACATAATGTCATTAATATAGTCATATATAGGCATCATGCAATATTAAAACTAAACATCTTTATGCCTGAAGGGAAATAATTATTTGTAAAAAAAATATAAGTTTAAAAATTAGTAGATTCCTTTTTTTAATCCACATATTTAAAGAGGGTGGGTGTTTCTCTTAATAGTTGGGTGTTTCTCTTGATAGTAATGGTGGTATGGGATCCTCCACAACATTATACATACAATTTACGCACACCAAATGACTTTTTGCAGTGAATTTACTTGTGTTTCATAACCATCCAGAGTGAGAGTACCAAGTGGATGTCAAGACTGCATTTCATATGTGGTTTACCAAGATGTTGAATTCCATGGCCAAGTCATTCCTCGTGTTGAAACAGATTGTGGATCACTACAATTAAAAATTCATCTTTGAGGTCCACTCCCACAGTGTGTACTACCATTTTTCATCACCATTGAGGATGTAAAGTATGCCATAGCACAATGGCCACCACACTTTCAATTTATCCATGACTCCGACATTGTGATACTCAAAGAAGCTAGTGTGCAACACAAGTCAAAGAAGGGAGAAGTTGGACACTCCAACCCACCTAGAAAATCTCCACACCTATTTGAGAAGCACAAGAGAGAAACTCAGCCCTTGTAGCAAGTCGATAGCACTCAGAATAAGTTGTGGACTTATCCTTCTCCTCCACCAGATCCAGAGCATGAACATGGTTAGGAGGAGGATTTTGATGATTACCGCCTTTCGGAAAATTGCATGGAATGTCACCATTTGGGTCTGACCTCCATAACTGTTACGGAGAAAACTTTCTATGGATTGGGGCAGACCACAACAGACAGCTGACTACCAAAAAATAACTCAAATCTAAATGTTATGCTATATAAATGACAATGCTAAGATAATGGAGAATATAACCAACCTCAATCTGAACGTTCGATGTAGATCCTCGTTGAAGCTTTCAATTCCTGCACTTGAACATGCAAATTAGTCTTGACAGCCAATACACAACAAGCGCATATAATATATGAAAGACATTAACATCATCAATAGAAATGGTGTTGAATATTGTAACTTCTAAGAATATTATATTTGTACATTATTATTCCGGAGATGTTTGATCCCTCCGAGGTAACCCTATTATGTATCCGGAGATGTTTATTCCTCCAAGGGTTTGTGGTAGCTAGGGTTATTAGACCCACCATGTGGGGGTAGGCCCTGATCTTATACTTTAAGGGTTATTAGACTTCTCTAGGAGAGGTCGGACCCATTAGGTATTTTAGTCAGTGAGGAGTTAGTATAAATAGAGGAGGTGAACTCCTCATTAGACACACTCACTCACTTGAGAAAAGTAGCGCACTTGTCTGGGAGATCTGATAAGGAGACAAAGAAGGAGGGAGCACATCTTGTATTTTGGTTGATCATCTTATTGAGGAAAGCTTTGCTGGGTTTTCTACCCCATGAGGGTTTCCCAGGGTAAATTATGTGTCTATCTTGTGATTATGCTTCTTTCAGTGATCTTGCTAGTCTATTTGGTTTAAACTTAACAAATGGTCCATGATATCATAAGTAAATGCAACCCAATGTAATATAAACAACATTCACAACATTAATGGACAAGAATATGAGTATTTATATTAATGAATAACAAGAAGTACAATGTGATATGACCTCTTGTCAGCAACCAATTTGAACTAAGAACTAGGTCTCTCCACTTGTGCCTCCACTACTTCAATCCTCCATGGAATGGAAAACTCAAACTATGAAAGGGGTTTGGAAGGTGAACATAAGGGGTTCACAACAACAAGGATCAATGAGTGTAGACTCAAGATACGACAAAAATCCACTAGAGTTATCTTGCTCTCTCTTTCTCCTCCCTTCTATATGCCATAAGAGCTCAATATATAACCTTCCAAAGGTAAGTGAAAGGACACATCAAGGCATTTCGGGGAAAATGGAGGGCCAAAGGTCACCCTAAGACCACTTTTTGGGAGTAAAAAGTAATTTTCTAGTGACTTTTACCATTTTACTTGACACCCATGGGCTACAGTGGAACAACTCGCGGGTATGCTGGATAAAATGTAACAGCTAGCGTACAAGAAGAAAAATAGGGAAATAGTGTGTTCTGAAGGATATAAAGTACATCTAAGTCGATGCAATGGATCATAAAGGCCAAAGAGTGATGATGCTCACAGGGTGGAAAATTACGTTGTAAGAGATGGCCCCTAATGTGTGAGGTCAGAGAATGGTGCTACGATGGCCGAAATACATTATAAATCTCAGAAGTGGAGTGATTGAGACACAAGTGGAAGGAGCAACTCACTCATCATAATACAATAATATCTCTAAGTACATGTCGGTATAATACAACAATCTAATACAATGGCCATGAGTGGGTAGTACATGGTGAATACCTGTCATAAGTGATCATAGCCATGATCCTTATACAGTAAGATATGGCTCCTTGCTAAAAAGGGAACAACTGGTGCAAACTGGAGGTACAAACTACTAATATCTGAGAGATGATATCTCAGATGTAAAGTGATGATCATAAGTAGCATACTGAATGCCGCTTTCGCCTGGGGTCTTCTACACAAATCATCTACGGTGCAAGTCCCACCAAGTGAATAAAGGTGTTGAGGTCGAACCTAATGTGACATCGTCTGATTACCGGTCAATGATGTATACTATTAATAGACGTGATATAACCCACCAATAATGAAAATGGGCATCAAGGCACAGAGTACAATCAGTAGAGTGTGAATAGATGTGTTGAAGTCAAACACTAAGATGAATCCATCGATCAGGGGACATTGATGTATTCCCAAAACTGTCGATGGCGAGAGAACCTACCACTAATGAATGCAAGCCTCAAGGTACTCAACCGAACTCTAAGTCTCAAATTCATGAATAAATGGGTTGAAGTCGATAGAATGAAACTCGCTGGAGGGAGGGAATTAAGGAATCCCCCATCAACCAGCATGAGGTACCAGCTACGTTGAAAGATTTTGAAGAACTCAGGTGAAACGAACTGACTCAATAAGGAAGGCCAACATGCAATAGTCTAGAGATCTGAGGATTGGTCAACTCTGGTTTCAGGACTTCCTTTGAACAAGAGCATGAGAAGATGGATAGACTCAAGCATCATAGACTTGACATAGGCTGTGCGATGCAGGAGGCATCGACAAAGGCCTCCATAGTGACTGGAAGCTTAACCAATCGGTGGAGTAAAACTGAGAAATGAGTACATCTCCTAAGGTCCTACTATAGTCCCGACTCATAATGTATGGAGTGGAATGAATGCTCTATTCAAAGGTGACACAACAGCTGCCAACTAGAAGTAGTAACCATATCCCATCCGATTTTTTGGAATATTTGATTTTTTTGGTCTTTTTCATATTTTGGAAGGTTGAAAAAGAATAAAATTGCTTCTAATACAACAATCGAGGGGACGAGTGTCAAATGTCGAGCAGACTAGTCCCAAGTAGTGGAACATACCTATGATCATTGCAAGGAACCATGTGCAGGATGTGGACACTCGGGGGGGGGGTGCTCCCTCGGGGTCAAAAGGTCATCAAATTGCAAAGGGAAAATGGAAGCTCTGCAAGGCTCGACAGGGAAAGTGCTCAGGCACTAGGCTAACAATTGAGTAAGCGGGAACTAGCACAAGGCTCAAGCAACAAGCAAAATGATGCAATGCAATCACAACTCAATATAAATGGGGGAGTCCTTATGGAAGATGGCCATCATAAGACAAAGTAGAGTATGAGTCTTTATCGCAAAGTCATGGTGGAATTACAAAGGACTCCCAATATTAAGGAAAAATAATGGCATGGGCACCAAAATGCAATAACGGGTTCTAACTAGGGTACCCATGTTTGGAAAGGCCCTATCGCTCCATAACGACACTTCTATAACAGTGTGAAGGTTTTGTGTCGATTAAGAAGCGGGGTCACACCTAGGGTTAACGTAAATGGTCAAAAGGTCAAATGCAAAATGCATGTGAAAATGACATCTAACCTATATGCCAGGTGTGAAATATACCTACCGTAGGCACGAAACAATAAAAAACAACTCTCGCCAAAGAAATCTAGTCAAAAAATGCTACTCCAAGACATTATATTAGTCCAAAACAACTTAAAACGAGAAAAACTTCAGACAAGTGGGTTTTCAAAACTGTAAATGGTAATAAAAAAGTACAGTTTACAATTCATTTTCACTATTCACCCAATTTGGAGTTGTTGGTTAGTTTTCACCTCGAATTTCAATCGTTGATTCTGGGAGCTACACGCATCCGTTCGTCGAGCCGTCTGGAGCAGGTTAGTAGTCTCATCCATACCTTTCATTTGATTGTTTTTATTTGAATTTTTAGTGGTCCAATTTTTTAAATGGCCAATACCTATTTGGTCACAGTGGTACCCATGAGCTACAAGCATACGGGTAGCGGATAAGGCTTGGTACCCGCTTTCAACGCATGCGTTGACCACGAGTACCTGCCTCTGTGAGATAAATAGACCGCAGGTATGACCGTGAAGTTTGTTTTTAAATAAACTTGACTAAATTTTTGGTTTCTCTTCCTTGAGGATAGTTCTAGAATGGAGAGAAAGGGAGCATGACCTTGTGGATGAGGCCATCCACAATGATTTCCCTGCACAACAAGCTTTAAAAGAATATGGGCTTTACAATTTTTGGAACATAGGGGGTTTGAGGGCCCAAAACCTATTGCTCCAGCATTTGATAAGCTGCTGGGACATAGATGCACAAAAATTCAACTTGGATGGGAAAATACTTTCCTTGGAGGTCGATGATATCTATTTCATTACTAGTTTGTCCCGCCAAGGTGAAGTGGCAAGCCTTCGATCTCGTTCTATGGGTGGTGGGATCACCATTCTCGACTACATTGAGTGGTAATGTCTTCCCAATACTCGAATAGTGGGGATTCAGGTGCCCATCAGATCCATAGTCAATCTGAGCATGAAGGTTATAGTGGCTACCCTTATGCGGATTACAGGTTCAAAAGCTCTTCACCAGGACTCGAGGCCGGTGATGTTCTATGCCTCGTAGTGCATGCGGCCCACGGTATATGACTGGTGCACAACGTTATTGGGGTCCATGAAGACTCAGTTAATGGATTGCAAGCACGGGGAGGCAAAAACATTTGGATATGGAATTATATTATGTAGTTTCTTCTTTAAGTGAGTTTTGGGGCTCAGTCTGAGGGTTGAAGTCCCTCCTCATAGTCTTCATGACCCATCCCTGACCCGGTGGATAGAGGTCTTGACGCGACAGGGTGGTGGCCAATAGGCATCACCATACATAGACGAGTTCTTTCACTGGTGGGACCGACAGGTCATAGCTATAGATGACTACCCCTATGTAGGGATAGACTTTTGTTAGGATCGTGACATGCCGCTTCCACCAGGAGCATCGTTTGGAGACATCGGTGAGTTACTCTTTTTATGTTTTTTGGTGTATTAAAATTTTAGGGATTTTTTATTATATATGTAAATGAAAAAATATTTTTGGGGGTAGTATCACATATTAATATTTCACTGTTTTCTCGCAGACAAGGGTCCAGTAAGACCACAGGTCTTCCCAAGACATTGTCGACGGGGTAGGGGTGGTGAAGTAGTGGGTGCTGCAGTAGAGTGTACACTAGAGACTATGCGGGTCAACCTATCACGGATGACCAACAGGGTACCAGGGATAGAGGTAGCGCAACTACTAGAGGATATGCAGCGCCATGTGGCGGGGGGTACCGAGCAATTGGGTGCGACTAATGTAGTGTATAGCTAATGCAGTACGTTACTATTAGACGCATCCTGCCGAGGCGGCAACCAGGCCTCCTCGTAGGGCTTAGACATCTCACAGTCCCATTTTTTGTATCGATATGTATATTTTTTAGAGTTACGGGCTCCATTTTTGTATTATGACACTACAATTTTGGACATGTTATTTATAAAAAAACACTATGGTTCTCCGGTTCTATTATATGTGTATGTACAAATGTATGAATGTGTGTTTATTTGTGTGCTTCATTAAGAATGTGACAAATGTCAATCTAGGACATAGTTAGCATATACATCAGCTATATGATTAAAACTTCTCGGAACATGAATGTATGTAATGAAAACAAAATGTCGTTCCAAGAGTCTTACCCTTAAGAATCTCAGTAGTAATGTAGGATCTCTCGCATGGTACTGGCCATTCAACTGAAACACAACTAGTTGTGAATCCAGGAGGACTTCTAAAAAATGGATACCATGTGAAATAGCATCCTGAAGCAGCTCAATTACAGCACTGTACTCAGCCACATTGTTAGATGTAGGACCAAGACAAGCACCTCTTGAAGACACAACTAGGTGGTCATGTGAATAAACAACCCAGGCAGCAGAAGCAAGCTGCTGCGTATGATGGCTAGCACCATCCACAAACCCTAAGAACATAGGATATTCCGCTGACATCTGTCAATCAAACAAAAGTGAATCAGCAGACCCGAAAGCCAAAAAAAATCTAAACTATGTACAGAAGCAACTATACAATAGTATATGAAAGTATTAGCTCGAACTAGAAGTTCAAGCGTCATACCGCTTGAGGTAGATCCCATTTATAGGATCCTTCAAGACATTCCCTTCACAATCTTCTAATTCGTAGGATCCTTTTTCTAGGACACGCCTCATGATGTAAGGACCGTGCCACATGGGATTAAACTTGCCTACCTGCAGGGGTTCTTCAGCTTGATCATACAAAAGGACCAAGTCACCTTCAGCATATTGCCGAGGACGAACAAACCTATCGTACTGAACCTTGATACGACATTTATATTCATCTATAGCCATGACGGCATCTCGATGTTGCTCGTCAAGCTGCTCAAGGTGGATCAAACGTTGCTCAATACCTGTTGTGTCAGGGAGGAGCTCTATAGCTAGTTTTTGCGAAGGGATTTCACATTCAATCAGTAAAATAGACTCCACACTGTGTACCAGCTAAAATGGTGAGAACCTGGTGGCAGTCTTAACTATGGTTCGATATGCCCACAAAGCAAGATATAACATAATATGCCAGATGTTCTTGCTCTATTGTATGGTATGTTGGAGAATGGTATTTAAAGACTTATTAACTGCTTCAACCTAACCATTCACTTGGTGGTAGTAAGAAGATGAGTGTTCTTGATGAAACCCAAGCTTGAGTGATAAATCCTCCATCATTTTGTTCTGAAAGTGACTGCCATGGTCAGTGACAATCTCTTTCAGAATACTGAACTGAGTAATAATTTGATTGAATACGAAATGGGCTGCTATAGCACCATCGGATTTTACAGTAGACATGGCCTCATCCCATTTGGAAAATTATTCCACGGCCACTATGATATGGTGATGCCCCCCAGCTGAAGCTGGTTTGCAATCCATGAAATCCACCCCCCACTTGGTGAAGGGACCGATGGTGACTACCAGATGAAGGGGTGCTTGGTGCGAGTGTATGTTCCAAGAAAACACTTGGAAAGGGTGACATCTCTTCATAGCGTTCATATAATCTTTAAAGATGGAAGGCCAGAAGTAACCAACTCGCATAATGCGTTGGGCTGTTGCAAGCCCGGATAAGTGACCGCCACATTCCCCAGCATGGAAATCATTAAGCACATGCTTCACTTCTTCGTGATTCAAACAACGATGGACAATAGAATCCTTTCCTCGATGATACAAAGTGTCACCGACGATGGTATAATATTTAGCATGATGTTTCACACGCCATCGTTCGTCTCGCGAATAGTACGAAGGAAAATTCAAAGTTTGGAGATATACAATGATATCCTCATACCAAGGGTCCTCGGACGAGATAAGAAATAAGTGCTCATCCACAAAGGAATCTTCATGGACAACATCCTCATCAAGTCATGGAAGGTCCGACATAAGCTCAGCAAAAACCAAGGACTTGACCAACTTCACCTAAGCAAACTCAAGTTCAAATTCCTGAAGAATCACAATCCATTTATTGTACTTCCCCCCTATAAGACGTCGTGATAGCAGGAACTGAAATGGATTGATATGCGCTATGACTGTGGCTTTTCTAAGCATGATATAGTGTCGTAACCATTAGACAGCATGAATAGTCGCAAGTAGCAACTTTTCCACATGAGTATATCTCAGTTCAGCGTATACTAAATTTTGATTGGGGTAATAGATCACATGCTCCATGAGCACATCATCAACCTGAACTAAGACCATGCCAATCGTCTCTTAAGACGCGGCCACATAAAGTATAAAATCTCGTGCGAAGTCAGGTGGACTAAGCACAGGGGCCAATACCAAAGCTTTCTTAAGAGCATCAAAAGACTACTGAGCTCACTCATCCCAAATAAACGGTGTGTCTTTCTTCAATAAGCACGCAAAACCTTTAGTAAGATTAGCATAATTCACTACAAAGTGGCATAGAAAAGTAGCTCTCCCTTGGAGGCTCTGAAGTTGAAACAAATTGCGCGAAGGAGGCAACCGAAGTATTGCGTCAACTTTAAGAGGATCGACTCTAATACCCTCTTTTGAAACTATGAAACCTAAAAGTCGACCTGTCCTTACAGCAAAGATGCATTTATTGGGATTCAATCGAATCTTGTAGCGCATACATCGTTCGAGAATCAAATGGAGGTGCTTGGGGTGGTCCACCCTCTTGCAAGAATGTCCTGCAAGATCATCCAAGAAAACCTCCATTATACATTTAAGGTCGTGAAAGGCATAGGTCATGGCATGTGGAAACGTAGCTCCGGCGTTTTTAAGGCCAAAAGGAATTTTCCGGTATGCAAATGTACCCCAAGGATAAATGAAAAAATTCTTATGTTGTTCCTCGAGTTTGATCTGGATTTGAATATACCCTGAAAAGCCATCCATGAATGAAAAAATTTCACTTCCCACATAAGCATCCAAGATATGATCAATGAATGGAGTGGGGAAATTGTCCTTCGGACATGCACGGTTCAGGTCTCTAAAATCAGTGCATACACGGATAGTTCCCTGCTTCTTATCCACAGGAATGGGGTTTGACACCCATTCGGTAAGGGGAACTGGCTAGATAAAACCAGCCTTAAGTAGTTTCTCCACCTCGGCCTTGATAGCGGCTGCTTTTCAAGGTTTCATAGCACATAGGCATTGTCGAACCTATTTAGCATCTGGATATGTTCTAATATCATGTTCAAAAATGCTGGAGACTATTCCTGGCATATCCTCGTATGACCAAGCGAAATCTTCCCAGAGTTATTTAAACAACTCGGTGTAAATAGCAATCTCCTCAGAAGAGCAATCATCACCGATGTAAACGTTCTCAATATTTCCAAGATTACGAGAGATGTTGATTGGTATAGTCGGGGAAATATTAGCCATGTTCCCCTCCGCTTAAATCCCATGTGAGCCCAAAAAAGCCACAGGGTGACCAACCATCTCGGCAAGAGTTGTCCTAAACTCTTCTTGCTTGGTGAGATCAAGGTTGGGAAGAAAATGAGAGCGATGATGCATGTCTTCCAAAGGGATCTCGCTACCACACATGACCTCAATAATATCTTCATCCGAAGGTAAAGTGTCATCAAGGAAATCATGTGAACAAGATGAGTTGGATTCCCAAACCGACATCATAATAGGATATTCCTCTTCTATCCGTGACGAGGAGAGATCCAGCTCTACCGTGGCTTGTTGAATATCATGATAAGCAAGCTTAGCAGTAGACACTGGCGTAGCCATCCCAACATGCGCAATGTCTCCAGACGTGGGATTCATGGACAGTAAGGTCCATGGATCATCCAAATACGAAGTCCGGAACGGTACATTATTCAATGGAGGAGACGCATTATCGGAAATGGTTACAATAAAATTAATGGGTGAAGGGAAATCATAAGATCCAATCAATGAGGAGTACAATATGGCACCCATGTTCCCAGTTGCCGGCTAAGAATCTGTAACTTGAGGGACCAATGATCCCATGGATGTTGTGGAAGAAGGACTAATGAAATCCAGCTGGTCGATTGTCACAATCTTGCCTTCATGTGGAAAGCAAATGATGCAGGAGCATCGAGACCTAGGCAGATTAGTCGAAGTTGATCGATTGAGGAGAGCCGACCAATGGGAGTTTCGATGACCACTGGTGCGGGAAGCAGGTTGACTTGTCGAAGTCAGCAAGTCGAGCAGAAGCAGTTGGAGTGCGATCGACTGAAGGGCCAGCGGATGTCACGAAAGGTCGAGGATTGACAGGAAATGGTAGACAGATGATGAGAAATGTAAGAGGTCGGGTAGTCGACAAGTGGTCCATCTACGACACGACACGGTTTGGAGAAGCCAGATACATTGGGAAGCGAGCAAACCGACGGGGCAATCGAGATGGGACTGTATTACTATTACAAGGTCGAAAGGACAGAAAGTCAATAAACTGTACTTAGTAGCTATTCGGGGTTGCTGAGGAAGTTATGACAGTTATGGCGAGTTGGTGAAGGAAATGACAAAAGATGTCATGGACGGAAGCTGTACAGCACATCTAGAAGCTGACAGTGTAGATTCGCAGGATTTGGACAAAATCGGCGAATGGAGGGAACGCGTGTCTCGGGATTGTAATAATCTTGGAAACAACACCCGCAGAGGAGAAGAGGAGAAAAGACCTTCATTCTGGAAAGGAAACAAAGGGGAGCGAAGAACAAAGGAAGCAAAGCATAATAGAGCGCAGAGCCGAGAGAGTTGTGAAGAGTCACACAGGCCGAGTGCAGAGTGTTGAGATCGAACCATAGCTCAGAGTTTCATTGGTGAACCAGGAGAGGGTGAGGTCGACACACAGGGAGAACACACCACAGTTACTTAGTTACTGTAACGGCTGAGGCCGATTGTAGTTAGTTATTTGCTTACATTTATTTTACATTGTAACCAATTTCAGAGAAGTAATATAAGCCAATACAGGCATCTTGTTCTACACCTTGTTTGTGTGAGCATTGTGGTTTGTGTTGTGTGTATGTTAGGATATTTAGACACTTAGGAGTTAGTTAAGATCAACTTGTGTAATATATCCATTAGGGATAGTGTGTTTCTTTAGTATGCATTAGTATGCATTTGTAAATACTTAATCCGACGGTCACGATATGTTTCTGACATAGAGTGATCCGACGGCTCAACTTCTCTTAGATCAAACCTAACCTTGATCCGTGGCTTAACACCCGATTGGTCCATGATCTCTATTTAAAGAGCATGGAGGGTCATTGTTTAGTTGATCGATTATGAGAAGCTCATTTGTAACTTTCTTTCTTTGCATAATAAATTGTCCCGTAGAAGCTATTTGGCCGGGGCCATGGAGTGTTTCCCTCAAGAGGGTTTAAACCACGTCAAAACATCGGTGTGTTGATCTGTGATCTGTTTGTGTGAATTGGTTGCTCTTGGTGTTTGGTCCTTTGGTAGTACCCTGTGTACCCGAACATGGTATCAGATCTTTTATGAAGTGCCGCTTCCGGTTGTGATCTAGATCTTGAACTGTTGTTGCTGAAACTCGAAAGGGTTTCTAGTTCTGGTATTTCTGTGCATTTCTGGGCTGTGGGAGGTGTTCCATTACATCCAGAGCATCGTTTCCATTGGGAAATAGTTTTCGTTTGACCGAAAACGGTTCCCGGTTGCTCCAAAAACGCATATTTCATCAGATCTGAAGGTATAATGTTACAGTGACGCATTTTTTTATTTCGTTTTTTGAAAAGAAAAAATCTCATATTTCATATTTCTTTACTGTTAAATTTTTTTTGGTTCGGATTGTTGCTTTCCCGTCTGCGTATTCTCTTTGCCGTGCACCTTGAGCGATCTCGGCAAATCAGAAACAGAAAGGGAAAGGGTTTTTCTCGGCTGCGTATGCTCTTTGCCGTGCACCTTGCGCGATCTCGGAAAATCAGAAACAGAGAGAAAATGTAGACTTTCCGGGCAAGCTAACAAGATCTAACTCCACAAGTGTGAAAAAGTTTTTTTTGTTTCGATTTGCGGTTTATTTTGCGGGAAAAAGGGCACGCACGCAAACCGAGCAAGAAAAGTAAAAAAAATAAAAAAAAACCCTTCCTCATTCCCATATTTTACATACCTTTTAATCTAGCTCACTTGGTTCAAAGTTGCTTTATTCCTTAATAGGTCTTGAGTTCAAGTCTTAGGAAGTTACTTTTAAAAGAAAAAGTGCATGCAATTCTATTTTCAAGTTACTTTATTGTAAAAGTGCATCTCACTTAAATAAAAAATAATAATAATAATAAAAAATACAAGTGAGTCACTTAAGTCTTTTTATTGTTGCACTATTTAAAAGTAATATCATTGTAAAAGTGAAATCACTTATTTTACAAAAGTGGTTCACTTAAAGCAAATTTTTTGTAAAGTGATTGTCAAAAGGTTCATCTTGGGAAGAGGGGGGTTCTTTTTTTTTTTGCTGGACATTCTCTAGCTGCCACGTCACTATTGGGGACATCTTCAACAGTTTCTTTGTTCAAGCATAACTTCATCATACAGAGTTCGTTTTCAGTGCCATTTTTTTTAAACCACCTATTTTTTCGAGCTCTTCACATCCAGACTATTGGTTTCTACTTTTACAGCCATTAATTTACAAATATGGCCGCCCTTTGTGATATTCTACTTAACAGTTCCAACTATTTCTCATGGAAATCTTGCATGGAGGATGTTCTATGAACTAGAGGACTTTTCAGAATTACAACAGGGAAAGAAAAAGAACCCACTGATGATGATAAGAAAATAAAATGGGCAAATAGATGTGATGAAGCTCGTGGATTGATTGGGATGTCAATCTCTACTGATTTGCGATTCCACATATCTGGAATTGATGAACCTAATGCTGCTTGGGACAAGTTGGAATCTGTGTTTGGTAAACACAATGAAATTCGAGGTCACCAACTCGAAAATGAGTTGATTTCTTTAAATCCAAGTGACTTTTCATGCATTCAAGATTATTTATCTAAGTACAAAACTCTTAAACTCTTATGTGCAGAATGTAAGATTGAGAGAGAAGACAAACAATGCATTTATCACATTCTTTCCAAACTTGGACCTGCATATTCTATTTTTGTATCTACATTTTACTCCATGAAAGCGTCCTTGAATGCAGCTAGCTATCAAGAGCCTAGTCTTGAATCCTTTTGTGATTCCTTGATTAGGGAACAAGATAAACTCATTCATCTTGGAATAATCAACAATGCAGATACATCTGGGAAAGCCTTATTGTCCCAACAGAAAGAAAAGTCCAAGCCTCCCAAGAAACAAAATTTTCGCAATAATAAGTCAAACAAGGGTCCAAAACCCTCTCAGTCAGCTCCTTCTTTAAAAAATGACAAAGGATCCAATCCAAAAGGAAAGAACACTGAGCGTCATTGCAACTATTGCGGGAAATATAATCATGATGAATCTAAGTGTTTTAAGAAGATGGCAGCCTTGGAAGCAGCAATGAAGAAGCACCACATCAGCCTAGATTCGCCTTCAGAATCTGCCTCTCATGGACATGCACTTTGTGTTTCTGGTTATTCTTATAATGCATCTTCTTCTTCTACTTCAAATGAATGGCTCATTGATTCTGGAGCATCTTATCATATGGCTAAGGATCAAGCCATCTTTTCTACTATGCATGAATGTAACACCAAACAAATATTTGTTGGTGATGATAGATCTCTAAGTGTTGTAGGAGCTGGAACAGTTCCAGTAGATAATGGTCATTTTAGTGATGTACTATGTGTTCCAAGAATTTCCTGCAATTTGTTATTAGTCTATCAGATCACTCATTCTGGTGAAGGTAAAACTGTGACCTTTACACCTCACCAAGTTGTAATCAAGGATTTTAAGGATCCTCAACAGGTTCTAGCTACCGAAATTGTTGATGATATTACCAGGTTGTACAAGTTTAACAACTTTGGGTCATCACCTTTCCCTTCAGTTTTTGTTGCTCATAGTGATAACTTGAGCAAAATTTGGCATGAGCGATTTGGTCACTTAAATTATCGCTCATTGCAACAACTATGTAAAGAAAATATGGTGACAGGTCTTCCGATGGTATCTTGCAGGGATGGTGTTTGCTCCGGTTGTGTACTCGAAAAACATCATCGGGACAGTTTTGACAAACGTGCCTCTTGGCACGCCTAGGTTCCCTTGGAGCTTGTGCATAGTGACTTGTGTGGTCCTCTTCCATCTACTTCCTTTTCTGGTTTCAAATATTTCTTAACTTTCATTGATGATTACACCAGATGCACTTGGGTTTATTTCCTAAAACTTAAGAGCGAAGTATTTAACATGTTCTTGGCCTACAAGGCCCTTGTTGAAAAACAATCTGGTCATCAAATTATTAAGTTAAGATCTGACAATGGAGGAGAATATGTTAACAAACAGTTCACTACTTTCTGCACTGAACAAGGCATCTAACAACAGCACACTGTTCCATATACACCACAACAAAATGGTGTAGCTGAGCGAAAGAACCGCACTTTAAAAGAAATGGCTAATTGTATGATCCAATCTAAGGGACTAAGTCTTCAATTTTGGGCTGAAGCCATTAATTGTGCAAATTACATAGTTAATCGCACCCCCACAAAAGCATTACAAGGTATAACACCGGAAGAAGCATGGAGTAAAACTAAACCTGATGTAAGTCACTTTCGTGTGTTTGGTAGTGAAGCATGGGCTCACATTCCGGATGAAAAACCGAAAGCATTGCAGCCTAAAAGTGAAAAGTGCATATTTGTTGGATATTCTGAAGATGTAAAAGGTTATAGACTTCTTCAACCACATTCTCATGCTATAGTCATTAGAAGAGATGTTAAATTTGATGAAAATATCTTGGCCTGCGAGCCTAACTCGGCGAGTGTGCCATCTTTTCCCTACGAGCCTGATTCGGCGTTTGTGCCTTCTTTTTCTTCTTCCAACTTCCTTGACAGGTTTCCAACTCCAGTTTCTGATGATGACAGTGAGGATG
Source organism: Larix kaempferi (assembly GCA_027924585.1). Classification (NCBI taxonomy): domain Eukaryota; kingdom Viridiplantae; phylum Streptophyta; class Pinopsida; order Pinales; family Pinaceae; genus Larix; species Larix kaempferi. The sequence continues at coordinate 206,170 of BSBM01000262.1, forward strand.
AAAATCCACCTCCGCCTGCTCATGTTCCTCCAGTTGCACCAGCACAAGTGCTTCCTCGATGGGTCTGTTCAACATGTGAAGCAGCTGGTGATCTTGCCGGTGATCCTAGAGATCAACGTTGAACACGTTCTCAGTTTCAGCGAGCCTCTTCTCTTTTGGCTCAAGTTTCCGAGAATCATGATCCAGAAACCTTTGCAGAAGCTTCAGGGAATCCAGATTGGAATGCAGCCATGGATGAAGAATATCGTTCCTTAATGGCGAATGATACTTGGGATCTTGTACCTCTTCCAAAAGGAAGAAAACTTGTCAGATGTAAATGGGTCTACAGAACTAAGTATGAATCAGATGGAAGTGTTGAAAGACTTAAGGCAAGGTTAGTTGCCAAAGGTTTTTCCCAAGTTGAAGGGATTGACTACAATGAAACCTTTGCTCCCGTCGCCAAAATGAACTCCATCCACCTTGTTCTTTCCCTTGCAGCCTTACACAACTGGGAAGTCCATCAAATGGATGTCAAGTCTGCCTTCTTACATGGTGATTTACAGGAGGAAATTTACATGGAACAACCTCCTGGCTATGTTCAGAATAACTCTAGCCTTGTCTGCCGCCTTAAGAAATCCTTATATGGCCTTAAGCAAGCTCCTAGAGCTTGGTATGCCAAAATGGATAACTTTCTCCTTGACACTGGTTTTTCTAGATGCCATTCTGACACCAATGTCTATACCAAGAAAGTAGGAAACCATCTCATCATACTTGTTCTATATGTTGATGACCTTATTCTTACTGGTAGTGACCCTAAGCTTATAACCCATGTGAAATCCAATCTTAAACAAACTTTTGAAATGTCAGACTTAGGACATTTGCATTATTTTCTTGGTCTCCAAGTTCTGCAAACCAAAGAAGGAATCTTTCTTTCTCAGTCTAAGTATGCTTGTGACCTTCTTCATCGCTTTCTCATGGAAGATTGTACACAATCCCCGTATCCCTTCTAGTCTGGAGTCAAACTTTCTGCCACTTGTACTTCACCTGAAGTAGATGCCACCTTATATCGTCAGCTTGTTGGTAGTCTTTTATACTTGACTCATTCCTGTCCTGACCTTTCCTTTGCCGTTGGTCGAGTTTCCCGTTATATGCAGACACCTCATGAAAGTCACTGGAAAGCAGCTAAAAGAATAATTCGATATATTCGAGGTACAGTTCAGTTTGGGATTCATTACAGTACAGGGGGGAAACCTTTGTTGGTTGGTTTCACTGATTCAGATTGGTCCGGCGATCCTGATGATCGAAAGTCTACTGCAGGTTATGTTTTCAGTCTGGGATCTGGACCTATTACTTGGGCTTGTAAGAAACAACAAGCTCTTGCTCTTTCTTCAGCAGAGGCAGAATATCAAGCAGCAGTTAATGCCAGTCAGGAAGCTTTATGGCTTCGACAGATCCTTTCAGAGTTTGGATTCGAGCAGTAGCAGCCTACTCCACTTTGGTGCGACAATCAAAGTGCCATCAAGCTTGCCAAAGATCCAGTTCTACATCAACGCAGCAAACACATTGAGCTACATATGCACTTCATCAGAAATCTTGTTCATGATTGTGTTCTTGAAGTGCTCTTTTTCCCTACAGATGATCAAGTTGCAGACATCTTCACGAAGTCTCTTACAGAAGTGAAGTTTTCTAAACTTCGATCTATGTTAGGAGTTCAGGAACTTGTCATTAAGGGGGGATAGGCTCTAATGCCTCCTTCCTTCTCCTAATAGTGTCACTTTTGTAAATCCTTCAATCCTATCCCAAGTTGTTCTTAAGGGGGGATGTTAGGATATTTAGACACTTAGGAGTTAGTTAAGATCAACTTGTGTAATATATCCATTATGGATAGTGTGTTTCTTTAGTATGCATTAGTATGCATTTGTAAATACTTAATCCGATGGTCACGATATGTTTCCGACATAGAGTGATCCGACGGCTCAACTTCTCTTAGATCAAACCTAACCTTGATCTGTGGCTTAACACCCGATTGGTCCATGATCTCTATTTAAAGAGCATGGAGGGTCATTGTTTAGTTGATCGATTATGAGAAGCTCATTTGTAACTTTCTTTCTTTGCATAATAAATTGTCCCGTAGAAGCTATTTGGCCGGGGCCGTGGAGTGTTTCCCTCAAGAGGGTTTAAACCACGTCAAAACATCGGTGTGTTGATCTGTGATCTGTTTGTGTGAAGTGGTTGCTCTTAGTGTTCGGTCCTTTGGTAGTACCCTGTGTACCCGAATAGTGTATTGTTAAGCAAGAACCTTATTTCCGTAGGGCGACTTGCGTCAGTTGGTATCAAAGCCCGGAGGCGAGTCCGGTTGGAGAAAAGAAGATCATACCAACCTGACTTGCATCAGTTGGTATTAGAGCCCGGAGGTGAGTCTAGTTGGAGAAACGAATATCATACCAACCTAACTTGCGTCAGTGTTGAAGGTGAGGATTTTCAGTGAAAGTTGAAGATGGCTCATAGAGGCATTAATGTCTGAGGACGAAGAGCGCGTGGCACAGCAGCCGTCATAGTGGTTCATGAGATGTTCGACGAATGCATATGAACGATGCGAACTTTGACAAATGAAGTCACAGCGATCAAAGAAAACCAAAGGCGTGGTTGCATTCCTGAAGTGCTAGACCACAACGACGAGGAAGTCGAGGAAGTGGAAGCTCGGGAAGCTGCAGCAGAAGAACTAGAGGAAAAACTCATCAAGCTTCTAACAGAGATGAGAGGTCGGGCGAAGATAGATGTGCGTACATACTCGAGAAGCCTGGACCCAGAAGACTTGATCGACTGGTTCAGAGAGATGGAGAAATACTTTGACGTAGAGCAGATCGAGGATCCTAAACGGGTTAAGACTACGTGTCTAAGGTTGAAGGGTCATGCCTCATTATGGTGGGACAACATACAGGCTAACAGACTCAAGAAAGGCAAGGAGAAAATCAAATCTTTGGATAGGATGGTTTCCAAGTTGAAGGGGAAGTTCTTGCCAAGCGACTATGCAATTTCCTTGTTCTGGAAGTTACAAAACTTTCGACAAAAAGAGATGACCATGAAAGAGTACACGGAGGATTTCTACCGATTGTCGATTCGGTCAGGACATACTGATGAAGGAGAAGAAGTTGTCGCCAGGTATGTAAACGGCCTGAAGTATGCTATTCAGGATGAACTCAGCATGTCGAGATTGAGACAGTCGACGAAGCCTACCAGTTAGCTCTGAAGGTGGGAGAGAAATTGTCAAGGAATTCCACAGCGACCAGAGGCAGGATGACTATTCGAGGTGGAAAGACTGTCTCCATGAAAGGTCAAGGTAGTGGCTACAAGAAAGAAGGTGTTGAAGATAGTCAACGCACGGAAGGGACATCGACGAAGGAAAGAATGCAAGAGAACCGACGTGATGGTCGTGATAACCGCGGTCGAGGCGCGTATGGTCTAAGTGGTCCACCCGACAAGAAAGGAGTTAACAGACCAGCTCTAATTTGTTACAAATGTCAAGGAACAGGTCAGAAGGCATATGAATGTCCAGAAAACCTACATGCTGTTGAAGAGTCGAGACCCAGATGTCGAAAGGATGAGAAATTCGACAAGAGAGAAGAGTCGGCATTAGATAGCAGTGGAGGTGAGAAAAATAAGAACCGAAATTTGACGGTTCAGAGAGCCTTGATCCAAGAAGATCAATGCGATCTGATGGAACCAGCACAATGGAAGGCAATCTTTCGAACAAAGGTGCGGATTGGAGAATGGCGTTGCAAGACCATAGTTGATGGTGGAAGCACAAAGAATATTGTGTCGACAGAAGTCATCAACAAGATCAGGTTGAAGTGTTGAGAACACCCACACCCTTACAAGATCTCATGGTTGCAGAAAGGACACCATGTTAAGGTGACCAGACAGTGCCTAATCAACTTCAGAGTTGAAGGATTTGTGGACAGCGTACTGTGTGATGTAGTTCCCATGGATGCATGCCATCTGTTGTTGGGGAGACCATGGCAATATGATCAAAAAATGATCTATGATGGTTGAGCTAACACGGTTACAGTGTGGAAGAATGGTGTGAAAAGGACTCTTAAGCCGAGGCAAGGAGAGCCAGCTGACAGTAAAGACAACGAGAGCAATCTTTGGGAAAAGCGTGTGTTGATGAGCACCGCCAAGGAATTTCTCGCAGAGGAGGAAAAGTAGTCAGGTTGTTATGTAATCATTCCAAAAGGACCATATGTCGAAGGAACGACTAACATGGGGAGCATTCCGGTCGAAGTCGAGGAGTTGCTCGAAGAGTTTCGGGACATAATGGATGAAGAGAACCCAACAGGATTGCCACCGATAAGGAGCATATCCCATCAGATTGACTTGATTCCAGGGTCGAGTCTGCCAAATAAAGCACCATATAGGATGAGTCCAGCAGAGGGACAGGATCTCAACCGACAGGTCCAAGAGTTGTTGGATAGGGGATTGATTCGATAAATCTTGAGCCCATGTGCAGTACCAGTAGTATTGACACCAAAGAAGGGTGGCGAATGGAGGATGTGTACTGACTCCAGAGCCATCAACAGAATCACGATCAAGTATAGATTTCCATTGCCAAGGATGGATGACTTGATGGACTACCTGAGTGGAGTGACATACTTCATGAAGTTAGACCTGAAGAGTGGATATCACCAGATTAGGGTTAGAGAAGGAGATGAATGGAAGACAGCATTCAAAACAAGAGAAGGGTTATATGAGTGGTTAGTCATGCCATTCGGATTGACTAATGCACCCAGTACATTCATGTGATTGATGAATGAGGAACCGAAACCATTTTTGGGAAAGTTTGTCATAGTCTATCTAGACGACATTCTTATTTTCATTCGGACCAAGTCAGAACACTTAGAGCACGTTCGACAAGTATTGCAAATATTGTAGGGAGAGAAGTTGATGATTAACCTGCAAAAGTGTTTCTTTATGAAGAAGGAATTAGTGTACTTGGGATTTGTAATTTTAGGTAAGGAGTTGGAGATGGACCCAGAGAAGGTGAATTAAATAGTAGATTGGTCGGAACCGACAAGTACGACTACAATAAGAAGTTTCCATGGACTTGCTAGTTTCTACCGAAAGTTCATTCGAGGATTCAGTCGGATTTGTGCACCATTGACAGAATGCATGAGAAAGGGCGAGTTCAAGTGGATGGATAAAGCCCATGAAACTTTCAAAAAATTGAAGGAAAAGGTCACTGAGAGCCCAGTGTTGGCACTCCCAGACTTTGACAAAGTTTTCCAGGTCGATTGTGATGTGAGTGGAATAGCAATTGGGGCAGTGTTGAGCTAGGAAGGACGACCAATTGCATACTTCAGTGAAAAACTGAGTGGAGCGAAGCAGAAATATTTGGTCTATGACCAGGAATTCTATGCTATCATACAAGCATTGAAGAAATGGAGGCATTACTTTTTTCCATAGAAATTTGTGTTATACACCAATCATCAAGCGCTGAGGTATTTGAATACTTAGTCGAAGATGGATCAGAGACACATGAAGTGTGTGGAGTTACTCCAGAGAGATACGTTCATGTTGCGACATAGGTCGGGAAAGTCGAACAAAGTTGCCGACACGTTGAGCAGGAGAGTTGTGTTATTGAGCACGATAACTGTTCAGGCATCAGGAATAGAGTCGATAAAGATGGAGGATGAAGCCGACGAAGATTTTGCGAAGGCATGGAAGGTGTGTCGTGAGCCTTGGAGCACCGATAGGACTCCATATTTGAGTTATCTCATTCAAGAAGGTTACCTGTTCAGAGGAAGTCAGTTGTGTATTCCCAAAGGATCAATGAGGGAGAACCTAATCCGAGAATTTCATAATGGAGGGTTAGCAGGACACTTTGGGATCAACAAGATGAAAGCGCTGATCGACGAAAAGTATTTCTGGACAAGGATGTCAACAGATGTCAGAAAATGGGTTCGACAATGTCAAGTTTGCCAGTTGGCAAAGGGAAGGAGTCAGAACGTGGGGTTGTATACACCATTGCCAGTACCAAAGAACCTGTGGGTGCATCTTAGCATGGATTTTGTGTTAGGATTGCCAAGGATGCAGCAGGGGAGCGCCTCAATATTTGTTGTAGTCGACAAATTTTTGAAGATGGCACATTTCATACCATGTAAGAAGACAAGTGATGCCACAGGAATCACTGTACTATTATTTAGGGAAATAGTCAGATTGCATGGGTTTCCAAAGAGTATCACGTCGGATAGGGATACAAAATTCATGGGGCATTTTTGGAGGACCCTATGGAAGAAACTTGACACGAAGTTAGAGTTTAGATCGGCATATCATCTGCAGACAGACGGATAGACTGAGGTTGTAAACAGAAGTTTGGGAAACCTTCTGAGATTTTTAGTAGCCGACAAACCCAAGTAGTGGGAGAATGTGTTGGCACAGGCAGAGTTTGCCTATAACAATTTTGTGATTCGGCCAACAAGAATAAGCCCATTCCAGATTGTTCAAGGGAGGAGTCCACATGTCGTGGTAGATCTGGTCGAATTGCCGATAGAAACCAGGAAGAGCGCGGATGCAGAATCATTCGCAGAGCATATGCATGAAGTTCATGAAAATGTGCGAAGGTGCATTGAGAAGAGTAACGCAGCCTACAAGTTGAGAGCCGACAGGAGGAAGAGACTATTGTCATTCCAAGAAGGCGACTTAGTCTATGCATATTTGCAGAAGGAACGGTTTCCGACAGGAACATACAACAAGTTGAAGCTGAAGAAGATAGGACCATAAAGGATTCTGAAGAAGATCTTAGACAATGCCTATGTGTTAGAATTATCGAAAGACTTGAATATTTCAGCAACGTTCAACATCTCAGACCTGTATAAATTTGAGGAAGGGTCCATCCACGGTACGTATGAAGGAACTAGTATCGGCTGGACCGAACAGATTCTAGACTAACATAAAGAAGAGATCACAAAAGTAATCGATGAGTGCAAAGTGGGGCGTACTCGTAGATCGCGCATGAAGGAATAGTTGGTGCGATGGACAAATGATGAGTTGCAGGAGGCAACATGAATTTCCGAAGAGGCGTTCAGGAGACTGACGGAGCAGTCGAATTCTTTTCCACCTGGGGAGACTGATGCAGGAGCATCGAGACCTAGGCAGATCAGTCGAAGTTGATCGGCCGAGAAGAGCCAACCAGCGGGAGTGCCGATGACCACTGGTGTGGGAAGCAGGTTGACTTGTCGAAGTCAGCAAGTCGAGCAAAAGCAATTGGAGTGTGATCGACTAAAGGGCTAGTGGATGTTGCGAGAGGTTGAGGATCGACAGAAAACGGTCAACAGATGATGAGTGATGTAAGAGGTCAAGTAGTCGATAAGTGGTCGAGCTACGACACGACAGGGTTTGGAGAATCCAAATACATTGGGAAAGGAGCAAACCGATGGGGCAGTCGAGATGGGACTGTATTTCTATTACAGTTTCGAAAGGACAGAAAGTCAATATACTGTACTTAGTAGCTATTCAGGGTTGCTGAGGAAGTTATGACAGTTATGGCAAGTTGGTGAAGGACGTGACAAAAGACGTCATGGATGGAGGCTGTACAGCACATCTAGAAGCTGACAGTGCATATTCGTAGGATTTGGACAGAACTGGCGAATGGAGGGAAAGCATGTCTCGAGATTGTAATAATCTTGGAAACCGCACCTGCAGAGAAGAAGAGGAGAAAATACCTTCATTCTAGAAAGGAAAGGAAGGGGAGCCGAGAACAGAGGAAGCAGAGCAGAACAGAGCACAGAGCCGAGAGAGTTGTGAAGAGTCACATAGGCTGAGTGCAGAGTGTTGAGATCAAACTATAGCTCAGATTTTCGTTGGTGAACCAGGAGAGGGTGAGGTCAACACACAAGGAAAACTCACCACAGTTACTTCGTTACTGTAACAGCTGAGGCCGATTGTAGTTATTTATTTGCTTACAATTATTTTACATTGTAACCGATTTCAGCGAAGTAATATAAGCCAATACAGGCATCTTGTTCTACGCTTTGTTTGTGTGAGCATTGTGGTTTGTGTCATGTGTATTGTTAAGCAAGAACCTTATTTCCATAGGATGACTTGCGTCAGCAAATAACTCTGAACACAGTGGATGCAACAACTTTCATAACGTACATCCAATTCCTACCCAGGAGAAGGTTGTAGTCGATAGGTGCATCAACCACTTCAACTTCAAGAGGCACGGGTTTCCCACACAAGTGGACAACAAGGGAATGGATAATTCCATGCAGCTTAAATGACCGACCATCAAATGCAGTGAGCATGTTCATAGACTTGGATAAGGGAGGAGAGCCAAGATATTTCCAACTAGATAAATACATCACTGACGCGGAAGCACCTTTGTCAACCACCGTTCTTCTAACGAAATTCTAAAGGCACTCCACATGGATTTGAAAAGCCACATGGTAAGGTAAGCAAGGTTGGACGTTAGTAGTATCAAACTTGATAGCGTTAGGACTTGCCCCATCCTAAACTCCTAAAGCACTCAAAAGGGCATGCCTTTGAGAAGGACACGCCTGTAAAACTTCAAGAGCTGACATGGTGCACGGAGTTTGGCCCTAATCTTCTACCACAGAGTAGTTCTGGGTGGCTCGAGCATTGGGATTATGTGTAGAGCGCTTGAGAACACCTTTCAATATCTACAGCATAGTAGAGGGATTCTTGATATGCAAGGACATATGAAAAGGACGGGGAGGCTCATTCCCCATATTCGGTTGTGGTGCACCATAATCACATTGACGAGGAGAAACACTAACCTCTGATTGGACCATATTCACGCATCGATAACCACTAGTATTGGAGGAAGACATTGTAGTCTCATTAGGTCCGTAACCAGTAGAGGGAGCATGCAAAGCCATGTTCTGATGATGTGGAAGGGGATCCTTTAACGCAGCTGGGATCTGTGCTAGATGCTTCGATGCTTCTTCCATATGAGGACACAAGTGAGTAAGGTGATCTTCCCCGCAAAGCTTGCAAGGGAATTTCACTTTACACCTAGGTTTATGGTCCCCACTAGCATTTTCGTCGTCCCAAGGAGTGTTGGCATTCTCTTTTTGAGGAGTATTATGATTACTACCATTATTCCCATTATTTACACAATTTCTATTATTTCTCCCCTTCTTCTTACCACTAGGCTGTTGGTTGACCGATGGGTTTATCGATTGCACATTATGTACATCAGACGATGGAGTGGAAGTGGACAAGGTGTGAACCTGTCCTGGAGTAGATTGGTTAATTGACAAATTTTGCATTTGATTACTAACCAAATCTACAGGTTGAGTACTTGCGGATCCCACGATGCCATCGGCATGTGGTCCAAGAACTTACTTGGGCTCATGTCATGTTCACGGTGCGTCAGGAATAATGTCATACAAAATGGCAGACTGAGAATATAATAAATCTAACTATTGGACTTTTAAGATGGCTTGTTCCTCAGTCACAGTGCCGGACATCAAAAAATCCTTAGCAATATATGGAAGTAAAGACTTGAGAAACCATTCCAACAGAAACTCTAGAGGAATGTTGGCTATCACTAACCTCTTCTGTCAACGCCACTCTTGAACGTGGTCAAAAATGTGTGTGGCCTTATTCTGGAGGAAGGTAGACAAAAGTTCAATGCCAGTATCATAACAAACCGAAAACTGGAAATGATCCAAGAAAACCAAAGATATCTCATTGAAACCCCTATAAGTGCCCCCAGGTAACTCGACATACCACTTCGTGGCTACCCTCGTGAGGGTGCATTGAAATAGTCTCAAACAAACGGAATCGTGATTCAACAAGTTGGATGAGAACTAAAGGTGAAAGGTCATGACGTGGTCACCTGGATCCTCACCACTCTTCCCCTCAAACTTGGGAATGTACGAAGGGAGCTTGGTAGGGACTAGAGGCCAATTAGGATCGTGACACACCAGATCATCAGTGAGCTTCAAAAGATCTGGAAGATTCAGTCGAGCAAGGAATGGGAGCTGCGGTTGGAAAGCTTGATTATAAGCTCCCATAAAAGGTTGATTGTATGGACCTGAAGGATAAGATGGACCATAAGCTTGACCATGACCATAAGGTTGATAACCTCCTCCAACCTGACCCGTGTGAGGGTAAGCAGGTATATATGCATTTTGTGCACCATATTGAGGTGGGTTGTAATGAGAGCCAGCACCAATTGTATTATACTAAGGGTTACCACCATAATTATGGGGCATATAAGTGTTACTTGTAGCGGGAACTGTGTTATAATGACCATGGTTATAAGGTATGTTCCCACCCCCTACATAAGCATTATTAGTAGCATGAGCAGTCGTATGGTGACCATGAGGTATATTCCCAACCCCAACGTTGGCATTACTAGTAGCAGGAGCGGTGGTGTTGTGACCATGAGTATAAGGTATATTCCCACCTCCTACATTAGCATTACTAGTAGCGGTAGTAGACATAAAATTATATGGTATTTGTACACCCCCATGATTAGGAGTATTGTTAACATTCGCGAATGTGGTCCTTGGTTGATGGGTAGAGGCATGTGTATTATACTGTGGATGGCGAGTCGTATTGCGAACAATGTTCCTATTAGGATGGATAATCCTAGGAGGCGGCCTTCCTCTAATGTTTTCATTGTTAGGAGGGATGTGACTGGTCCCCATACTATGTGTGTGAGTGGAAAATGTGGTGCCCCCAGTGAGGGTATTGCCCCAAGTGGGTGCAGTGTTGCTAACACCATAACTAGTGCCAACATGACTACCAAATATAGTAGAAGGATCAACTGTGTTGTAATCAGGCATACCAAAAGAGAATGGGGTAGCGTTGGTCGTAGGACCTGTGTTATCATGTAACTCTGGAATCCCATACTGGAAATCATGTGGATTCAAAGGATCAAACGGGTCATCCTCAAGTGGATCTGGACCAAACAAACTAGGTTGGGTCTCGGGTAGATCCGGACCAAACAAACTAGGTTGGGTCTTGGGTGGATCACCCCCCCACACCTCTCGAGGAGTAGGGGTGTCTGAAGTGTGTTCGAATATACCCAATGGAGTTGTAGGGATTTCCCCCATGCTAGAATGTGCAGTCATGAAGTCGGTATGATACGCTTTGTAACAATCCGAAGACTCGGAGGGGGCCTTCCAGCATCCCCTATTAATACGACGTGTAACCTCGGTGGTCGGTAAACCAGCCAACCAACAAGATCGGTGGAGATCAGGACTTCTCACCACGATTTCTCCAAAGAGACTATAAAATCAAAGCATCCCCTAATGGCCAAACTATCGATCAAAAACACAAAATCAAGAGCACACACCTAGAGAAACTATAGCCAAATGCAGACAAACAGAGTGGCTAAATGAGCTCCCGACACTACAGCTAGTATGTCTCTCCTAGGAGAGCCTTGAGACTCCCAAACTATAGCCAGAGGTAATAGAATTAGTTATAAAGGTTCCCAGGCTTCATTGTGTGCACAAGGTCAAGTCGCTATACAACAACAACTGTGCTTTCCAACCGCTATCTGACTCAAGATATGTACAACATAACCACTGCAAGCACCCTATGTGATACCTAGGTAAGGAAACTATGGTCACCGCAATATAACCAATGCTCAAAGGGACAGTCACAGGTGGGATCTGTCGTATGGGAAGGGTAGCTAAGCCCGAAACTCAAGAGGTTCAAATCCCCCAAGAGTCCCCAGATACAAACAAATCCTGGAAATATTTCCCATGTTTAGTATTGGAGGGATATCTCTGCAACCAACCTCTCGTGACCTCGTGCTTAACTCTGGTCTGAGTAGAGCTTCCTGAGAACACCGATGTATACCATGGATTTCACCACTCCCTGGTGAGACACATAATGTTTCATCTATTAGTCTTGGATTGTTAACTCACAATGATCTATTCCAAGACTCTAAATCTATGCTAGTTGGTGCACCCTATAAATAAAAATCGTTCTAATCAATTTTAAGATTATGCTTTAATTTTAAATGGTTGTGATTACTCAAAGGATATGGTTGTGAAACTAGTGATGTATATGAATCAATAGTATGCAAAATCATCAAACTCTAGACTCATCTATCCAATAAAAACAATGCCACTAGAATGACAAGCAAATCCAATGGTTTCGAAATAAAATGCAACTCTTTTAAATTTCCAATGCACAAGCAGATCCTAAATGAAAGCACAAGCACTCAGATGCAAAATGCAGTACATAAAAGTAAAAAATTTTGTATTTTCACTTATAAGCAAAAGGAAAATGCAAAACTATGTTTTTGTATTTTTCAATATAACGTAATAAAAAATGCAAGCAAAATCCCACTATTTAGTTACAGAAATGCAGAGGAGATCACTAAGACAACTCAACAAATCCCAAACAGTAAGACTCAGCCAATGTAATGAGCTAGAAAATAAAAAATGGGTAAAAACCAACAAGGCTCAAAACCAAGAGAAAAGAGGAGTTCTGGTCACGAACAAGGCATGCAACAATCAGGAAAAAGGCCAAAGAAGACTCAGGAACACTCAGAACCAACCCAACAACAACCAAAGGCCATAAACCAATCACCCCCGGAGACGCTACTATCGAAGAAAAAACTGCGGGTACCCATGGGCTATAATGCAGACAAAAGCAGATAGACGTGGGCAGAACTAGGCTCTCCCGCGTATAGGTAAAAGCAAATGAGTAAAAAAAGAGCCCAATGACCCAGAAAAAGCTTGTTTTCTATAGTGTATCCTAACGGCCAATCAATGACACAGAGACTTGACACACAACAACTCTAAATAAGGACAAATGCCTAAAAATCCCCAAAAATGGATGTTATCCCCAGCGGAGTCGCCATTTCTATTACAAAGAAAACTTCCTATGGATTGGGGAAGACCACAACAGATAGTTGACTACCAAAAAATAACTCAAATCTCAATGCTATGCTATATAGATGACTATGCTAAGATAATGGAGAATATAACCAACCTTGATCCAGACGTTTGATGTAGATCCCCATTAAAGCTTTCAATTCGTGCACTTGAACCTGCAAATTAGTCTTGACAGACAATACACAACAAGCGCATATAATATATGAAAGACATTAACATCATCAATAGCAATGGTCCATGATATCATAAGTAAATGCAACGCAATGTAATATAAACAACATTCACAACATTAATGGACGAGACTATGAGTATTTCTATTAATGAATAACAAGAAGTACAATGTGATACGACCTCTTGTCGGGAACCAATCTGAACCAAGAGCTGGGTCTCTCCACTTGTGGCTCCACCACTTCAAATCCTCCATGGAATGGTAAACTCAAACTATGAAAGGAGTTTGGAAGGTGAACATAAGGGGTTCACAACAACAAGGATCAATGAGTGTAGACTCAAGATATGGCAAAAATCCACTAGGGTTATCTTGCTCTCTCTTTCTCCTCCCTTCCATATGCCATAAGAGCTCAATATATAACCTTCCAAAGGTAAGTGAAAGGACACATTGAGGCATTTCGGGGAAAATGGAGGGCCAAATGTCACCCTAAGACCGCTTTTTGGGAGTAAAAAGTAATTTTCTAGTGACTTTTACCATTTTACTTGACACCCACGGGCTATAGTGGAACAACTCACGGGTATGCTGTCTAAAATGTAACAGCTAGTGTACAGGAAGAAAAATAGGGAAATAGTGTGTTATGAAGGATATAAAGTACATCTGAGTGAGTGAAATGGATCCTAAAGGCCAAAGAGTGTTGATGCTCACAGGGTGGAAAATTACGTTATAACAGTAACATTTTCCAACACATCAGTGATAATACTAAGATGCATGAGCCAACACAAGAGTAGGGGATGGATAAAAAACAAGAACAAATTCCATAGTAAGAAAAATTGTAGGAAGCTACAACAAGGTTAGAGCCGCAACAACTCTAAGAGCAAGGTCTAGGTCCTGAGCACACAATTGAGCAAACAATGCTGCAGACGATGCTAGAACCAAGTATCCTGAAGAGACCGAATGAAGACGTGCAAATGATAGTTTCATAGATAATTCAACATCTTAATCAAACCTAGAGATCACATAGGTGTTTCAAAAAGATAGTTGTGACCACCTACATAACCTTCAAATGGTCCTGCACCTTTCCTTGGGTACTAGAATGGTGCATACATATGATACTGTCGACCTAGGCCATGCTAAGGAATTACAGAAGTAAGCCGAGTAGGCCTTTCAGCAAAAGTTGGAGTTGAACTCACTCACCCTTACCATAGTGGATCCACTAGCTACATTAGATACACAGCCACTCCCATATAATGAGTTCAACTTGAGCTTGGTCCCCAACGCAAACTTGTAGTACTTTTTTTTCTGAGATCTTTGCAAAGTTGGGGGATCGATATGCATAGTTAATCTAATCATATACAGGGCTAAAAAAATTCTAGTGGAAGAGCATCGTGCACACCAGTAGCTTGAAGCAGAGGTCGACAGATCCTACAAGGAAATCATAGGCTTGATTCGGACACCTATTGATTCCCTCCAGTATGCATGGAAGATTACACAAATCATTAATATAGTGTCTTATCTATAGAAATAAGCCACATAAATATGGTCTTAGATTAAGCTGGAGCCATCCCAGGAGGAATCTTCATTGGCCCACAAGATAGCCAAGCCCGCTATTAACACCCAAAACGTACCCCTAGGGTTGTGGGGAGGCAAAACTAGGGTAACCACTAACCACTTTAGCTTGTGCTACTGACCCAACACAAACTGAGAGGGCTCTCTCAATGCCGATATGAGACTGAAAACATAAACAAGCATAAACATACAGCCTCTCTTCACAATCAAGATATACATTCAAATCATACACAGAAGTTCATATTTCTGACGGGACATAATTATTTAAACTTTTGGTGGGACAATCGAGAGCATAAACCTTGGGAAATGGAGTCAGGATACAATATGAAGATCAGATAGAAGTGCCGTAGTATGGACTATTAAAACAGAGGCAAGGTAGCCACCCTCTTGCCATCGTAATGCTATTTTCTGGTGGTAAAAGAAGAAAGTAAGAAGAGACCATTGATATGAGCATCCAGCAAAGATGAATTCGATATCAAATTTAGTAGCAATATTGAGTGAACACCTGAGATAATAACCAGATCTTATTTCCAAGATTTCTAAGTTATTATACACTTATCTCATATATGAAAGGGAAAACATAATGTAAATGCATAACAGGAAGTATGAGCACATAGAGAAGAGAGAAAAAACATACTACAAGTAAAAAGCGACACATGAATCCCTGTAGAATGGTCTTCCATAGGCACTGCACATTATATTAAAAGAGTTTCAAAACAAAGCTCTATCCCCAGGCCTTAGCCAAATGATTTTCCAACCCTTAGTTATTCTATTACAATGCTTTTATAGGCTCTCAGCCTCGAATTGGTCCTTAGGAAACAAACAAAATTATGATGCCACCTTGACAGCCCAAAAATTTGGGAATATTACATACGTGTCAAGTTCAAAACAGACTGATTAAGATGGGAAACAAAAATACCATGAGCAGGGCATCACCCTACTCCTGAGCTTTTAATAGGCCTTGCGAATCAAAGAAGTCCTCCACTTTCAAAGAGTTGTCCGCCTGTGACTCTTCAGCCGGAGGGTGAGGTGTCTCTTCCTCAGTGGGGATCATTAAATACTTGAGAATCTCCGTGTCCTGGTGGATGCCTCGCTCCTCTTCAGGAGTCTCCTTCTTTCCTCGAAATCGAAATATTTTGTACACCTGTCACCCTTCGGGCTCTACATCTTCGCTAGAAGTGCTAGCTTCCATGTGGTTGAATGCCACAGGATATGAGGGATTGTGTTCATCTTCCACCTCATACCATGCCTATTCCGGCATAAAAATCACTTCGGATTCCTACTCCTTCTCCATGACCGGTCACTAACTGAATGTTATCCGAGATGCCAGGTGCACCACCTATTCCATACTTTGATCTCGAACAGGGGACGCAAGGACCATATACATAAATTTCGTGATGATGACAGCAGCTACGTGTGGTCACATTCACCATGATGACCTAAATGAACCTCCTAGTTGAGCAACAATGATGCCCAAGGCTCGAGCTGATGTGAAACATGCTTGGCAAGGATTTCCAGATAGACGGAGAAGTATGTGACGGCGCTGAGGTGGCCTCCATCATATTTGCGATCATTTTGGAGGCAGTAGAGATGCCTTTAAGCCATCTATTCACCTGGTCAAATATACACCATAAATCTTATCCTCATTTTCATCTTGACTGTTGAAAGGCACGGTTTACATCATGCTCGAAGCTTTTAGGCCAATCGATACCCTGCACAAGTAATTTATTCTCTGCCCTGTACCTTTATCACCTGCTTCTCTAGATATTCTACCCTCTATCCCTTAAATGCTTTCTCACCCCCACTGTCCCAATCCATAGGTTCACCATCTCCTGCTGTGAGAGTTTCTCGGGCATACTAGCGAGGGCGAGGGCTACTACTGAATCTTTTTCAGGTGGGCCAATGGTTGATGTTGCACTCCCAAGTATCAAAGAGAGGACCAAATGAGATATTTCCATTAAGAAGGATGACCTCTAAAGGGCAGGGGGTTTCTTCGACTTCTAGGTCAAGCTTAACATAGGTGGTTGAAGAAGGTTTGGCGGCTTTTCGAGGAAAACTGTCTACATGCAGCGACAACAGATCTTTCAGAAAATCCCTCGGCTTCAGGTATTTGGGACGCAGGAGTTCCAGAGGCCTCCCAACCAACCTAGGAATTTACCTACACAAACAACTAAACCTCCTTATGCCTACCTAAAGCCTCCAATCTCTTCTTAATTTCAAGCACCAACAGCCGAGATTCTGCACCAAATGCATCCAAACCCTATCTCCCAGAGAAAACTTAACCTCAACATCCCTAGAACTGGTTCTTAATCGGCTTTCTCGCCGTAAACGGACTCAGATTTTCTAATAGTGGAGGTTATAAAACCCTACCTGTTACTAAAAATCTATGAGAATGACACCTCCTATCGTCTTCCACACGCCCGGAAGCTTCCGACCCCGACAGGTCCAAGACACAAATGTCAACCTTCGTGTGTGTTTATATATATATAACCTCTTTTCTTTAAACTTCATCCTTCTTTGTTGGTTATCCACTTCTCTCCTCCATTGATCTCCCGTGCACTGATCTCGACCATCTAGATCTTATCCCCTTTAGCTGATTTGACAACCCCTTACATCCACCATTGGATCGTCCCTTCACCATGATCTTCACCGTCCTTCCCTAGTACCCGGTGTACCAACCAAGTGGTATCACACCCTTCTAAACTGATCTTCGTTACCGCTTATCTCCCACGCAATGAGCCCTGTTGCTGACACCTGTCTAATGGTTTCACCCATCGCAACCACCATCCCATTTATATGGTGTGCATCTCCCCAATGCTACAATCAATGAGGACCGTCGATCTATCACAAGACAATCTAAATCGTTTCTTTTGTCACATTGCACTTGCACTTCTCTGAACTCCGCATTTAACTGTGGGATCTTCTCCGACTCGTCTTGGCCGTCCACATGCCCAGCCACTTGCCTTTCCTCCTAGGTGGTATCACATGCTCCTGAGGAGGTTTCCATTACCGCTTACCTCGCCATGCGATGCGTCCTCTGGCCACCACTTGTCCGGTGGTATTCCCCATCACGACCACCTATCTCCCCTTTGCTCCGTGCACTTTGGCCATGCGACGAACAACGAGATCCGTTGATCTCCCTCTCGCGCCCATCCAATAGTGGAAACTTGTGTGATGGTTAACCTTTGAAATATTTGGCCTCGGACTATAGACTTTGGCTCCTTTTTGGCCATTTTGGTCACATTTTTTCCTCTCTTTTGGGATTTTCTTTAGGCCTATTTATATTTGACAGCCCCAGGTCAATTTTCTCATACCTTAGCACCTAGCCATGGAAAATAAGGTGATTTTAGGCTTCCTCCAAGGAATTTTCCAGGTTTTCATCCTCCACACCACGCCACTCATGCTGCAAAAACTAGGTGCTAACAACTGGCTCCAACTGGGGATGCTATCCTCCATGTGAGGTATCAAAGAACCTCGTAGACCAGGTGCCTAATCCATTGGGCAGCTCCTGCAAGAAAATATTCCCTGCAGAACTCTTGGAGGGTTTTCCTGAAAGCATTCATGGCAAACTTATGGGGCATTTTTCTATGAGGTGTATCCTGTGGCAACCTTTACCCAAAAAAGCTCTATCATACTGCAAACTGAAAATTTCTTGAAATCAATAACCAAAACTGAAACTGTACATTCTGAAAACAAACTAGAAATTGTAGAAAAGATGCTTGCCTTGTCAAGCTTATTTATATATAGACTACTCTACCAGTGCAACCATTCCAGCAACCGACACCCCAGGTGGGTCTTCTCATCATGACCGACTAATTTCAAAATGGTGAGGGTTAATGGCCCGAGGCGATGGTGACAGGCTAGGACCCCTCGGGTGAAAACATAACCTTTATCTCAGCTGATGAAATCTTCCATATACTCTGTCACTGGATCATATAAAGCATGGTATGCTCTACATTCCTCTTGCATCATAGTAGATTTTCTTTCAGAAGATTTGTTTGTAGGCTGTTTGGTTTCCCAGGCGTTCATGCCAGGCCTAGGGCTTATGTACTTTTGACAAGATCCAATCAAGACATGAAAATCAGGCCTACCAAAACCCTTGTATGACCTGGTGAGACTGAAACGAACAATTTTGAGCAACTCTCCATGACATGGCTACCCCTTGGTAGCCTAGGAGGTTGCTCCCCCACCAAATCCATCTATAATATCTCCTCTTGGGCTACTTGTGATCCCTGGGTTGAAAACTCGGTTCTTCTCTAGAACTCCAAAAGAAACTTCACCCTGTGCCCTGAAAGGGTCTAGAAAAAACCATTCCTCTTGAAAACCGGACTCCAGGTTTGAAAAGTCTGCACGAAAATCATGCTGCCTAGCCCGATCTCCCTGAAGCACCTCAATTATCTGGTCAGCTGGCTGGAGGAACTGGCCAAGCTCAAAAAATTCTTCAAGAATCCCATAATCGTCTTCTGCCCCCAAAGCGGATTCAGTATAAGAATCATGTGGGTCACCCTGGTCACCTTCCATCCCTTCAATTATCTGGTCGACCTGTCGGAGATACATGCCGAACCCAAGACTTCTTTCAAGAATTTCATATTTTTCCTCAAGTATCACATATTCTTCCTTGAGGGTCCTATACCCCTCTTCAAGGACTCTGTACTCTCTTTCGACTTCAATCTGAGAGGAGACCTCCACATGCTGGGAATTTCCAGGAGTCCTTTGACTGCTAGCTCTTCCTTCCTCTCTGGATAATGGCTAGACTTCTCCTACAGAGTCTCATGGTTTTCCTCATTCATGGTTTTAAGGATTTCCCTTATTTTGGTGAATGATTTCACTTCAGGGAAAAGGGTTTCACCACCTTCAGGCTCAATATTCTGATGGATCTCAATGGTGGATTTAGGACCTACTTATGAGTTCCCCTCTTTGGATGGTCCTCCCGACTAGTGAAACTGACCACATGAAGGTTCATCTCTATCCTCTATTTCAAAGAATCTTATGAAGTTCTCCAAACCGTCCCCTTCATATTCATCATACTTAGGTGGACTGGAATCTTCATTAAAACCATCAACAATAGCAACTGTAGTAGACTGATTGCAATTTACACAAAACAAACCAAAATTACCTTCTTCTAGCACATCACCCGGTCGACCAATTTTCTGCTCATTATGGGGAAGATTGGAATGTAAGGAAAGTTCCCCTTATTCATGTCTCTCTTTGAATATTATCTCTTCTTCAATCCTTTCCTCGTCATCTTGGTTTGATAACTTTCTAGATATCCCAAGATTGTCTTCAACCTCCAATGCATCAATGAACATATGCTGCAAATTTGAAGACCTTCTCTCCAAAACATGGAAAGATAAATCAGGAGGACAAACAGATGCATAGTGTAATTTAGCAGCATTCTCTTGGGGCTGAATTTCCTTTGGCATGTCATAATAGAATCTTGCAAACCTCATGTTAAAGCTAGACATGGTTTCGTCTTCTTGCCTTCTCATGGAGTAAAACTCTAAAAGGACTAGATCCCATGGCCTTCTTTTGCCCCAAAAGTCCAGAAATACCTCAGACAATTTTCCCCATGTATCAATAGACCCAGGCTGCAAATGGTTAAACCATATCTTCACATCTCCTTGGAGGGATTGGGAAAAAATTCTCATACATACATCATCATGTTCCACTTCAAAAAGGTTTAGAAAATGCTCAAAACCTTGAATATTTTTCTCAACAGTAAAACTTTCATATCCTCCATAAAAAACAGGTGTTCTTTCAAATTAATGATATTTAATTTACCTTGATTTAATTATCGACCGGAGTATGTATACTTTGAGCTGCTACACCGTATGTGCGGGCAAAATAGTTTCACTACTCAAAATTCTAGTCTACTTACAAACAAAAATAAAATGGATAAAGCTAATACTGTATGGAATGATCAACATTAAGAATTATTAGATCTGTTTCTAAAGAAAAATTAATTTGCTGATCCCTACCTTACTTGTAGCAACCTACAGCAATCTTTCAAAACAATATGAAACTACAATAACCTTCCAAAATAATACTAGGCTACAGCTATCCTATATAAGAAACAACTTATTAAAAAGAACTTGTCTAATCTTACCTACCAATGAATATGCTAAGTTAAAACTGCAATCCTGATGCTAAACTTAGACAAACATTCCTTACTCACAAACACTTCTAAATGAAATCTGTCTCTGCTTTCATCTTAAACCACTCACACATAGCTGACAGAATGAAGTCTCTCCTGCTGCTACATTCTATATAAAATAAAATGCTGGAATTATTTCAAAGAATGCACACCAATAAGTACTGAAATCGTTTGAAGTATAAACCATAGAAACAACACTCCTAAGAAACAACACTATAAACCATAATCTTATTCAACCTCCAAAAGCATGAATCTAACTGTTATTTAATCAACGCATAAGGTTGTTTGAAAAGCCCTAAGTACTCTACAAACTAAAATCTTCAAATCTTCTGCTAACTCCACAAATGCTACAAATTCTTTTGAAATCCACACAACACAATCAGAAAATATCCTATAGTCCTATAAGCTCAAAAGTCAAAAGGATTAAACCGCTATTGGAGCTATTCACTAGTCGCTATAATGCTAAAAAGAAATATGAGATTTCAATCTAGTCTTTTCATTAAATCGATTCTACAATAAACCAAATCAAATCCATTACACAGTTTGTAAATGCCATAACTTTGGGCAAAAGAATCATATCCATCAATGAGCAACACCACACTGAAAACTAAATAGGTTAAAATGTAAAATTAGTCACAGCAGATCTAATGAACAAGTAAATCAATCACAACAGATGAACATAGAAAATATGGTGCAAAACTGTGCAAAACATGCAGCAGTGCTCAATATCCCAATAAGGGTGAATGAATTACAATAGAATACGACTCATGTGAGTGAGCAATTCGAATTGACTAAGTAGGCCATTCGAATCACTGAATGGAGTAGCTTGACTCCAATTAGGAGTCCTCATCATCAATCGGTGGTGGTCATCAATGCACAAGAACCAGTCATCCAAGTGTCAATCTAAGTCTAATTGAGTGTGTCATGTGTAACTGAAGTGTGTAGCACTAATTAAGGGAAGGAGGCTCAGTGGGGGGTGCATGGGAGACTAAATGAAGTCAGAACAAGTCATCTAGTCAAACTAGAGGTCCAACGGAAGTGAAACAGTCAGTCAGGAGTGAAACTAGCCTCAAATCAGGGAGAATCAGAGCTAACTGAATGTAACTGAAGTGGAACTGCAGTGGTAGGTGATAAAGTGCACCCTTCTATGGCAGTAGGTGAGAAGTGGGCGCCTTTTAGAATAGGAGGGCTAAAGAACTGAAGTAAGTGGCTCCCGTGTGCTAGAAAGAGGTGGCTAAGGTGCTGGAGGCATCAACCTGGTGACTGGGATGCATGCAAAGTGCATGCAAACCCTAGAATTTGCATGCAAACCCTAATTGCATTCAAGATCCTGAAAGAGATGATGTGGATATCCGAACACCCCCCCTCAAGCTAGACTATGATGTGCAAAAAATAATGTGGGGCCCTGGTAACTAAGACCAAAGGTCACCCCAATACAATAATCCAAAAAATGTTGAAAATAAACTAAGTGAGGAAAGAGGGAAAACCCAGTGGGAAGAAATCCCCCCCTCAAGCTAAAGCATAATAATGGATCAATCTGTCTCCACCATGATGGAACTCACCCCCAATAGTGAACGGAGGTAAGAGAACTTCTTCTCAGTGAAGCTCTTGGTGAAGATGTCTGCAATTTGCTCATCAGTAGGGCAATATTGCAGAATGATGGTGCGGTCATGCACCAACTGTCGAATATAATGCATATGAATCTCAATGTGTTTGGTCCTCTGCCGCTGAACTGGATCTGTGGAGATCTTTATAGCACTTTGATTGTCACAAAATAGGACAGTCGAAGTAGTGCCACCAAAACCAAACTCGGAAAGAATACCCTGCAACCAAACTGCCTGAATGCAGGCATTGACTGCCCCTCGATACTCTGCCTCTGCTGAAGAAAGTGCAATGGCTACTTGCTTTTTGCTGGACCAGCAAATAGCACCATGACCAATCATGAAAACATAACCGGAAGTGGATTTCCGATCAATGCTATCACCTGCCCAATCTGAATCAGTAAAACCAATGAAATCAAGCTCAGAATCTGCAGCATAATGTATGCCAAACTGTCTCGTACCTTGCACATACTGCAAGATCCGCTTGGCTGCTCGCCAATGAATCTCATGTGGCTGCTGCATATATCTTGACATGGCACTCATGGCATATGAAATATCAGGCCTTGAGTGTGTCAAATAAAGTAGTGAACCAATCAACTGTCGATACATATTGCAATCTGCAAGCGGTGTAGAATCTCCCTCCTCAAGACTGATTCCTGAGAGGAATGGGAATGGGGCTGCCTTACATTCAGCCATATTAAACTTCAATAACAGGTTGGAAGCATATTTTTGCTGAGATATAGTGATCCCATCAAAATTTTGAGCTATCTCCAAGCCCAAAAAATGACTCAGCAAGCCCAAATCGCTCATGTCAAAAGCTAGGTTTAAGGCAGTTTTTAGCTTGTTTATTGAAGTAAGAGTGCTACCAGTAATGAGAATATCATCAACATAAAGTACAATAACCAACAAATTACCTTTAACTCGCTGAAGATACACATTCGGATCAGATTTGCATCTTTGGAAATTCTGAGAAAGAAGGAAGGAGTCCATCTTTGCGTACCAAGCTCTTGGGGCTTGTTTTAACCCATACAAAATTTCTTCAATCTGCAAACTAATGATGGATCTGATGTGTAGCCCTATGGCTGCTGCATATATACCTCTTTAGTAAGGTATCCATGTAGAAATGCACTCTTCACATCCATGTGGCGCACTTCCCAGTGCTTGGATGCGGAAATAGCTAAAACAAGGCGGATGGAATCCATCTTTGCAACCGGTGCAAAAGTCTCAGTGTAGTCCACTCCTTGGACTTGGGAGAAACCTTTTGCCACCAACCTTGCTTTGTATTTGATGATAGATCCATCATCAGCAAGTTTCGTGCAGTAGACCCATTTACACTTCACTAATTTTCTTCCAGGTGGAAGAGAAACTAGCTCCCATGTGTTGTTCTTTTGAAGAGAACTGTACTCTTCATCCATGGCACTTTGCCATCTCGGATCTTGGTGAGCAGAATAGTATGATGTGGGATCTGAACCAGCCATCAAATAACAAATCTCAGGAATTAATGGATCAGCAATAGAAAGTGCCATACCTTCTCTTTGAAAGTCTACTCTTGTTCGTCTCGGATCAGAAGGATTTCCAAGGTTTGAACCAGTAGATTGGAGAGTGTTTTGGGCCCACTTTGGTAACTGAGGAGGATCATAATGGTCAGATTCCAAACCTGACATGTCATGATCATCATATGCTGCTGAAATATCAGAAATATCAGAACTCATACCTTCATTATCGCTGCACGGATCTTCTTCTGGTGAAGGCGGTGAATCGGCAGTCTCTTCCTTGACTAGTTGCAATTCTTGAAGCGGTTCTTCAAATTGCACACTGCGCTCTATGAATATCTTTTTAGATCTGATATCCATGAGTTTATATTCTTTTGATTCTTCCCCATATCCTATCAGTATGCACTCGATACTTTGTGGATCCAAAGCTCGTCTCTTCTTGGAAGGAATTCTAGCCCATGCAGTAGAGCCAAAAACTCTCAAATTTGACACATCCGGTTTGTGACCAAAGAATGCTTCGAAAGGAGTCATACCTTTCACGGATGAATGTGGAACATGGTTCTGTATGTATGAAGCAACATTGATTGCTTCAGCCCAAATATTTGCAGCCAAACCTTTTGATTCAATCATGCATGTAGCCATCTCTTTCAGTGACCGGTTTTTCCTTTCCGCTACACCGTTCTGCTGGGGTGTGTAGGGAACTGTATGTTGGATCTGAATTTCGCTTTGGGAACAAAGTTGCAACAACTTGGACTTAATATATTCTCCACGATTATCATATCTAAGATCTTTGATCTTTCTCTCAGTGGCGGTCTCAACAGAAGCCTTAAAATCCTTGAATTTTCCAAGGACTTCTGACTTGTTTTTGAGAAAGAATACCCATGTAAAGCGGGAAAAATCATCAATAAATGTCAAAACATACCTTGAACCATTTAATGATATATGGGGCAGTGGACCACTGATATCAGAATGTATCAACCCCAAAACTGTAGAAGCTCTGCTAGCTTTGCCGCGGTCGAATCTGTGCTCGGGGTGCTTCCCAATAATGCAACTAGTGCATATTCCCTTCGAGGAACGGAGTTGTGGAAGGCCATCTACCATGGATTTGTTTGATAGCAGCAGCAAATACTTATAATTAAGATGTCCAAATCTTTCATGCCAAAGCCTACTAACCTCATTACCATGTGTGCGAAGAGCAGTGGTCTTTGCAAGCGGAATAAAGTGTGAAAACTCATAGCATTTTGTAGTGTGGTTTGCCTTTCCGACTGCAACTAGTCTTCCACTTTTGATATCAAAAATTTCAACTGTATTAGGGCTGAATGTAACTTGCTTCGGTTAACCAGTGTGTGTCATTTGATACACAGAAAGAAGATTTGAAGCTAAGGAAGGCACATAGAGAACATTCTGAAAGCTTCCATGATCTACATGAATCGTACCTTTGCCCTTTGAAGAAATTTTTGAGTCATCTCCCAAATGGATGGGGATGGAGCTGTTTGGATCGAATGAAGAAAAATAATCAATATTTGCAGCCATATGATTCGATGCACCCGAATCTATCAAGAGAGTGGTGGGCTTCGAAACAGTTGCCATGAGTGCTTGTCCTCTTTCATGATCATCATTCCTATCCTTCTTCCTTGCACCGTCGGGAAGAGTTATGTTGTTCTTTTCCAAAAGGAGGGCCATTTGATCTATAGTTTTCTTCATACATGAACTTTTGGGATGAAAGCCACGATTGCAATAAGTACATTTAGATTTTTGGTTACCTTCTTTGCCCTTTTGCTTGAACTTCAAACTGGATGGTGCATCCGTTTGTTTGCCTTTGTCTTTTTGCTTGTGAGGCTCGGATTTGGGCTTCTCCTTCTTTTGCTTTCCTTTACCATTCGAGATCTTGGGTCCTAGAACATATAGGGCTGAATCTTTGGAGCTTATGGACCCCATTTGAATCAACTTGTCATGCTCTTTTGTGACGGACTCAATGAAGGCATTCAAGGTAGGCATCTTCCAATTCGGGGTAGTTAGCCGACCGGAATTGAAAGTAGAGACAAATACCGAATAATCTTTACCAAGCTTGCTTAGAATGGAGAGGATCAATTGTTTATCCTCTTTGATAACTCCACTGTTCTTCAACTGCAAGTTCAAGTTATTGAATTTTGTGAAGAATTCATTGATGGTCTTGAAATTCTCAGGACTAAGGGCAATCAATTCATTCTCTAATTGAAAAGCCCTAAGCTCATCCTGCTTGCCAAATAGTGTTTCAAGTTGCTCCCATATAGCTTTTGGAGTCTTCAATCCACTGAGATGGAAGTGAAGATCTTTGGAGATGGAGAGATAAAGAAGACCATAAGCTTCATCAAGCTTGTTGTAGTGTTTGGTTCTATCTGACGGATTGTTTGGATCCAATTCAAGACCAACAGTGACTCGATAGTAACCTTTTGAACGTAATATGATCTCCATATCATCTTTCCAATAAAAATAATTGAATGGGGTGAGGATAGGCTTTGAAGAAGAGTATTCCATTGCTAGGAGTGAGTGCACACTGATGTAGAGGAGCTTGCATGCACAGTGTAGCGAATGCAATTGATGGAGACAATAAACCTGCAAATCACAATAAACCAAGAACAATGAGGTCGAACAATCCACCCTTTTAGAGTTGCATCACACCTGGGATTGGAGATCAAACAATGTTGAATGGGTCCTATGTATCAGATCCAGGAATTATGTGGAAACTCAAGCTTCTGGAGTGGTATTGGAAGTATTTTCAAGCTTTGCATGCACAGGAGCGAATGCCCTTGAGATATTTCATGCCAAAACTTTTTGCAATTTTTGAGCAATTCACTCAAATCTTCTTGTAGAACCACCTATAGAAAAGAGATCTTGTCCCTGCAATGGCTCTGATACCATGTAAAATTAGTCACATCAGATCTAATGAACAAGTAAATCAATCACAACAGATGAACATAGAAAATATGGTGCAAAACTGTGCAAAACATGCAGCAGTGCTCAATATCCCAATAAGGGTGAATGAATTACAATAGAATATGACTCATGTGAGTGAGCAATTCGAATTGAGTAAGTAGGCCATTCGAATCACTGAATGGAGTAGCTTGACTCCAACTAGGAGTCCTCATCATCAATCGGTGGTGGTCATCAATGCACAAGAACCAGTCATCCAGGTGTCAATCTGAGTCTAACTGAGTGTGTCATGTGTAACTGAAGTGTGTATCACTAATTAAGGGAAGGAGTCTCAGTGGGGGGTGCATGGGAGACTAACTGAAGTCAGAACAAGTCATCTAGTCAAACTGGAGGTCCAACGGAAGTGAAACAGTCAGTCGGGAGTGAAACTAGCCTCAAATCAGGGAGAATCGGAGCTAACTGAATGTAACTGAAGTGGAATTGCAGTGGTAGGTGAGAAAGTGCACCCTTCTCTGGCAGTAGGTGAGAAGTGGGCGCCTTTCAGACTAGGAGGGCTAAAGAACTGAAGTAAGTGGCTCCTGGGTGCTAGAAAGAGGTGGCTAAGGTGCTAGAGGCATCAACCTGGTGACTGGGATGCATGCAAAGTGCATGCAAACCCTAGAATTTGCATGCAAACCCTAATTGCATTCAAGATCCTGAAAAAGATGATGTGGATATCCGAACATAAAATACAAAGCTGCTCTTATTAATTTATTGAATCGGTTCTACAGCTAGACTGAGTGCATGTAATAGTAATTTGTCTTCTGCAAACACAAGCCTTATTCTGAAGCACAAGTAAACAAAACCATTACCATTCTATTATGAAACAATACCAGAGTATATAAGCTTCACTCTACTACAGAAATACAAACCACACGTGAATACAAAGGATCGGTGTTGAAGGTGGGCCCTGCCCTCAACGCCTGCTAGTCTTAAATCACAGTCTTAAAGAAGATAAAATGCTGGATCGATTGATAAAAATAGAGTTTTTACAGTCTTCTCTGCGTATCTCTTACTTAGGGTTTTTAAGAATGATTTTATACTGAAAATACATAGTAAAATCGTCCTTGAAACAAGGATCGATCCAACTAACAACCCTACAGCTATCTCGGCATATCTGAACCATAGATGGGAGTTCAAATCCCCTGAAATCGCCATACTACTAAAGAGGGAAAACAACAGCTCCTCAAATGAAGGACATCCACGAAACAGCAGCTGAGCAATCTTCACAAGCATCTGAAAGGTGAGGTGAATCCAGGAGAAACGCCCGCATTGTGGATCGAATCCCCCAAATCTTTGCATAAATCTTCCTTCGAATGCCGAGACAGGTATGGAATCGGGTAGCAAAAGACCCCTGCATAGAAGAGAAACAAAGCTTATTACTTGACCTATCATTAAATGAAGCCTAAAGGCCCAACCATATGCATAAAACAAGGCAAAGTAATAAATAAGTAATTAAAAATCACTTACCAAAGCTTAGCAATGTTGATCTCTCAAAAAGACATAATCAGATACAACAAAACTGATTATTATTTGATTCCATAAGACTTTAATCTAGAAAATATTATACTGAATAGTCAAAATAGAGGACCAACATCTCCCCCAGACTGAAGGTCTTGCATGTCCCTATGCAAGAAATTTTCAGATAGACAAAATTTGAACCTTCAAAATAGATTATCAATCCTTGGATCCAACTCCAGAGACTGAGGCTGAGGTATTAAATAGGACTTGAACCTGAGGAGGAGATGGGGCAGTTTGTTGCTGTATACTAACCAATTGTTCAAACTGTTTATCTTTCTTCTTTAACTGTTTCCGAAGACTGTGATTTGTCCCTGTAACCTCATCAACCAAAGTTTGTAAAGAAACTACTCTAGCCTTTAAAATGGCATTTTCCTGCTTGATGACCCGATCCAATCTCACATACTCTTGCAAATTCCTTGTCAGTTTAAAATTCTTTTTCCTAAAATAATCAATTCCCTGTGCTGAAGCCTTCGACTTATGAGATTTAGTAGATTTTGAACCTGATTTGGAAAGTGATGCTTTGGCAGATTTTAGACTTGATTTTGAAGGGGATGCTGGCAGCAAAGGTTCACTGACAGGACTTGACATTGTAGAATAATAAGGAGAACCAGGAGAATCAGAGTTAGCATGGGTAGAGGAAGCATCGGATGATGACAATTCGACTTGGACAGGCTCTTTACCCTTAGATTCCCTTCTCCCCTCTTTAGCAACCATGCTGCGAGTAAATCTTCTATTGGGAAAAACAAACAAGTTTTCATGCCCCTTATCTCCCCCAGACCGAGAGCTAGCACACTGTCTCTTAGAGATTGGAGACCTCTTAGCATGTAATGGGGCAGGTTTCTTGCAACTATTAACAACTGGTTCATGAGGACAATCATTTTGATGAACAGAATTGTTTGCAGAGGAAGCTTTCTCTATTAAATCAGGGATATGAGGCTCACCGGATTCATTCCTCAAGGATGACTGAAGATGAGGATTAGATCGTTCATATACGAACTGTTCCCATACCCGGCCTTGCTTCTTTAATTCAGCTAAAATGAGCATTTTAATAAGTCCATGATGGTAAAGACTGTGAGTTGGATGTTCTAGGTTCTTCCTAACTTGTGAAGCCATTTTACTCAGACTCTTCCAAAAATAAAATGGAAAATTCAGAAGCTTACCAAACTCGAAGTGAGCTAATAGGAAAAAATGACAGGCTTTATAAGTGGAGAATCGGCCTTCACAGGTAATCAACTTGGTGATAATCATCAAAATATTGTGGAATTCCTCTCTAACACAAAGCTTGGAGAAGCCCTTCTCACCCTTCATGGCCAAAAACCCAGGTTTGAAAACACAGTCATAATCCTTCCGTGATAACCGAAAATTCTTAAACCATCTATCACCGGTGCGTGGAAGTCCCGTAGCCAATGAAATAGACTCCTCTGTCACTGCAAACTCCAGGGACCCCACCTTAGCTGTATGCCCATCGAAACTCAAAGCAAATTGTAAAGAAACAGCATCATCGTGGCCCTGTAAATTGGTTAAAAATGAATGCCACCCAGCCCGAATGAACATCTCCTTACATGCTACGAACTCAGGGATGGCTAACAACTGCTCATATGCTGAGGGTTCATGCCGGTTAAGCATGGCGAAGACAGGAAAAGATAAGAACAACGAATTAGCAAAGATATTAGACAGTCAATTTCGTAGGCAATGGAAAACTTCATCAACGGTTCTCTTCACTGGCAAGGGTAAAACTAGAAACAGCCTGATAGAATTATGGTAAAGAGTGGTAATAATTAGCAGACGTGGTGAGGATATCATGATAAGCCAAGGTTCGTGCCATCCACGTCGCAGGGAATGATGATCATAATATAACACGTTTTGATTCACCGTCACCTTATGGTGAGTTACAAATTAAATAAATGTTATAAATTTCTATTAAAGATTGCAAATCGACAATGAGGAATGAAATATTACCGAAGGTTAACACCATAAAATGATTTACAAATAAACATTGGTGTATTAATTAAATAAATGCCAAAGTTATTATGATAATCCATAGCTCATCGACTTTGGTATAATCATAATCCTTAATAACAATTAGGACCAATCATGCGACATCCATTACCTTCACCAACATTCATTATCTTTACCATATACATGCCAATTTTCCAATGTTTCTTCCAGCACCCCATACAGCACTCAATCTGGCACTTCAACAAATGTAAAATACAGCAGTGCTTTCAGGCTGATAAAGATAAACAAAAATTATCAGCATAGTAGTAATTACCAGCATCTTGAGCAGCTGCTCTGCTATTAAAGCAAATGCACTCAAACAGTGATGTAAAAACCATTAATTTTCCAAATATACATCACTCAAATGAGTTAATAAACAAGTAAACTGGATTAAAATTTGTTGGACCCTCAACAGTTTCGTGGCATAATTTCCTTATTGTAAGGTTGCTGCTTCATCTTAATCACACAGGAAACTAAATTGTGTTATGAAACCAATTTTTATTAACAAACAATCAGGAACGCAAACTTCAATAAATCACCCTTACTTCTATATAACTATAATTCTCAACAATCATAAATGCAGACTTCATCAATCACCCTTACTTCTATGTAACTCAAACAATCAGAAATGCAGACTTCATTCTTGTCATTCATACAGAACTTTTTCCATCAGGACATGTGCCACAAGGCAAGGGGAATACTAACAGAAGCTAATGGGGTACTGGTCCACTTTGACTCAACTTCACACAGGATAGTTTGAGTAGTGCAACAAATAGCACTGAATTTCTCAGCTATGTTCAGGACTCAAAAAATATCAGGCATAAACCTTCTTTTACTAGAATCAGGTAACCCAAAATGCAGAACAGCTGAAGATGATTATCAACTTGCTATCAATTGACTTTTTTCAATGAGTTTATTAAATTTTAATTAACCACCCTTATGGCCTCTCTTTTACCTTTACATAGGTACATTGTTCATACAGACAAGTATAGATGAGGCTGTTAAAGAAGATATTAGAGTCAGAACCCACTGCCAGCAAGCCCGTTCAGTACTCCGGTGGGGTAACTATAACATCTAAGAAGCTTCTTCCCCAGGCAGATGCCCCATTGCCAACAGGCATTTTCAGCACCCTAATGGGTTTTCCCGTTCAGGTACCCGCTGCCAGCGGACCTGTTCAGTATCCTGGCGGGTTAACCTCTTGCACCCATTTTCTATCAGAGGCTCTTGTCCCAATTTCACCTTAAAGATAAAATTTATGATTTGCTCAAGCATAGATGAGTGGGGGAGCTGCTCTGAAAACCATCTAGGAGTGGGATGGTACCAGAATTGGAAGAGTATTCTTTGTACATGCCTGTAAAAATTTGCCCAGATGAACAACTAACCTTTGCAACTGTAGAAAGTGAAAGTCATAAAGTGGCTGTACAACAATGTATATATATGTATTTAGTATTATAATAGCCAATAGATAATAACCCCCAAACTGCCTAGTCCTGGATACCTTTTTCAAAATGATGCCTGTCTTAAAAATAATTTCATGCCCATAGCTGTTACTAAAAACAATTCCCTCGCTCCATCTAGTGTGAAACCAAGTCAAATGGTCCTAGTAACCCATAAGTTCATAAGAAAAAACCCCTTAAATCACTGATGGAGACAATGCCAGGTGGATAAGTACTCATATGAATAATGAGGACAGGTCTGAAAACCCTAGCAGCACACATCTTATTTACTTGATACAGGCATTCCAATCAATCAGTGAAACTCAGAAATTAACCCAAATTAACACAGTCCTTAAAAAATGCTTTGCAAAAATAATCAAAGACTGAAATAGGTAGTGACGAAAAGACTTCCCTTAGGTTTCAAAACATTCTGAGCCTTACTGAAAAGAATATCTGCACCCTTCCAAAGAGACCTAATAAAACAAATTCCTGTACATATGTACAAAAAAACAATTCCATTGAATATTACTGTGAGAGAGTAAGGGATGAAGAAGTCATTTCTTCATATACTAGCTCTAGCCCAGATTGCTGACTCATGGTATGAATGAACTGTTGCTTAGAAATGGGTTTGTGATATACCTTTAATGGATGCCCATTCACCACAAAAGCAGTGTGTTCGTCATCAATTGTCTTTATTTTGACAGAACCATTGTCAAAAACAGTCACAATTTCATATGGCCCCATCCATCTAGTGGTAAGCTTACCTTTGAAATGTTTGAACCGTGAGTCAAACAACAGATCCCAATCACCTTCTTCAAAAGTCTTCTTCTTCAAAAATTTATCATACCACTTAGTCCGCTGATTCTGTATCAACACAATTCGTTGAACAGCATCTTGTCTGATTTCATCAAGCTCATTTAATTGCATCAGCCTCTGCTCCTGGGCTTCATCTAAATTTAGGCTCAATTGTGCAGCAGTACGAAAAGTCTTCACCTGAAATTCTATAGGAAGCAGAACCTGTTTCCCATAAACAAGTTGATATGGGGTATACCCTGTGGTATTTCTCCACATAGTTCTGTAAGCCCACAATGCCTCGGGTAGCCTGTCTGCCCAGTCCTTGTGATGTAGCTGCACAGTCTTAGTTAAAATGGATTCTAACACTTTATTTGTTGATTCCACTTGACCATTTGCTTGGGGGTGGTAAGGAGAAGATTTATAATGCTTAATCCCATATTGTTCTGTAAGTGCTTTCATTGATTTAGAGACAAACTGTGCTCCATTGTTAGTCACAATTTCATGAGGAATGCCAAAGCGAGTAAAAATTTCTTCGTAAATAAATTCTATGACTGATTTCTCAGTGGCCCTCAATAGAGCTTTTGCCTCAACCCACTTAGTCACATAGTCAGTGCAGACTAAAATATATCTCTTTTTCCTTGACATTGGTGAGATTGGGCCAACAAAGTCCAATCCCCATTTTTCAAAGGGTTCAATTTGTACCTAGGCTTGTAAAGGCATTTGATCAGCAGCAGTAGGTGTCCCCACTCTTTGACAGCTGTCACAGCCCTGTACATATTTTTCAGCATCTTTAAAAAGTGTAGGCCAATAATACCCTTGATGTAACACCTTATATGTTGTCCACTTGTCTGAGAAATGGCCTCCACAAGGTCCATCATGACAGGCTTGAAGGATGTCATACATCTCATCCTCCCTCACACACCTCCTGATAATCAAGTCTGGACCTGTTCGGAAGAGGTCATTGCTTGCCCATGAATAATTGGCACTTTGCTGTATGATTCTTCGTTTTTCATAAGATGACAGATGAGAAGGTATTTTCCCTGTAACCAAATAATTGGCTATATTTGCAAACCATGGTGTTTTAATAGAAACAGCAAATAAATGTTCGTCAAGGAATGTATCATCTACAAGAACATTATCATCAGCATGAGTCAATCTGGAGAGGAAATCTGCAACCAGATTTTCTTTCCCGGGTTTGTCAACTATGGTAATGTTAAATTCCTGTAGCAAAAGCAACCATCTAGTAATTCTGCCACTAGTGATAGGTTTATTCATTAAAAATTTAATAGCAAAATGATCAGTATGAACAAATACATCATAACCAGTAATATAATGCCGAAATTTATTAATGGCATGAACCACTGCTAAAAAATCTTTTTCAGTTACTCTATAGTTCAGTTCTGCAGGAGTTAAATTTTTACTGATGAAATAAATAGCATAGTAAGACTGATTTTCTTTCTGTCCGAGCACTCCCCCCAAAGCAGTGTCTAAAGCATCAGTTTGTATATGGAAGGGCAAAGACCAATTTGGCCCCCGCAGAACTAGTGTTGAAGACAATTCTGATTTTAAGGTGTCAAAGGATGTCTGACAGTGTTGATCCCAACAAAAACCACTGTCTTTGGCCAATAATTTGAACAGTGGGGCTGCTATCTTTGTAAAATTAGCAATAAACCTACGATAGTACCCTGCATGTCCCAAAAAACTTCTGACTTCTTTTTGTGTAGCTGGTGGAGGTAGACTAGTAATGATTTCAATTTTTGTTGGGTCTACCTTAATACCTTCTGATGAAATGTGGTGCCCTAAAACAATACCCTCAGTTAACATCATCTTACACTTTTCATGACTTAAAGCAATATTTGTTTCTTGGCACCTAATTAAAACTTTCTCTAGGTTATCCAAGGCTTCTTTGAAATCATTACCATAGACTGTAAAGTCATCCATATATATTTCCACACAATCATGGACTAAATCAGCCAAGATACCTAACACTGCCCTCTGGAAAGTGGCAGGAGCGTTACACAGTCCAAATGGTAATACCTTGTAAGCATAAGTTCCCCATGGGCAGGTGAAAGTAGTTTTTTCTTGATCCTCTGGGGCTATTCTTATCTAGTTATACCCACTGTATCCATCCAGAAAAGAAAAATATTTTTTTCCTGACAATGTATCCAAAACCTGATCTATGAAAGGAAGAGGGAAGTAGTCTCTGAGAGTTGCTTTATTTAGTTCATGGAAATCAACACATATTCTCCACTTACCTCCCTTCTTTGGGACAATCACCAACAGAGATACCCATTTGTTATCAGAAATGGGATAGATAAAATCTGCATCCAACAATTTTTGTAATTCATCCTTCACAATGTCTTTAAGCGCAGGTTCATTCTTCTCTGTGGCTGCCTTACTGGTCTAATATTTTCCTGTGTATAGATGTGATGAATGCATGTGTCGGGGTGAATGCCTTTCATGTCTGTATAGACCCAAGCAAATGCCCTAGACTGTGCTTTAAGTAAATTAACTAACTAATTTTGCTGGTCTTGAGACAGATTTGCATTGATAAACAAAGATCTTCCTGGACTAATCTCCATTGGTATAGTTGCAGCTCCAACCTTCTCATCTATGAATAAAACTACTGATGATGAGGTGGCTGAAGGGTAGTACTGTTCTTGAAAATCTTCTATGAAAACATTGTCTAAGTCAGAGAAGGACTGAGGGAACTCAATACTAGTGGTGGCTGAGATAAATTGATCTAGGATATCATCTTCAGTCTGATGTTCCAGCCCCCTAGTTTGACTGATGGACAGTAAGGGTTGTCCCACATCCTCATCCCCGTAAGGATTCTCTAACCATAACATGTTTTCCAACATAGGCTATGCTGGGGGATAAATAATCAGGTTTTGTAGAGAAGTGCCATTTGATATACTTAAAATACCTTCTCTGCATCCTATAAAGGCATTGACAGTGGCTAACCAGGGCTTTCCTAGTATAACAGGATGTTCCCCCATTGGGTGTTTGGTTTGGAGTACCAAAAAATCCACTGGATACTCCCAAGAAGCTACTGTGACAATAATGTCATCTAAGGCCCCCACAGGTTTGACTGTGCTCCTATCAGCCAACTCCAAAATAGTAGGAGTAGGTCTAAGGAGATTATGTAACTGAAGTCTCTGCAAGGTGGTCATAGACATGACATTAATGGCAGCCCCCAGGTCAACTAGAGTGTTTCCTATTGGAATCTCATTAATGCAAATGGTCACCATTGGGTTCCCGGGATTTGCAAATTTTGGAGGTAAGGAACAGTCTGAAATATAATTGGACAGCTGGCCTAAAACATGTATCGTGGGTGGATCTTTCTGTTTTCGACCAGGTTTCTTTAAGCACAGTTCCCTTACCAGTTTTGAATAGATAGGGACATCTCTAATAGCTTGAAGTAATGGAATCTTGATACAAACATTTTTCAACTCATTTTCCAAATCAAACTGTGGACGAACCATAGGCTTCTCTATTAATAACCTCTTTGGGTAAGGGGGGTTGTTATTTACTTGTGGATGAGCAGATGATTGGAAATGAGTTCCCAGTGCTTGAGTGTTTTCTGAGGCAATCTGCACTTCTTCTTCCTCTGGAATCTCTTTTTCAGCATTTTCTTCTCCAGTCTCTTCATGAATAATCACTGCTGGAGGGGTTTTATTTAATGTTTTCCCAGACCTTAATTGTATTTCCTGTAAAGGAGCTGAATGGATTACGTAAGTTGGAGCCATTTGAATTTCAGCATTATGAAGAGGCTGGGGAGGTCTATTATTAGGGTTTGGGATAGGTTGGGCTGGCAACAATGTGGGTCGAGGTGGGTTTGGATTTTGATATTGTTGTGGAACTGGGGGTATAGGAGGAAGTGCAGGTGGTGTAAAACCTGGTAATAGCCGCTGCATATTTGGTGGCATTGGACAGTAACTAGGAGGGGCTGTTGATTTTGTTCCCCCATAGGGTTGTCCGTGTGGTCCCCCATATGACCGTCCTCACCAGCCTTGCTGCCATGGTTGGGTCTGAGTAGGTTGAGAAGGCCAATTCTGCCACATTTGTGGGCTCCATGGCTGCTGAGATTGCTGCATGGGATAGTAATATGCAGGGTTTGGAAAAACAGGTTCTGGAGGCATGTTTTGGGGTCTAGGATGCCAAGGCCTTCTCGTGGCATATGATGGATCCATAGGTTCAGCATTAAGCTTGTAAAAAGCTTGCAGTTATGGTAAAGAAGGGAAATTGTCAGTTGGATGTTGATCAGAGCAAAGAGCACAGATTGAAATGGTATTAAGAGGGCACTCTTTCAAAGGGTGTCTTTTTCTGCATTTAGGGCAGAATATGTCTAGTGCTACTATGTCCTCCTCCTCTTGCCATCTCTTTGTTTTTAATGCATCAAATTGGGAACTTAAAGTGCCTAAAATGTCAGTTTTGAAATTTTCTAACAGGTTCCCCAATTCAACTCTTGTGACCCCACTAGTTCCTGCTATTCTAGAAATACGAGAAGGACCTTCCCTTGTGCTTTTTCCTGCCTTGGCTCTACTCCTAGAATATTTTATGCATAGTTCAGTAATCTCCTCAAAGGATTTATGAGATACATCACCTGAGGCCATCAAGTTGAGGATTTCCACATATTTATCCAGAATCCCTTTCAGAAAAAAGAGTTCTGACTGCATCCTCCTGTAAGGTATTATACTTAGACTTCTGTAATACAAAGCAGAAGCATTCTAGGAAGTCCTCAAGACTCTCTTCTTCATGCTGTTGCATTTTAAAGATATCATTTTGGGAGTCTCTAGGCCCACAATAGTCACGATATTTTCTGAGGAAAGCACTCTTCATTTGTTCCCAAGTTCGGATGGTGGATTCCCCCAGGCTCATAAACCATCTAAGTGCAGAATCCTTAAGGGTGTCTAGAAATAGTTTTAACTTTTGAGCATCCTGTAGATAATTATAACTTCTGCATAAGATGTCAAACTCAAATAGAAAAGTATCTGGATCTTCAGTACTTTTCCCATAGAAGGTAGGTAATGAAGATGCTGGGATATTTTTCATACTGACATCCCGTGTAAGATCCAGAATGGGGAAGCCAAAAGTTGTTTCAGTTCGTCCCTCATGTTCTCCCTCTCCTTCCATCTGGTGTCCAGTTTCCTGATCACTCATGACAAGAGGGTTCCTAAACCAATTGACACCTAACCCGTCTCTTCTTGGCGATAGAATGAAGTCCCAATGGTCTGGCCTAGGCCAAGATTGAAGATTGAAAGGTAAATCTGTGGTAGATTCTACTTGAGAAACCACCGGATTCTGGGTATATCCAAGAAGGGAGTTCACTTTTTCTATGTTCACTGTGTCAACCAAGTTGGAATCTTCCTTTGGAGGTGAAGCTTGTTGGATCTGTAGGATCTATAGGATCTCTTCTGAATGTAACTGTTCACTGAGTATAACCTCAGTTCCTGCTGGTTTGGTCCCTAATTCCACTGAATTTTGAATGTTGTTGTTTTCAGTTTCGTTGCCGGTATTCCTATCCCTAGGGTTAGTGAAGGGGGGGGGTTTATTGTTTCCAAAAAGATCGGAATGAACCTTAATGAATCTTCCCTTACTATCTCTGGGTCTCATCAAAACAATTATTGAAACTAACAAGACTTTTTAATCAAATGAATCGAAATACATATTCGACAAATGGGTTTGAAGGAACCTGTTATAACAGATGCGCAGGTTCTTACCTCTTGTCTTACCATCCCTTCTCCTCCAATCTGCCAAAAGAAAAATAGTCAAGAAATCAAATAGAGAACAAACTAATCAAAAAATGTCTAAATATATCTACTGCTACTATTGCTATTAAAGCAATCACACATCTATGCTACAAACGCTGGGAAAAATGAGCAAGATACCAGTTTACCTGGAGCAACTCCCCGGCAACGGCGCCAAAATGTTGGTTCAAATTAATGATATTTAATTTACCTTGATTTAATTATCAACCGAAGTACGTATACTTTGAGCTGCGACACCGTATGTGCGGGCAAAATAGTTTCACTACTCAAAATTCTAGTCTACTTACAAACAAAAATAAAATGGATAAAGCTAATACTATATGGAATGATCAACGTTAAGAATTACTAGATCTGTTTCTAAAGAAAAATTAATTTGTTGATCCCTACCTTACTTGTAGCAACCTACAGCAATCTTTCAAAACAATATGAAACTACAATAACCTTCCAAAATAATACTAGGCTACAACTATCCTGTATAAGAAACAACTTATTAAAAAGAACTTGTATAATCTTACCTACCAATGAATATGCTGAGTTAAAACTGCAATCCTGATGCTAAACTTAGACAAACATTCCTTACTCACAAACACTTCTAAATGAAATCTGCCTCTGCTTTCATCTTAAACCACTCACACATAGCTGACAGAATGAAGTCTCTCCTGCTGCTACATTCTATATAAAATAAAATGCTGGAATTATTTCAAAGAATGCACACCAATAAGTACTGAAATCGTTTGAAGTATAAACCATAGAAGCAACACTCCTAAGAAACAACACTATAAACCATAATCTTATTCAACCTCCAAAAGCATGAATCTAACTGTTATTTAATCAACGCATAAGGTTGTTTGAAAATCCCTAAGTACTCTACAAACTAAAATCTTCAAATCTTCTGCTAACTCCACAAATGCTGCAAATTCTTTTGAAATCCACACAACACAATCAGAAAATATCCTACAGTCTTATAAGCTCAAAAGTCAAAAGTATTAAACCGCTATTGGAGCTATTCACTAGTCGCTATAATGCTAAAAAGAAATATGAGATTTCAATCTAGTCTTTTCATTAAATCGATTCTACAATAAACCAAATCAAATCCATTACACAGTTTGTAAATGCCATAACTTTGGGAAAAATAATCATATCCATCAATGAGCAACACCACACTGAAAACTAAATAGGTTAAAATACAAAGCCACTCTTATTAATTTATTGAATTGGTTCTACAGCTAGACTGAGTGCATGTAATAGTAATTTGTCTTCTGCAAACACACGCCTTATTCTGAAGCCCAAGTAAACAAAACCATTACCATTCTATTATGAAACAATGCCAGAGTATATAAGCTTCACTCTACTACAAAAATACAAACCACACGTAAATACAAAGGATCGGTGTTGAAGGTGGGCCCTACCCTCAACGCCTGCTAGTCTTAAAGAAGATAAAATGCTGGATCGATTGATAAAAATAGAGTTTTTACAGTCTTCTCTGCGTATCTCTTACTTAGGGTTTTTAAGAATGATTTTATACTGAAAATACAGAGTAAAATCATCCTTGAAACAAGGATCGATCCAACTAACAACCCTACAGCTATCTTGGCATATCTGAACCATAGATGGGAGTTCAAATCCCCTGAAATCCCCATACTACTAAAGAGGGAAAACAACAGCTCCTTGAATGAAGGACATCCATGAAACAACAGCTGAGCAATCTTCACAAGCATCTGAAAGGTGAGGTGAATCCAGGAGAAACGCCCCCATTGTGGATCGAATCCCCCAAATCTTTGCATAAATCTTCCTTTGAACGCTGAGACAGGTATGGAATCGGGTAGCAAAAGACCCTTGCATAGAAGAGAAACAAAGCTTATTACTTGACCTATCATTAAATGAAACCTAAAGGCCCAACCATATGCATAAAACAAGGCAAAGTAATAAATAAGTAATTAAAAATCACTTGCCAAAGCTTAGCAATGTTGATCTCTCAAAAAGACATAATCAGATACAACAAAACTGATTATTATTTGATTCCATAAGACTTTAAGCTAGAAAATATTATACTAAATAGTCAAAATAGAGGACCAACAATAGGAAGGTATTTATGGTACTTAGGAGGGAACTCATGAAGAACAGGGGTAGCTATAAAGGGTTATATCTTTGTTGGGATTTGGAAAGCAAGGAAGTATGTACAGGGAGAATATCATCAGCCTCACTCTCATGGGATTTGCAAGGCTTGTTATGGATCTTACATGGCTCAGAAAAAGGGATCGGAACAGTTCTAACGGCGAAAGGAGGATGTACATTTTCAAAATCTAGTGAAGTACAAAAGAAGCTCTCTCTTGACTTAGAGCTCTTCAGTGAGAGAATTTTGTTTTGATATATATACATAAGGGCAAAAGGAGACCAACACTGAAGAATAAGACCTCTTTGAAGAGATTGATACTTTGATACCTGGACCTTGATTCTTCTAGGTCTAAAGTGACTGAGCTCGTCCTCCAGTGGATTCTACAAATTGAACTTGAATAATGAGTGGAGTCCCCAGGTGGATAATATGCAACCCTTCTGATGTCTGACTGCTGCCCACCATCAACGATCAGATATGAAACTTTGTTGTTCTCCTAGGGATGATAAGACAATCAGTCCCCGGCAACGGCGCCAATTTGTTAACACCCAAAATGTACCCCTAGGGTTGTGGGGAGGCAGAATCAGAGTAACCACTAACCACTTTATCTTGTGCTACTATCCCCAGGCCTTAGCCGAATGATTTTCCAACCCTTAATTCTTTTATTACAATGCTTTTATAGGCTCTCAGCCTCGAATTGGTCCTTAGGAAACAAACAAAATTATGCTGCCACCTTGACAGCCCCAAAATTTGGGAATATTACATACGTGTCAAGTTCAAAACAGACTGATTAAGACGGGAAACAGAAATACCATGAGCAGGGCATCACCCTACCCCTGAGCTTTTAATAGGCCTTGCGAATCAAAGAAGTCCTCCACTTTCAAAGAGCTGTCCGCCTGCGACTCTTCAACTGGAGGGTGAGGTGTCTCTTCCTCAGTGGGGATCATGAAATCCTTGAGAATCTCCGTGTCCTGGTGGATGCCTCGCTCCTCTTCAGGAGTCTCCTTCTTTCCTCGACATCGAAATCTTTTGTACAATTGTCACCCTTCGGGCTCTACATCTTCACTAGAGGTGCTAGCTTCCACATGGTCAAATGCCACAGGATATGAGGGATTGTGTTCATCTTCCACCTCATACCATGCCTATTCGGGCATAAAAACCACTTCGGATTCCTAGTCCTTCTCCATGACCGGTCACTAACTGAATGTCATCTGAGATGCCAGGTGCACCACCTATTCCATACTTTGATCTCGAACAGGGGACGCAAGGACCATATACATAACTTCCATGATGATGACAACAGCTACGTGTGGTCACATTCACCATGATAACCTGACTGAACCTCCTAGTTGAGCAACAATGATGCCTAAGGCTCGAGCTGATGTGAAACATGCTTGGCAAGGATTTCTAGATAGACGGAGAAGTATGTGATGGCACTAAGGTGGCCTCCATCGTATTTGTGATCATTTTGGAGGCAGTAGAGATGCCTTTAATCCGTCTATTCACCTGGTCAAATATACACCATAAATCTTATCCTCATTTTCATCTTGACTGTCGAATGGCACGGGTTACATCATCCTCGAAGCTTTTAGGCCAGCCGATACCTTGCACAAGTAATTTATTCTCTGCCCTGCACCTTTATCACCTGCTTCTCTAGATATTCTACCCTCTATCCCTTAAATGCTTTCTCACCCCCACTGTCCCAATCCATAGGTTCACCATCTCCTGCTGTGAGAGTTTCTCGGGCATACTAGCGAGGGCGATGGATGCTACTGAATCTTTTTCAGGTGGGCCAATAGTTGATGTTGCACTCCCAGGTATCAAAGAGAGGACCAAATGAGATATTTCCATTAAGAAGGATTACCTCTAAAGGGCAGGGGGTTTCTTCAACTTCTAGGTCAAGCTTAACATAGGTGGTTGAAGAAGTTTTGGCGGCTTTTCGGGAAAAACTGTCTACATGCAGCGACAACAGATCTTTCAGAAAATCCCTCGGCTTCAGGTATTTGGGACGCAGGAGTTCCAGAGGCCTCCCAACCAACCTAGGAATTTACTACGCAAACAACTGAACCTCCTTATGCCTACCTAAAGCCTCCAATCTCTTCTTAATTTCAAGCACCAACAGCCGAGATTCTGCACCAAATGCATCCAAACCCTTCCTAGAGAAAACTTAACCTCAACATCCCTAGAAAATGGTTCTTAATCGGCTTTCTTGCTGTAAATGGACTCAGATTTGCTAATAGTGGAGGTTATAAGGCCCTACCTGTTACTAAAAATCTATGAGAATGACACCTCCTATCGTCTTCCACATGCCCAGAAGCTTCCGACCCCAACAGGTCCAAGACACAAATGTCAACCTTCGTGCGTGTTTATATATATATAACCTCTTTTCTTTAAACTTCAGCCTTCTTTGTTGGTTATCCACTTCTCTCCTCCGTTGATCTCCCATGCACTGATCTTGACCATCCAGATCTTATCACCTTTGGCTGATTTGACAACCCCTTACATCCACCATTGGATCATCCCTTCACCATGATCTTCACCGTCCTTCCCTAGTACCTGGTGTACCAACCAAGTGGTATCACACCCTTCTAAACTGATCTTCGTTACCGCTTATCTCCCACGCAATGAGCCCTGTTGCTGACACCTGTCTAGTGGATTTACCCATCGTAACCACCATCCCATTTATATGGTGTGCATCTCCCCGATGCTACAATCAATGAGGACCGTCGATCTATCACAAGACAATCTAAATCGTTTCTTTTGTCACATTGCACTTGCACTTCTCTGAACTCCGCCTTTAACTGTGGGATCTTCTCTGGCTCGTCTTGTCCGTCCACATATCCAGCCACTTTCCTTTCCGCCTAGGTGGTATTGCATGCTCCTGAGGAGGTTTCCATTATCGCTTACCTTGCCATGCAATGCATCCTCTGGCCGCCACTTGTCCGGTGGTATTCCCCATCGCGACCACCTATCTCCCCTTTGCTCCACGCACTTTGGCCATGCGACGATCAACGAGATC
The DNA here is from genome assembly GCA_027924585.1 of Larix kaempferi. Classification (NCBI taxonomy): domain Eukaryota; kingdom Viridiplantae; phylum Streptophyta; class Pinopsida; order Pinales; family Pinaceae; genus Larix; species Larix kaempferi. Next base: position 249,621 of record BSBM01000262.1, read on the forward strand.
CGTTGATCTCCCTCTCGCGCCCATCCAATAGTGGGAACTTGTGTGATGGTTAACCTATGAAATATTTGGCCTCAGACTATATTGGTCACATTTTTTCCTTTCTTTTGGGATTTTCTTTAGGCCTATTTATATTTGACAGCCCCAGTTCAATTTTCTCATACCTTAGCACCTAGCCATGGAAAATAAGGTGATTTTAGGCTTCCTCCAAGGAATTTTCTAGGTTTTCATCCTCCACACCACGCCACTCATGCTGCAAAAACTAGGTGCTAACAACTGGCTCCAACTGGGGATGCTATCCTCCATGTGAGGTATCAAAGAACCTCGTAGACCGGGTGCCTAATCCATTGGGCAACTCCTACAAGAAAATCTTCCCTGCAAAACTCTTGGAGGGTTTTCCTGAAAGCATTCATGGAAAACTTATGGGGGATTTTTCTATGAGGTGTATCCTGTGGCGACCTTTACCCAAAAAAGCTCTATCATACTGCAAACTAAAAAATTTCTTGAAATCAATAACCAAAATTGAAACTGTACATTCTGAAAACAAAATGGAAATTGTAGGTGGGTCTTCTCATCATGATCGACTAATTTCAAAATGGCGAGGGTTAATGGCCCAAGGCAATGGTGACGAGCTAGGACCCCTTAGGTGAAAACAGAACCTTTATCACAGCTGATGAAATCTTCCATATACTCTGTCACTGGATCATATAAAGCATGGTATGCTCTACATTCCTCTTGCATCATAGTAGATTTTCTTTTAGAAGAGTTGTTCGTAGGTTGTTTGGTTTCCCAGTTGTTCATGCCAGGCCTAGGGCTTACGTACTTTTGACAAGATCCAATCAAGACATGAAAATCAGGCCTACCGAAACCCCTGTATGACCTAGTGAGACTGAAACGAACAATTTTCAGCATCTCTCCATGACATGGCTACCCCTTGGTAGCTTGGGAGGTCGCTCCCACACCAAATCCATCTATAATATCTCCTCTTGGGCTACTTGTGATCCCTGGGTTGAAAACCCGGTTCTTCTCTGGAACTCCAAAAGAAACTTCACCCTGTCCCCTGAAAAGGTCTAGAAAAAACCATTCCTTTTGAAACCCGGACTCCAAGTTTGAAAAGTCTGCACGAAAATCATGCTGCCTAGCCCGATCTCCCTAAAGCACCTCAATTATCTGGTCAGCTGGCTGGAGGAACTGGCCAAGCTCAAAAACTTCTTCAAGAATCCCATAATCGTCTTCTGCCCCCAAAGCGGATTCAATATAAGAATCATGTGGGTCACCCTGTTCACCTTCCATCCCTTCAATTATCTAGTCGACCTATCGAAGATACATGCCGGACCCAAGACTTCTTTCAAGAATTTCATATTTTTCCTCAAGTATCACATATTCTTCCTTGAGGGTCCTATACCCCTCTTCAAGGACTCTGTACTCTCTTTCAGCTTCAATCCGAGAGGAGACCTCCACATGATGGGAATCGCCAAGAGTCCTTTGACTGCTAGCTCTTCCTTCCTCTCCTGGATAATGGCTAGACTTCTCCTGCAGAGTCTCATGGTTTTCCTCATTCATGGTTTTAAGGATTTCCCTTATTTTGGTGAATGATTTCACTTCAAGGAAAAGGGTTTCACCACCTTCAGGCTTAATATTCTGATGGATCTCAATGGTGGATTCAGGACCTACTTATGAGTTCCCCTCTTTGGCTGGTCCTCCCAACTAGTGAAACTGACCACATGAAGGTTCATCTTTATCCTCTATTTCAAAGAATCTTATGAAGTTCTCCAAACCGTCCCCTTCATATTCATCATACTTAGGTGGACTGGAATCTTCATTAAAACCATCAGCAATAGCAACTGTAGTAGACTGATTGCAATTTACACAAAACAATCCAAAATTACCTTCTTCTAGCACATCACCCGGTCGACCAATTTTTTGCTCATTATGGGGAAGATTGGAATGTAAGGCAAGCTCCCCTTATTCATGTCTCTCTTTGAATATTATCTCTTCTTCAATCCTTTCCTCGTCATCTTGGTTTGATAACTTTCCAGACATCCTAAGATTGTCTTCAACCTCTAATGCATCAATGAACATATGCTACAAATTTGAAGACCTTCTCTCCAAAACATGGAAAGATAAATCAGGAGGACAAACAGATGCATAGTGTAATTTAGCAGCATTCTCTAGGGGCTGAATTTCCTTTGGCATGTCATAATAGAAGCTTGCAAACCTCATGTTAAAGCTAGACATGGTTTCATCTTCTTGCCTTCTCATGGAGTAAAACTCTGAAAGGACTAGATCCCATGGCCTTCTTTTGCCCCAAAAGTCCATAAATACCTCAGACAATTTTCCCCATGTATCAATAGACCCAGGTTGCAAATGGTTAAACCATATCTTCACATCTCCTTGGAGGGATTGGGAAAAAATTCTCATACATACATCATCATGTTCCACTTCAAAAAGGTTTAGAAAATGCTCAAAACCTTGAAGATTTTTCTCGGCAGTAAAACTTTCATATCCTCCATAAAAACAGGAAGGTATTTATGGTACTTAGGAGGGAACTCATGAAGAACAGGGGGTAGCTCTAAAGGGCTATATCTTTGTCGGGATTTGGAAAGCAAGGAAGCATGTACAGGGAGAATATCATCAGCCTCACTCTCATGGGATTTGCAAGGCTGGTTATGGATCTTACATGGCTCAGAAAAAGGGATCGGAACAGTTCTAAGGGAAAAAGGAGGATGTACATTTTCAAAATATAGTGAAGTACAAAAGAAGCTCTCTCTTGACTTAGAGCTCTTCGGTGAGAGAATTTTGTTTTGATATATATACATAAGGGCAAAAGGAGACCAAAACTGAAGAATAAGACCTCTTTGAAGAGATTGATACTTTGATACCTGGACCTTGATTCTTCTAGGTCTAAAGTGACTGAGCTCGTCCTCCAGTGGATTCTACAAATTGAACTTGAATAATGAGTGGAGTCCCCAGGTGGATAATATGCAACCCTTCTGATGTCTGACTGCTGCCCACCATCAACGATCAGATATGAAACTTTGTCGTTCTCCTAGGGATGATAAGACAATCAGTCCCCGGCAGCGGCGCCAATTTGTTAACACCCAAAATGTACCCCTAGGGTTGTGGGTAGGCAGAATCAGGGTAACCACTAACCACTTTAGCTTGTGCTACTGACCCAGCACAAACTGAGAGAGCTCTCTCAATGTCGAGATGAGACTGAAAACATAAACAAGCATAAACATACAACCTCTCTTCACAATCAAGATATACATTCAAATAATACAAAGAAGGTCAGATTTCTAAGGGGATAGAATTATTTAAAGTTTTTGTGGGACAATCAAGAGCATAAACCTTGGGCGATGGAGTCAGGATAAAATATGAAGATCAGATAGCAATGCCGTAGTATGGACTATTAAAACAGAGGCAAGGTATCCACCATCTTGCTGTAGTAATGCTACTTGTTGGAGGTAAACGAAGAAAGTAAGAACAGAGCATTGATATGAGCATCCAGCAAAGATGAATTCGATATCAACATTAGTAGCAATATTGAGTGAACACCTGAGATAATAACCAGAGCTTGTTTCCAAGAATTCTAAGCTATTATACACTGATCTTAGATATGAAAGGGAAAACATAATGTAAATGCATAACAGGAAGTACGAGCACATAGAGAAGAGAGACAAAATAGACTACAAGTAAAAAGTGACACATGAATCCCTGCAAAATGGTCTGCCATAGGCACCACACATTATATTAAAAGAGTTTCAAAACAGAGCTCTAACCCCAGGCATTAGCCGAATGTTTTTCCAACCCTTAGTTCTTCTATTACAATGCTTTTATAGGCTCTCAACCTTGAATTGGTCCTTAGGAAACAAACAAAATTATGCTACCACCTTGGCAGCCCCAAAATTTGGGAATATTACATATGTGTCAAGTTCAAAATAGACTGATTAAGACGGGAAATAGAAATACCATGAGCAAGACGCCACCCTACTCCTGAGCTTTTAATAGGCCTTGCGAATCAAATAAGTCCTCCACTTTCAAAGAGCTGTCGACCTGCGACTCTTCAGCCGGATGGGGAGGTGTCTCTTTTTCAATGGGGATCAAGAAATCCTTGAGAATATCCATGTCCTGCTGGATGCCTTGCTCCTCTTCAGGAGTCTCCTTCTTTCCTCGACGTCGAACTCTTTTGTACACCTGTCGCCCTTCGAGCTCTTCATATTTTCTAGCGGTGCTAGCTTCCACGTGGTCGAATGCCACATGAGATGAGGGAGTGTGTTCTTCTTCCACCTCAAACCACTCCTGTTCGGGCATAAAAACCACTTCGAATTCCTGCTCCTTCTCCATGACTGGTCTCTAATTGAATGCTATCCGAACTACCAGGTGCACCACCTATTCCATACGCTAATCTCGAATAGGGGATGCAAGGACCATATCCATAACTGTCATGATGATGACAGCAACTACGTGTGGTCACAGTCACCATGATGACCTGACTGAACCTCCGAGTCGAGCAACAATGATTCCCAAGGCTCAAGCAGGCGTGAAACATGCTTAACGAGGATCTCTAGATAGAAGGAGAAGTATGTGACGGCACTGAGGTGGCCTCCATTGTATTTGTGATCATTTTGGAGTAAGTAGAGATGCTTTGAGCCGTCTATTCACTTGGTCAAATCTACACCATAAATCTTATCCTCATTTTCATCTTGATAGCTGAATGGCGTGGCTCACATCATGCTCGCAGCTTTTACGCCAGTTGATAGTCTACATGAGTAATTTATTCTCTGCCCTGCACCTTTATCACTTGTTGCACTAGCTCTTCTACCCTCTATCCCTTAAATGCTTTCTCACCCCCATTGTCGCCATCCATAGGTTCACCATATGCTGCTGTGAGAGTTTCTCGAGCATACTAGCGAGGACTAGGGCTGCTACTGAATCTGTTTCAGGTGGGTCAGTCGATGATGTTGTGCTCCCACGTATCAAAGAGAGGACCAAATGGATTATTTCCATTAAGAGGGATGACCTCTAAAGGGTAGTGGATTTCTTCTACTTCTAGGTCAGGCTTAACATAGGTGGTTGAAGAAGGTTTGGCGGTTTTTCAGGGAAAACTGTCTACATGCAGCGACTAGAGATCTTTCAGAAAATACCCGGGCTTCGGGTATTTGGGATGCAGGTGTTCCAGAGACCTCCCAACTAACTGAGGAATTTACTGCGCAAACAACTGAATCACCTTATGCCTGCCTAAACCTTCCAATCTCTTCTTAATTTCAGGCACCGACAACTGAGATTCTGCACCAAATGCATCCAAACACTATCTCCTAGAGCAAACTTAACCTCAACATCCCTAGAAACTGGTTCTTAATCTACTTTCTTGCTATAAACGGACTCATATTTGCTAATAGTGGAGTTTGTAAGGCCCTACCTATTACTAAAAATCTCTAAGAACGACCCCTCCTATCATCTTCCACACGCTCGGAGGCTTCTGACCCCGATAGGTCCAAGACACAAATGTCAACCTTCGTGCATGTTTCTATATATATAACCTTTTTTATTTAAACTTCGGCCTTCTTTGCACCTGTCCACTTCTCTCCTCCATTGATATCCTGTGCACTGATCTCGACCATCTAGATTTGATCCCCTTTAGCTGATTTGACAACCCCTTACATCCACCATCGGATCGTCCCTTTACCATGATCTTCACCGTCCTTCCCTAGTACCCGGTGTACCAACCAAGTGGTATCACACCCTTCTCAACCGGTCTTCGTTACCACTTATCTCCCACGCGACGAGCCCTAGTGCTAACACCTGTCCAGTGGTTTTTCCCATCACAACCACCATCCTATTTATCCAGTGCGCATCTCCCCGATGCTACAATCAACGAGGACCATCGATCTATCACAAGACAATCTAAACCGTTTCTTTTGTCACATTGCACTTGCACTTCTCCGAACTCCGTCTTTAACCGTGGGATCTTCTCCGGCTCGTCTTAGCCTTCCACATGACCAGCCACTTGCCTTTTCGCCTAGGTGGTATCGCACGCTCCTGAGGATATTTCCATTACCACTTACCTTGCCATGCGACATGTCCTCCAGCTGCCACATGTCCGGTGGTATTCCCCATCCCGACCACCTGTCTCCCCTTTGCTCCACACACTTTGGCCATGCGATGATCAACAAGAGCCATTGATCTCCCTCTCGCACCCATCCATTGGTGGGAACCAGTGTGATGGTTAACCTTTGAAATATTTGGCCTCAAACTATAAACTTTGGCTCCTTTTTGGCCATTTTGGTTGCGTTTTTGCCTTTCTTTTGAGATTTTCTTTAGGCCTATTTATATTTGACACCCCCAAGTCAATTTTCTCATGCCTTATCACCTAGACGTGGAAAATAAGGTGATTTTAGGCTTCCTCCAAGGAATTTTCCATATTTTCATCCTCCACACCATACCACTCATGCTGCAAAAAAAATATAGATATCCCTAGTCTGAATGGTTCAGATCTAGAACAAAAACAATACATAATACAAATTCCTTTCCTAGATCAATTGAAATGCAATATAAGTGAAAGAGATGGCTTACCTTACAAGTGCATTTCCTTTCTCCTCGTTGATCCAAGTGCTGATCTTCATATCTTTAGCTACAAAACTGGACAAAACATGTGGAAACAGACAAGTAATAAAAGAACATGAATATGAATTGATCTAGATCAACATGCAAAGAAGTTAATCCTAAACATTATCAATACAACAAGTTTATGGAAATAATTTGCATTAGATGTAATAATAATAAGTACAATGAGAGAGATGTTATGACTGATGCTTTGACTTCATAACCTCCTTCCAACAATCCTAACCTCCAAGATCATTGCTTAGCCTCCTAATGGATGAAGATGATCACCTAGAGAAATTCCACCAGCATATAGGTACTCTATCCTTCCTCTCTTAACAATGGAGAGGGGGTTCATATATATAGGGCTAAAGGGATAAGAGAGGCTGAGTATTTAGGGGAGAGGCTTAATGGATCATCCCACTAGGTAAGGGGGTAGAATACCACCTTCCCAGATATGTAAGGATAAGTCTCCACGCCATCCAAGCTTCTATAAGTCGCTCGAAACTTCCCTTATCCTTTTTAACCAATAGCGATGCACCTTGCACAAGAGAAACTCCCTCAATGGGAGGTTGACGCACCTTGTGAAATTGAATCATGTGCCACTGATGCACTCTGCTAAGGTACAAATCACGTCACCTTGAGTCTGACACACCTTTCCAAAGATCAAGGTGCGTTGGGGTGATAACACCAGCCTAGATCCAAATACTAGGTTCTATCAAGTGTCGAGAGGGATCAAATCTCCCGAGGTGCAAACCTCTCCTTGAAAACCTCCTTAAGTGCAATACCTGAGAAGAGGTTTGCACCTCGGGAGATTTGATCCCTCTTGGCGCTTGATAAAGCCTAGGATTTGGATCAAGCCTGGTTTCAGTCTTGGGCAGTGACACAAAACTGGAGTTTGATCAGCATTATAAGGAACAGGTTAAGCTAAAAACACAGATACATTTACAAGGATTATCATAATGTAAGTAATAAGTATTAAGGATTGAGTAAATTGCTAAACTGGAAAATAAAGACAATTCGCCTAATTTTTTTTCCGATTCTCTTTTTGTTGATCTGCATTTTGTTTTGTTTGTTCTTCTCCTTCTTTTGTCATCATTTGGTCATTTCGTACATTTTGATTTATTTGTTGTTCTGCAAACTATTTTTTTTGTTCTTCCAATTGCTTTAACTTTCTCTCTCGATATGCTCTTTGTCGATCAACATTTTGTTTTCTTTGTTCTTATCGTTCTTCTGTCGTCAATTCACCTAACTTTTTTTTTCGATTTTCTTTTTGTTGATCTGCGTTTTGTTTTGTTCATTCTTCTCCTTCTTCTGCCGTCATTTCGTACATTTTGATTTATTTGTTGTTCTCCAACTTGATTTCTTTGTTCTTCCAACTGCTTCAACTTTCTCTCTCGATACACTCTTTGTCGATCAACATTTCGTTTTCCTTGTTCCTCTCATTCTTCTGTTGTCAATTCGTCTAACCTTCTTTTTCAATATTCTTTTTTGTTGATCTGCATTTAGTTTTCTTCATTCTTCCCATTCTTCTACTGTCATTTTTTCCAACTTCCTTTTTCGAAATTATTTTTGTTTTCTTGCTTTTCGTTTCAAGTCTTCTTCTCATTCTTTTGTTGTCATTTCGTAAGATTTTCTCCCTTGATATGTTTTACAACTTTCGGCGTTCTGTATTTTTGGTTCTTCGTTAGTTTGTCTCATAACATCTTCCGCATGCAGATATTCCATATCTAGTTTAGACTCTATATCAAAAAAATCAAACATTAACATATACACTAAAATTTATGCATCGATGAAATTGACACTAAAATTCATGCATCCAGGAAATCTACACTAAAATCAATGTGTCCATGGTATAACAGCTACACTGAAAATTATGCAATAAAAAAACCCCATACACTGAAATCTATGCGTCCATACACTGAAATCAATGTGCCCATAGAATAACATCTACACTGAAAAATATGCAATAAAAAACCCCCATACACTGAAATCTATGTGTCCATACACTGAAATCAATGCGTCCATACACAGAAATCAATGCATCCATAGAATAACATCTACATTGAAATATATGCAATAAAAAAACCCCATACACTGAAATCTATGCAAGTATAATTCTCACTTTACATGATAATGAAATTCAATATATTTACGAAATTCTATATTTTTTTTAAAAAAATAGGTGATCTAGGAGGATTGAACCTTGGACCTCATGCCCATTATCCCAACACCCTTACCAGTATACCACATGTAGTTCTTATTATACATAGTAAAGAACTTATATATTTATATGTAAATACAAATATATATTTAAATTTAAATTTAAATATAATTTCAGGTAGTTTAAATAATAAGATAATTATTAGAAAATAATTAACTTTCATTGTAAATATAGATAGTGTTTGAAATAAAAAAAATTATAACAACTTAAGAGTCGTTGAATTTGAATGGTTAAAATGTTAATATGAATTTGAAGGCATATAATGTTGTTATTTATAAAGATTATATAATTAAAACTTATGCAAGATTTCATATGTCCTCACTTGTAATTCTATTTTTTTTATGAATAAGAAGCAAACACGTTGCAACTTTATTTTCACTCGAAGACAAAACTACACGTTGAAAGAAATAGAAGTTCTTTTGCCCTTTAATTTTTGGTTTCATTAATAACTATTGAATATTAATAAAATTAGTAATGAAACATTATAACAATGCACTTGGTGGACTATTATTTGATTAAAATATTTTGATGAAATTTGTAATTTTGTTAAATGTGTGATCAATTTTAAATTGCAATAATATAATGAGAACATTACGTAAACACCTTTATATACATAATCAATATATTTTAATTTTAATCGAAATATAAATATAAATTATAGATTTATTTATAAATTTAAATGTATAAAATTAAATTTAAATTGAAATAAATTTAAATTATATTTTTCCCTGATATAGCAGAGTACGTACATGTTAAAATATAGCATAGGTAATTTAAATTGACATAGAAGAGGACGAAGGGGCTACGATGGAGGAGGATAGGAGGGAGGGAGGAGGACGGAGGGACTGCGGTGGAGGTGGACAGGAGGGAGGAGGAAGACAAGAGGGAGGAGGACAGAGGGGCTGCGATGGAGGTGGACGGGGGGGGAGGAGGACGATGGGAGCAAGGAGGACGGAGGGGCTGAAGTAGAGGTGGACGGGAGGGAGGAGGACGACAGGAGCGAGGAGGACAGAAGGGTTGCAGTGGAGGTGGACGGGAGGGGGGAGGACAGAGGAGTTGCAGTGGAGGTGGATGGGAGGGAGGAGGATGACGGGAGGGAGGAAGACGAAGGGGCTACCACAGATTGCATATTACAAATTACCTGCCGCAGATTGCAGATTATAGACCAAATTATTTTTTTTAATATTTTTTTACGTTGTTTTGATTTCCATTATATAGTCATTGATTTCAAAGGTGCTTTTCAAACGAAAATACATGTGGTTTTATTTTATTAATGGCCGACATAATATTTATTAAGTTTATTATTACATTTTATTACTTTCGCCAAATGTTACATGTTACAGGCTTTACAAGATCTCCCTCATAGTATTACTTTTTACATTTTATTACTTTCAAAGACGTTACATGTTACATTTGTTACATGATCTCCCTCATACTATTACTTTAATTAATGGCCGACATAATATATATTAAGTTATATTACATTTTATTACTTTCGCCAAACATTACATGTTACATGCGTTACAAGATCTCCATCATAGTATTACTTTTTACATTTTATTACTTTAGAAAACATTACATGTTACATGTGTTACAAGATCTCCCTCATACTATTACTTTTTACATTTTATTACTTTCGAAACCGTTACATGTTACATCCATCATGAGATCTTCCTCATAGTATTACTTTTTACATTTTATTACTTTCGACAAATGTTAAATTTTAAATGCATTACAAGATCTCCCTCATACTATTACTTTTTACATTTTATTACTTTCGAAAAAGTTACCTATTACATCTATTACAAGATCTCCCTCATACTATTACTTTTTACATTTTCTTACTTTCGACAAACGTTACATGTTACATCCGTTACAAGATCTCCCTCATACTATTACTTTTTACATTTATTACTTTCAAAAATGTTACATGTTACATCCGTTACAAGATCTCCCCCATAGTATTACTTTTTACATTTTATTACTTTCGATAGACATTACATGTTACATGAGTTACAAGATCTCCCCCATACTGGGCTGTAGAGCCTCTCGAGGCAATAAGGTTAAAGGGACGAACAACAAATTCCCTTTTGATCTTTTAACCAAATTACTTTAGGAATCAAGGGATATAGAGGACACATAACTCATGATGATGATATTTTGGTGTAATAGAATGCCCCCCAAAGCATGAAGCTGGAAAAATAGAGTAGGTGAAATGGTTTGTAATAGGGAAAATTTTGAGGTAAGGATTTTCGAATGGAGTGACAAACAAAGACCTCTTTCAATACAATTGAATCTAAAATACATGTCTCAAACTGACTCATAACATGGATTTCGACCAATACACTACAGATCCATGATAGGAAAGACTAACTGAACACAATCATGGCTAATAGAAACAATCGTAGATCCATGATGAGATGATGACATAACCACGACTAATACAAAGTGGATCCGTGTGATATGACTCAAAAAATATCCATCGCAACCTCGGTGAGATACATGACTTAACCCAGGGTCTTCAAGATGAACCCACAATGATATGAATCTAACCATGTGATTACAATGTTTTGAATTCAAACATGGTATAAACCACTTGATTTCCATTCATTAATGCATACCGTTAACAAGCACGAGGGAAATCACCATTGAAGTTAATGATTCCCAAGGTATCATAGTACATACCACTAAATGTGAATCAATGAGTTGAGTTAGAACACTCAGTGGAATATTCCAATTAGAATTCAATGTTGTGAACTTACTGTTGAAAGTGAGGTAACCTACCATTGAGGAATGTGGGCCGAAGGTACCTGATTGATTTCTATATTTAATCCTTGGATGATGTGTTGAAGTCGACAAGGATAAATCCATCGAAGGAGGGCCATGATGTTTCCCCCATCATCGACATGAAACATGATGAAATATGTTTTGGAGTAGATCAAACTGTAGAGTGATACTTGAGACTGAATCAGGAGTGACTGACATGATAGAAGGTATAATGACTACAGATATTGACTCGATGAATAGACCTCTATTGAACATGGGAATGGCATGACTCGGCAGCATTGACATGACGAGAATAACACCGACCCTTAATGCATCTAATGGTGGGATCATTCTTTGGATGAATCAAAGGAGTGGAACGACTCATGGAATTTGTGGGACTTGAAGACAAGCACATTATCCAAGCATTTGAATGCATATGAAAATGAGTTCTGTGTTCAAGGGTGACTAAGTACTGTAATAATTACAATGAAACACAAACTCTTTCCTTATCCCCCATCATGAGTGATGAGTACCTCTTTTATTTTTTAACGAGCTCGAGGAGGGTAACAGATGATCAATATAGCTCATCCTTTGGATGAGTCCGGTCTCATATGTTTTACGAACCTGATATAGGAGGTGTTCATCCCAATAAGGGCCCTTCAATGTCAGATTTTAAAGAGTGCAGAGAAGGAAAACTCAGTGTCATTTCATATTTAGAGAGTCTGAAAAGAACTAAAGAAGACTCCAAATGGATTTTTTCATAAATGTTAGTCTCCTCATCCGAAAAAGGATAAAACAACACAAGAGAGAACTCTTCTAGTCATGATTAACCAAAGTGCTCATTTTTTGTAAATAGTCCTCCTGGTTCAAAAAAGGGGTAAACTATAACCAAAAAGATGACCTTTCAAATAATTTTACAATCGTGAAAGAATCAAGTTGACTTGGTTGTCTTTTTATATTTAGGGAGTTTGAAAAGATCTTAAAGAGTAACTCCGAGGGGTTCCTTTTTCATGGGAGTTTTACGAGCCTGAAAAAGTGATAAAATGTAACTCAGTAACTTATTCTCATAGTTTTACGAGCATGAGAAAGAACAAAAAGTGAGCTCAATGTTGTTAATACTTTATTTTAACTAGCATCATGATAGAATAAAAATGCTTGAAGACTCGTTCATACTTGATAAAGAGTATGAAACGTCTACAATGGTTGCCAATAAAGTCAGAACACCACTTTAATTCATCTGGGAACTCCAAAAACTAAGTTAGAATTCATAATAAGGTGTTAAAACGTAAAAAGGTCACCAACTATAGTAAAAAACCCATAAAATAAATATTTAAAAAGTAACATTCCATTTCTTTTATATAAAAAGTCCAATAGTAAAGAAATGTTTACCAATAGTTTTTTTATCAAGTTGGAATAGTGAAAACACCCCTTTGGAGCTCATTTTTACGATGTTGATTGTGGATGTTGCGGTTAGTTGTTTCACGCCCCGTCAACCACACGCAGACCTTAACCCTTTTATTTACCTTTTCAGTGGATTAATTTTTGGATAAATTATCATTTTGGGGGTTTTTTGGACTCAAAAAGAAGGGGATTGCACGCGCCTTGGGCGATGTGCTTTCCCCTTGCGGGAAGTGCAACGAGAGGGGTCCGACGTGCTTCATCCACGGGGAAAGTGATGCAAGAGAATCCTACCTTCAAAACCTTGTACTTTTGATCATACCTAGAAGGGGTCTTCATTTTCTGAATTAGTGGTCCTTTGATGAAATACTCTATTCAGAAGAGTTGCAGGGATTCTAGGATCGGGTTTTCTCAATCGTCCTCTCCCACGCTGAACATAACATTTATCAAAAACACAACAGAAAAGAAATGTACAGGGATGAGAATATTTGCGTAGACACTATACGCAGAGGAAACTTAACCTGGGATTGGTCTTCTTCAAGCCATCTAATCCCATGCTGACCACAACATTTATCAAACATACAACAGAAAAGAAATGTATAGGAATCAAAATATTCATGTACATACTATATGCAGAGGAAACTTACCCTGGGATCGGGCTTCTTCAAGCCATCCCATCCCAATGCTTATAAAATATACAAAAAAGAAACGTGCAAAGATCAGATAGATAGAAGAATCCCTGGTGGGGAATTTTTACCTCCATATACAAGGATTATTTTTACTAAGAAAAGAAAATACAGAGCTTGCATGTACCCATCCCACACTGACCACAACATTTTCAAACACACAATAGAAAAGAAATGTACAGGGATCAGAATATTCGCATACATACTATACACAGAGGACAAAGGACCTTGGGATCAGCTTCTCAAACTGTCCATCCCAATGGCTACCACACTATATAAAAGAACATATGCAGAATTCAGAAGAACAATGTATACACAATACGCAGAGGACAAAGGACCTTGGGATCGGATTCTCAATTCATCCATCCCAATGGCTATCACACTATATAAAAGAACATATGCAGAGTTCAGAAGAACAATGTATACACAATACGCAGAGGACAAAGGACCTTAGGATCGGCTTCTCAAGCCATCCATCCCAATTGCTATCAAACTATATAAAGGAACATATGCAAAGTTTAGAAGAACAACATATACACAATACGCAGAGGAAAAAGGACCTTGGGATCGGCTTCTCAAGCCGTCCATCCCAATGGCTATCACACTATATAAAATAACATATGCAGAGTTCAGAAGAACAACGTATACACAATATGCAGAGGACAAAGGACCTTGGGATCGGATTCTCAAGCCGTCCATCCCAATGGTTATCATGATTTATAAAATACACAACAGAGAACATGTGCAGGGATTAGATTTCCCACCCCCTTCTCAGGCTCCGACCACACATATATACACAAGAAAACTCATCTCTCCTTCGAGAGTCCTCCTAAACCAAGACGGAATCCCTCCCTTTGGGGTCTGTCCATCTTTCGAGCTTCCAACAGATCATGGGATGATGGATGTCTAAGCTCTTAATGCCGAGATTTTAAGAAGATCATGGATTGTGGAGCCAAACAATAAAATGACAGAGTAAGGATCTACACGTTGTCTAAGGTTTAACAAACCTTAACTAGAATTTAATTAATATCTTAACTCACTCCATGGTTGAATTGGATACCATTGGTTAATAGTCATAATTCATGGGTACTAAAAATATTGACGACAAATCCTTTTACATTATCTACCAAATTAAATACTTTTTTTTTAATATGGTTTTGTGCCTACTCTTCTATTTTATGAAAAGAGGCTATTGTCTAAATAGTCCCAATGACCACTTAATAATTCTTTGATAAAATAATTTACCCTTCTTTATGAGTACCAATCTATATAGGTATCTCTATATACTTTATTGTTTTCTCTTGCATTATCATTATAATGCATTACAATGTATTGTATATGTATAGAATTACAAAATATTATTATAAATAATATTTTATCAAAGTGATGGCATACACATATATATTTATCTCTTCTATCTTCCTAAGGTACTAATTGTTTATCTTGGGGTTTAACTAACCGAACCAAGATAGTAGTAACAATCACTTAGTCTATCTTGTGATAAATAGTTAGCTTATGCTAATTACTAGATATGGGTTTTGATGATGAAAACCCTTAACATCCTCTGTCGGAACTAGGATGTCAAAGACATCCATAGGAGTTTCTTAGTTTTACATAATAGCTCCTAACAATAATTAACTTCGTTCTAAGCTTTAGGTCTTATGATACATTTACTTCCTTTGGGCAGTTAAGGGTATCTTTGGTATCCCTCTCTAGGACTAACCGATAACCCAAAAACTTAAGTGACTTTTCATGAACATCAATGTTCACTTAAGTTCTTGCGGCACCATGATAACATCTGTCATCAAACTCATGGCTTCCAAGCCATTTCACCTCTTCCCCCCTAATAGATTTGTGCCCTCATCGTTAGGTTGCATCATGACCTTAGTCTCCTAAGTCTAACATTCCCAATTACAATTTAGGAATTAAACCACATCACTTACAAGGTTTACTAGTGGGGCCTTGGCCTTGAGCTCCTCACCAGAAAACAAGTAAAATTTACATTTACATTTACAAAATAATAGGAGTATAAAATAGGGATGTTACATACTATACCACCCACCCCTCTCTCTCTCCCACAACCCCCTAACACCTCTCTCTCTCTCTCTCTCTCTCTCTCTCTCTCTCTCTCTCTCCACCTCCTCTCTTTCTCTCTAACCCTTACGAAGCCCCTCCCTCACACTCTCACCATCGTATTCCTCACGCTAAGTTTAAACCCCCCCCCTCTCTCTCTCACACACACACACACACACAACTCTTCCCCATAACCCTTATTAACATCCTCTCTCAATCTCTCTCTCCCATATTCCTCCATCATTACCCACACCTCACTCTCTCCACAAACCCCCTAACACCCCCCCTCCTCTCTAATATTCTCACTACCCCTAACCCCCCACTCTCTCTCCCTAACTTCCCTTCTACTCTCCCTACCCATCACCATCCACTCCATCTCTCTCTCTCTTTCTCTCTCTCTCTCTCTCTACCCCTACCCCTCTCTCTCTTTCTCTCTCTCTCTCTCTCTCTCTCTCTCTCTCTCTCTACCCCTACCCCTCTCTCTCTTTCTCTCTCTCTCTCTCTCTACCCCTACCCCTCTCTCTATTTCTCTGTCTCTCTCTATACTAATCCCCATTACCACTTACCACCACTAATATCTATATCTATATCTCTCTACCCTCCTCCATCCTAAACCCCTCCCCCCATCGTGATCTCTATCTCATTCTCTCCCCCAACCCCCATTCTCCCACCTACCCTATTCGCAACCCAACAACCAACAACCCCCCCTTCAAATTTTCAATAAATTAAGGGCCCCCCATTTGAATTTTTGTAAATAGTATTTTCAATTGTTTTTGGTTTGTTTGTTTGATTTAGCTCCCTAGTGGCAGTCTTTAACTACATGATTTCTTTGCGTGGAAATCCTCTAATGGTTTTGACGATCTTTTCCGATTGGGTATTTTGTGCTTCTCGATTCGTCCACGTCATTTGCATGCTTATATTGAGCTTATTGAATTATTTACAAATTCTCCACTAAATAATTTACCCTACAAAACATAAACTAAAATTTGTAAATAATGTAAATATAATATATATAAATAAGAAATAAAAACATCAAAATTGTAAATAAAAATGGGGATTTATTTATTTATCTATTTTTAAAGAGATATTCTTCACTTGTTTTACCATTTTCTCAAGTGTAAATACTATTTTATAATCTTATTTATAGTGTAAATATATTAGTTATCTAGAAGATTGATTTTTGTACATAATTTTTAATATATAAATAAAAATCTTAAACTAAAAATTAATCAAAGATGGGAAAAAAACAAAAAACTAAGAGTAAACTCTTGAGTAATCTTATCCAACAAAATTAATGATGGACCTCACTAACCCTTAGCATGACTCTATTTGGTTTCTAACCGGCTACCATTCAACTTATGAGTGTCTTAACTCATCACCCGCCACCCACTATTCTACATCTCACAAATCATATCTTCAAGATATCAAATGAACTTTGAATTTTAATTACTTTCAAAGTTTAAATAAATTTAATAAAAATAAGATAGAGAATAGCAATAAAATATTAATAAGAAGGGTAAAATGTTATTATTTTTAATTTAATCAATAAAAACTATTCTTACAATATTATTAATTATTAATTTTATTTAAGATATTTGAATTTTAAATTTGTCTATTAATAATAAATTGTATATTAATATATTAAAATATTTATTTATTATTTTAAAATCAAATTAAATATATAAATATTATTATTTATTAAAAAAAATTATATAAATTTTAGTATTAATTCAAAAAAATTGTGTTAATAAATTTAAATAAAATATATACCTGGATAACAGGTGCCGGTGGAGTTGAGTTCTCTTCAACTCTGATGGAATCAAGAAGGTAGACTATGCATGGGGTTTAGGGAGAAAAACAAACAACACTCTTGAATGGTTAGCTCTTACAAAAGGACTTGAGATCGCAAGGAGAGAAGGTATTACCAACTTAGTAGCATGTGGTGACTCAATGTTGGTCATTAGGGAAGCTAGGGAATTGATCATGAACAGAAAGAAAAAAAGCCCGGTCTCCAAGGTGCACAACCTACTAAAGTGTTTGGTAAGCGAATTTAAAACTATAACTTTCCTCCACATCTTGAGATCAAATAATGTCGAGGCAGATGCCATGGAAAATAATGGAGCAAGATTAGATTGTGGTGTTCTTGTTAATAACCACAAGGTGAAAAACAAGGTTTGGATTCCTTGTTTTCGTTAATGAATTTTCTTTGAACTTCCCTCGGCTTACATCATGTTATCAGCTCTTGGAATTCGTTTTCTCCCGGGATGGAAACCTGGGCGAGCCATCATACTTCAAAAGATGATTTATCAAAAATATTACATAGGTCCAAACCCACTTTGGATTCTCGATGCCAGGGATGTTCTCACGAATGAATCACATGGCTTGCACATGGGAAGCATGCAAGCATTGATTTCGGGTGGTCGTCGTGGCTCATGGTTATTTAACAAAGGCTATAGTCTACAGTGAAGGCTGGTATCATTCTAGCTCCTTCGTGTTTGTGAAGATGGCATAATCCCCTAACTATCGTAAGAAAACCATCCCCGGTCTTGGCAATGTTTTTCCGGACTTCAGGAAGTGCTACCCCTCATGGCTAGGTGGTGGTGGCTCGGTTCATATGAAGCATAGTGAGCAGGTGCAAGATACGGAGTTTGTTTATCTCGGTGGAGTTAATCCCATAAAGCGCCATCCCTTGGTGTCAGAGGTCTAGGAAGGTCCAGCATGTCTGCAGTCAGGCGAGCCGGTTCATGAGTTTGTGAGTAGTGGCTGGGAAGAAATTCATGGCATTTATGCCTCCCTTAGCGTGGTGGATGATCATTTGGCGATTTTGGACGCGCAAGTTCGATAGTTAAGAAATGAGAACTATGAGACAAAAAGGACTTTACAGCACCTGTCAGCTTCATAATAGGAAGCTCGTAGGGAGGCTTGTGATAGCAATAGAAAATTAGTGGAAAAGGTTCATAGTCTGGCTACAGATCTGGATAATGGTTATCCCTGCAATTTAGATTCCCAAATTAGGGCGATTCGTGGCATAGCTATGAGAATTTAAGACAAGATAGACTGTATGCGCATGGAGATTAGGGACCTGAGGGAGGATATACTAATTCTCGGTGGAAAAAGTGGAGGCAAGGAAGCTTAGCTCTAAAGCTGGAAGGCTGGTTCGGGTCTTTTTTGGGTCTTTTCGTTTTTTGGAAAATTCTATATTTTCTCTCTGTCCATAGGAAGCACTATGATATGTTTAAAGTCTTTTAGGACTCTCTGTTAGTTTTGCCCAGATAATTACTCGGCGATACCAAAAGTTGTAAGAAATTCTGAGGGAAAGCACATCTTTATTTCTACTAAGGTTTATGTGAGTAGATAATTTTGCTAGTTGGTTAAAGATGGTTGTAAAATCTTGGGAGCTCTATTTTTTGGGGAGCAGGCCTGATCTTACACTGTATTGCTTTTAAATTTATATTTTAATATGACAAATAAAATTTAAAAGAAAGATTTTTCGAAATACAATTTTAAAAAATAATATCTATTAAATAAATAATTTAGATATATAAATCTAGTCTTATATGCGCTGGAGTTTAAAGGGAATTTAAATTTCGATTACAGAGGAAAGGGAATTTAAATTTCGATTAGGGTTTAGGTTGAAGGAAATTTAAATTTATGGACAATGCAACCGTTGGTGGAGAAAGTTTTAAAGTTCCACCAACTGTTTTTTTCTTCTGTTGTCTTTCCTTTTGGGATGATCTGTGCGGCCTCCGGTTACTGCCCTTTCTCTATGACGGAGAACTGAGCATCATCCTCAGTCACTGGTGGCACGCTAGTACTTACCAACAGGCTCTGGGCCTCTCATCCAATCCCTTCGCCTGGGTTGGGAATCCTTCATCCATCTAAGTATTCCAGCTCGAATCCCCAATTGACTGAAAATCCATTAATAGACGTTAATTTCTGGGTTGATATTGCAGTCTCTGTTGATAGAGGGCCGAGGAAAATACAACTGCTCGGCAGACAGCAGCATAGTTAATTACAACGCTACCAGCAACCAATGCTCGCCCTTCATTCTACGAGTGAAGCCTACGCATCGTTGCCGTAGCCACTTTATCGGCCCTCAATTTTCTGATTCAGGTGGGATTACATTCTTTCAAACCTAATCAAAGATTAACTGATGAACTGTGTCCCATGTTTTTCAGGGACACAAGATGATCGTTGTTTAAGCGGACGGGCACTGTCAAATTTTGAGGCAGAGCAAAACTGAACAGAGTATGCGCAGGCTAAACAGAGCAGGGGCTATCGAATTTTGGAGAGACAGAATAGCAGCGGAAAAAACAGAGTATGAGGAGCCGAATTTCTGAATGGAGCTCTCAGCTCTTCTACAACATTCTAGAACCCAAATGAACACACAAAAATACATTGAACATGCCGATGCCTCTTCACCCGAGGCACATTAACTTCTACACCCTATGCATTAACTCCGTGTAGAGCGGTAGGTGAATTCATCAAGTTGACGGGAGGAATTATCTCCAACACTCCCCCTTAATTTCGACCATAAACAAACTACTAACATCTAACACATACATACAGTGCCTTCATGGGCTTTCAACAAAAAAAAACATAAAACATTAATACCTGCTGGTCTAAGTCTCAGCTAGGCTTACATTAGTTCATGTCAAAGCTCAAAATTATCTTACCATTCTTGTCTACTGCATGCTGATGCAATGGCTTCTTTTTCTTTCGTTTGCTCCAAACTTTGAACTCAGCGTTCTTCTTCACCTTCTTCTTCATTCTCACCTTCTTCTTCATGCTTTCTTTAAGCTCCTTGGGCTTGATTATTCCATCTATGTCTGCAAATTCTTCAATGGCTTTATGCCTTGTGTCTTCATCTTCAATCAGGTTCATAATGCCCTCAACATCATGGGCTAATAATTCAGATTTCTGCATTTTCAATTGCTGGGGTATGGAAATGTTTGGATCCCATATGCATTTTTTCATCTCGTTTTCATCAACCTCTTCAGTGACCAATTGCCACACTAACAACTGATAGTAATAATTGATCTCTTCAGGACTCCATTTCATAAAAATGTCTTCAACTGGTTCAGCTTCATTGTCTGCATCTTCAATGCATATTTCTTCATGGATGGTGCTACTAAGCACTCTTGGCATGTCACAATGCCCATCATCATTGAATTCAAATGCTTCACATTCCATGCAGCTTTCAATAATTTTTTCAAACTCTTCAATAAAATTACAATCTTCATGGTCTTCATTATACTTATCAGCTCCAATGCTGCCCTCTTTTCCATTTTCTGCTTCAAACAAGGACATCACATTGTCCACATTTTTTAAAAACTCTTGAATGATTTCATCATCATTTGCATTTTCCTCAATTAAAAGCTGATTTCTATATGCACCTGCACATGCACAAACATCTAAACTGTTAAGAAAGACTTCTGCCCTCATGGGCATGCTCTTCATGAGCACTTCTTCTTCGATTTGTTCTACTGCTTCAGCTCCTTTTTCAGCCTCTATTGGCTGTCCTGCAACTTCTTGAGTTGCTAATTCATCATTTTCTGTTGCTGCTATGGCAGCTTCCTCTTCAACATCATCTTTTTTATCTTCATCCACTTGTGGCTTTGCACAGTGGGATTTACTATTCTCAAATTTATCAAGCTCTGCTTGGCTAACAGAGTCCTCAACCATTTCATGCGAACATTCAACTTCTACTTCTACAGCTTTGACTAAGACTGCTGCATCCTTTTCAACTATTACAACAATTTCATCTTCATTTGTGTTTGAGGAAAGTGCTTCTGTTGGTATAGGAGGTTCTTCAACTTCATTATCCACAACTGTGTGGGGTTCACCGAATTTCTCAACAGCTTCTATGGCTGGAGTTTCTACTACTGCAATGGCAGTTCCATCTTCGTATTCGTCCACAAGTGCCTCTACACCGTGGGATTCACTAACAACTTGGTTGTATTCTGCTTCAACTGCAGGATTCTCAACTGCTACTTCTTCAACAGGCTGTGACATTGTTGGCTGCTTGCACATGTCACTCCCCCTTTCACTGAACTCCTCTTCTAAGATTCTCCATGCTTCCTTGGAAGTCTTTGCTGCTGCAATCTTGTGGAAAATACTTTCATCCACAGCTCGTTGGATGAGATGCAAGGCTAATTCATGCTGCTGCAATTTTTGGTCTTCTGTCAGGGCCTCAAAGACCTCTAGATCTAGGGGATGCACACATTCATTTTGAACTAAACACTACAAGTCCTCTGCTCTAAGAAAACTTCTCATCTTAAAAGCCCAAAATTCATAATTTTTACCTGAAAAATGTGGGGGTACAAGGAGAACTCTGCTGCTCCAATTATCCTCAGCAACGACCTCCTTATCGACACTTTTTCCTGCGCGTTCGTCATCCATCTTTTCTTCACAAAGAACCCTCTGTGCTTCTAACCTTGCCTCGGCTTTCACCTCTGCCCTTGTATTTCTTCTTTTAATCTGCTTGAGTCTCCTTTGGTAACCCATTTCTTCTCTTCTTTGCAGCAGGCGCCGCTTTCTTGGACTTAGAAGCTGCAACCTTCTTTACAGCCTTAGCAGGCTTCTTAGTGGGGGCAGGCTTTTTCTTGGATCCTTCCTTACGGCCTCTTGCATCAAAAGGAAGCAATCGTGGTTATCTCTTTCCCTCTATGGTTATCTCTTGCCCCAGTTGTACTTGGTGTATCCATGGCCTCATTGACTGAGCTGTCCTTCAATTGGACTGGTTTCATCAGTGCAATGATTTCAAATATTGCTTTTACCTACAGAAGTGTATACTCGAAGAAAGCTATGACTGGCATGGACAGCACAAATGTGTATGCATACATTTCAATTATTGCATTGTTCTTCTGCCTTCCCCCGGCAATTATTATTGAAGGCCCTAAACTGATGCAGTATGGTTTTGCGGACGCGATTTCTAAAGTTGGGCTAACCAAATTCCTTTCTGACCTTTTCTGGGTTGGAATGTTCTATCACCTGTATAACCAGCTAGCCACCAATACTCTGGAGTGGGTTGCACCACTCACACATGCTGTTGGCAATGTCTTGAAGCGGGTGTTTGTTATTGGTTTCTCAATTATTGTGTTTGGTAATAGAATTTCCACTCAAACTGCTATTGGAACAAGCATTGCTATTGCAGGTGTTGCTATCTACTCATTCATCAAGGCAAAGTTGGAAGAAGAGAAAAGAAAGGTAGTGCCTCCAACTAAAACAGCTTGATAGGAAGCAACCGTGGCCCATAAAGTGCCAACTTCCAGGGGCAACAGCATTAGCGTCAAAGCCACACCAAAAAAAAACCAAAATCACAAAATCCAGGCCAGCTTACAGTCAGCTACGACACAAATATATCCACGGCCATGGATGACTTCAAATCGGCCAAAACCCCAAATCACAATACCTCTAGGACACCATAATCTCCACAGAGAAGGGAATGAGTCGATGCCAAGTCAATCCAAGCAAAAAACAAATGAAACAACAGCGGCCACAAGTAAAATTCTTACCACAGCTGCGACACTAGCGCTTAACCCACCGGGGATCGAACTTCTTCCTTACCAGATGCTTCTTCAGCTTTTTTTTCATCAACAGCGACCACTTCGGCGGGAGCTTGAGCTACAGGCTGTTCTTTAGCAGGCTTGGCCCCGGTCTAGGGTTAAAGAAACGATTTCAGAAGGGTTCTACCCGCCTCTGGCAGCCTCAACTTCCTTTTCCCATGCTTTTTCCATCTTTCTTATGATTCAAGCCTCAGAGGGCAGATGCTTCAAATTTTCGATGAAGAAACTGTTCCAAACGACTCTTACATGAATATGATTCTGCGCCAAATTTCTGTCTTAACCGCACAAAACGCCTTAGGAAAGAAGCTCACTCACTCCACTCTGAAACGCTCCAATTCATGGGCTTCCACTCACATGGCAGTTGCCAACTCGGCCCTTTTCCAATGGCGGCTCTCGCTCTCAGCTCTGCCTTCAGCTTTCTGAAAAGCTCTTCCAGCGACTGTGGCTGGGGTTTACTGGAGACGGCTTCTCCTACACCTTTCTCTGCAACAGGTTGGCTTGGCTGACCAACACTGTGATCCTTCACATGACTGGTAAAGGAGGATTCGTCACTATTGCTCTGATACCATGTCAAATTGTGAGGCAGAGCAAAACTAAATAGAGTATGCACAGGCTAAACAGAGCAGGTCGAATTTTGGAGAGACAGAACAGCAGCGGAAAAAACAGAGTATGAGGAGCCGAATTTCTGAATGGAGCTCTCGGCTCTTCTACAACATTCTAGAACCCAAATGAACACACAAAAATACATTGAACATGCCGATGCCTCTTCACCCGAACCACATTAACTTCTACACCCTATGCATTAACTCTGTGTAGAGCAGTAGGTGAATTCATCAAGTTGACGGGAGGAATTATCTCCAACAGGCACTACGTGGAGCCGGCGGAATTGTAGAATCTGGACGTGTATTCGGTAGAATCGTGCTAAGGGCGAACCAGGGCGAAAAACTGTTGGGAATCTATGAATGTGAGAGGGCGGCAGCCCAAGACGCCGACAAGTCTCGCAATCCTAAACTATCTCCCCAATTTTATATTATTTCATCTTCAGATTGAGATTCTGTAATTTGTTATTATATTCGCTGATCAAAACGGGCCCATTCAGATTCACATTTTGTAGATTTCTCAGATTTGGATTTGGTGGGTTTTTAAGTATATGATCGGATGAAAATGTTTTGTATTGTTTCATTTTGAAGGCACAAAGATTTATGATAATTGATTTAGATTTCATTTATTAGGATTTACAATTTTATAGGCTGTTATTATATTATGTTATCTATGTCTGAGTGGTCTCATCAAAATCTGCTGATTAGATTATTTAGATTTACATCGATGAGGAGGCAAAGGAAAATAAGAGCAAGCATGGCAGAGTTGAACGTCTGCATCGGCCTCTCTCTGATCAAGGTTAGGTTTTATTTACCAGATGTATTTGTTTATAATATTTAATTGAGATTTCATTTTCAGTAGGCTTAGTTATATTTAGGATTTTAAATAAAATCTGTCCATCAAATTTATATGCGGTAGGTTTTTATTATGATAATTTCAAGGCAGCCAGGTTTTGCTAGATGTGTTTTAATGATATTGAATTTAGATTTCATTTTCAATAGACCGTTAAAATTTCCATTTCGGATTTATATTTTGTGGGTTTATAGTTAGTGGGTTTTTAAGTATACATACCATTCTATTTAGATTTAGATTTTTTGGTTTTTAAATATTTTTTTATGTTGTTTTCAAAATAGGTGGGTTTAATTTTCTGTTATATTTTGGTGGGTTTTAAATATATATATTATTTGATTCTCAAAACAGATGGGTTTTCAATCCTCTAGGTTTTAAGTTTTTATCTAATCAGAATGCCATATATTATTTCATTTTCCCGATTATGAAAAAATACTGCGAAGATCGAGTTTGCCTAGGCTTATCTGTGATCCAACTCTCACGATCTCATTCTGTGTCGGTTTAAAATATATTTTATATTTTTTTTTATCTAAAATTGGGAAATTTCATTTTGAACATAATTTTGTTACACGACTTTATTGGTTTCACGCGGTGGATCTGAAATGTTTTTTTTGGGTCAATATCCTACTCTTAAGTCATCATTTTAAATAATTATGGTCTCTAACTTTCCCTCTTTTGATTATGAGTTAGGTACCTCTTCCGTGTTCATTTTTGTTATATTATTTTAGTTTTATTTAATGCTTTATTTTTAATGTAAGATAGAATATATATTTATAAAAAATACATTTATTTAGTTTTTTTTATTATTGTTAACATGTATTTAGGGTTTGTTTTTTTAATTAATATTTAGTTATATCAACATATATTTTGTATTATAAATATAATTAAAATTCATTTATTTTTCTTATTCTATAAATTTTAATATATTATTTTAAGATATATTTCAATTACTTATTTGTTTTTTATAATTTTTATGTTTTGTTTTTTATTATTATTTAATAATTAAAGATTCATTCTAATTACTCAATATTTTTTTACTTTTTTTCTTACTATTTTGAAAGTTATAAGCTCGATGTTGTATGCAATTTAAGCATAAATATAATTAAAATTCATTTATTTTTCTTATTCTATAAATTTTAATATATTATTTTAAGATATATTTCAATTACTTATTTGTTTTTTATAATTTTTATGTTTTGTTTTTTATTATTATTTAATAATTAAAGATTCATTCTAATTACTCAATATTCTTTTACTTTTTTTCTTACTATTTTGAAAGTTATAAGCTCGATGTTGTATGCAATTTAAGCATCTTTAAATTGGCATGGCATATATGGAAGAGGAAAGGTAGAGTTGAACATTACATCTACCTTTTCCTATGATAGTTAGTTTCAGTTTTATATTTAATAGATTTTATTTAGATTTAGATTTTGTATGTTGTGTTTAATTTTTTATTTCTTATAATTTTAGTTTAATATTTTATAAAAATGTTATATGTTATTTTATTTTTAGAATTAAAGAATATAAGAATCAATTAAAGTGGGCACTCAAAAACTTATTCATTTATATATAAAATATGTTTAAATTTTATTGTTCTTTGACTATTTAATTATAGAAATTATCTATTTCATATTTTTTATATTTAGTTTTATTAAAATTACATATATATATTTATTTGATTTGATTTTTTATTTTTTTTAATATTATAAATGGATTTACATATACAAAACTCTGGTGGCCCATGTAATCCCTTACAGGTTATATTGATGCCAATTCCATCCGTCAATAGAAAATGCTGCTATTAATTTAGCTTCAAACTTCTCTTTTCCCCATCATTTTTTATTAAACAGCGAAGAGTGTTTCTTATATATATTTATTTGATGAATGATTAATGATTTATTAATTTTTAAAAGCATTTTTTTTTAACTAAGTTTAATATTTTTTTAAAAATAGTATTCAAAACTTTAAATCATAAATGATGAAGTAGGTTTTTATTATATAAAATCTATTCATTTAATTTTAAATTTTATAGATTTTTAGTATATTTTCACCAAAAAATGTATATATTATTTTATTTTTAAAATTTTAAAAAATATGACAACATAGATGGGCAATTATGTTTAAATTTTACACTATC
Organism: Larix kaempferi; assembly: GCA_027924585.1. Lineage (NCBI taxonomy): Eukaryota > Viridiplantae > Streptophyta > Pinopsida > Pinales > Pinaceae > Larix > Larix kaempferi. The sequence goes on from BSBM01000262.1 coordinate 276,522, forward strand.
TATTTTAAGGTGTTTATTTTAGAACATTTATATTATCTATTTTCAGGTATTTATTTTAGAACATTTATATTATCTATTTTAAGGTGTTTATTTTAGAACTTAATCTTGTTGGTTATAATCATTTGATTCTACTTAACAAATTTACCTTTAATTTATTTATAATAATGGTTGTTTTTTATGCCTTGGTCATTGGTCATAAAGCAAGAAAGCTGGAAAATTAAGGAATTCATTATTAGCATCATTTACAAGGTAATTCATCTTTTTCCCTTTTTGTTAAATAATCTGGCTTATGTTTAAATTTATTTTTATACCCTTTTTTTCCAAGAAAAAAAGCTACTATTGATATTCAACAGAATCAAATAGTACAATGAGGTAGCTAGATGCAGTCCTGAGAAACAAAATTTTCTCGATGTATATGACTGAATCTCAAAATAAGGTTTTTCTCCAAAAAGATCTGACAGATCCAAAAACCTGATGACATGATTATCACAATCATGTATGCTACTGAGCAAAATAGCAGCTAAAAAAACAAAAGTGCTACATGTCAAGAGACTGTACAATCAGAAAAAATACATAGAACCACAATCTAGAAGGCTGCTATCAAACCACTCCTCCCAGATCAGGTGGCCTTCAATACCCTCCAGCGCACACTTGGATAACTTGTCAGCCAGTGAATTATGTTCACGAAAGATGTGTACAAATTTGATGTTCTGTTGTTTGTTGATCTCACAAATTGTTCTATTTGCCCAATGTGTCAGATTCAATATCTTTAGCTTGTAATCTCCTGTCGCCCATTTGATGGTGACCCTGGAATCACCAAAAACCTTGATATTTGTCAAACCAAAAATATTTGCAACCTTGATGACACACCAGAGTGCCAACAATTCTGCCTTCATGTTTGTTCCATTTCCACAGTTGAGCATAACAGAAAAATAATGTGAATCATTTAGATAAATGACACCACCGGCTGCACAAAGTCCTGCTTGAGAAGCTCCATCAAAAAAAAGTACAGGCTGATCAACTCTAAGATTGAAATAGCTAATTTTGTCAGCTCTCTCTTTCTGCAAGTCCATATTACAGTTTTTAAGCATTTTAAGTGCTATCAAACTGCATTGGATAGGATTTGGAATTGTGTTGCAGAAAATAACTTTGTTTCTCATGAACCAGATCGCCCAAGGTATGCAGACTGCAATATATAAAAATTGCTTGTTGAATCTGAACCAATTTAGAAAGCTGCTATTAAAATCATCGACAATCCATCTTTGAGAGATATTTAGGTTATGACAAATCAGATCCCAAATTTTGCGGGCAAAGGTACAATGCACAAAAAGATGTTGCTTAGATTCTGCTGCATCTCTACACAGAACACAGAAGCTTGGTCCTATCCAGCCCCTCTTGGATAAATTTTCCCATGCCTTTAATTTATTCTGCAATAATAACCAGGTGAAACATTTTAACTTCAACGGAATGTCCCATTGCCAAATCCTCTTATACCACCAATCCTGTGGGAAGATAAGCTTCTCTTGAATAATTCTGTTATACGCTGTTTGTGCTGTGACCACACCCGAGGCTGGGTTACCGCCCCAAACCAACTTATCTGCTTCCTCTGTTAAGCAAATTCCCGCTATGTTCAATTTCTGCGTGTAATCTTCCCAAATGTGAGCAAGATAACCCTGCAGGCCAAGTTCATGAGCAGAAATCCACCTTGGAGCACTTTCCAGACCAGTCCTTGACTGCTGAATTTTATGTAAAGTGGTAAGTCCTAATACCTGTAAATATTGAAGTATGGCAGAAGGAAGACTATAGTCATGTTCCAGACCTAGAACATTATCAATTCCAACTCGAATTTGCTTACCAGAACCAGCTTGCCAGAATAGATCATTTTTTATCCAATGGAAAATTTTCATGAAACCTCTCCACATAGGTGAAAAGTTCCAGCTTACCAACTTTGGATCTCTTATCCATTCACTAACCTCCATCTTGATATATTTTTTATGAATGAGAATGGACCACAGAGTTTTGCCAAAAATTCCTCTCCAAAGACTCCTAAGTCTAAGAGAAGTATTGAATAGGTCCATCTCTTTTATTCCCCACCCTCCAAATCTGTATGGTCTGGAAAGTGTATCAGCAGCAACCATAGGGATCTTTACATTGTCAATTGTCCCAGACCAAAGGAAGTTGAAGAAGTACCTTTTAATGGTGTTAATTATGAATGCTGGCACTTCCAACATTGAAAACCAATAGACTGGTATGCTGGAAAGAACAACCTTAATTAAAATAAGCTTTCCTCCAAATGATAACAGCCGAAATGTCCACTGTGCAATACGAGCTTCAATCTTTCTCAATAACCAGAACCAATCCCGAATTTGATAATTGTTCGGTTTAAGGCAATATCCCAGGTATTTGAAGCCCTGGTCTATATGATAGCAGTTGTAAGGCAAGAAAGTTTGAATTATCTTGAGATGATCTTCATTTAGTGCAAAGTGATAAAAATTTGACTTTTCAGAACTGACAAGCATCCCCGATGCTCTACAGAAAGTCTGTATTACTTGTTTATAATGAGACCACTCCTCCACAGAGTCTGCTCCCGCCACCAAAGCATCATCAGCAAACAATACATGCGAGATCACACAATCCTTGGTGATCTTAACTCCTTTTATCTGTCCACATTGAATTGACTTTTTTATCAGGCGACTAAAGCCATCCATGATCAAAACGAAAAGCAAAGGAGAGAGGGGACACCCCTGTCTGATCCCCCTGTTACAAGAGAAAAATGTAGAAGGACTGCCATTAACTAGAACAGATATATTGACTGAGGTAATGCAAGCCATGATCCATTTAATCACCATAGGAGGGAGCCCAATACGAATGAGGATCATTCTGAGAAAAGACCAATTTACCCTATCATATGCTTTCACCAAATCCATTTTGAGAATCATAGCTTTTTTCTTATGAATCTTAATGCTATGCATCAGTTCCTGAGTAATGCCTATGGCATCATGGATCTGTCTTCCCTATAAGAAACCAAATTGTTCTGCAAATATATGATCAGAGAGAGAAGATTTAATTCTATCTGCTATGATTTTAGAAATAAGCTTGTATAGAAGATTGCATAGAGCAATCGGTCTGAACTCACCAAATGTTACAGGTTTATCATTCTTCGGTATAAGCGTGACAAATGTAGAATTTAATCCACCAGGCACATACCCATTGATTCTTGAGAAGTTCACTAACTCATGCAATTCAGGACCCATCAAATCAAAAAAGTGTAGATAAAGCTCCACAGGCCATCCATCAGGCCCTGGGCTTTTATCTTTTGCAAAAATTTTCAAAGTCTTCTCAATTTCCTCCATTGTTACCTCTGCTTGCAAAGCATCCCCCTCCTGCTCATTGAAAAAACGATCAAATAGAGTGGCTACATTGATCTGATCAGCCAAACAGCACTCTCCCTGGTCTGTATACATCTTGCCAAAGAAGTTAGCTGCTTCAGATTTAACATCCTCAAGCTCAGAATGTAATGTACCATTTTCATCTGAAATATCCCAAATATGTTTGTTTCTACGTCTAGCAGACGCAAATGAGTGAAAAAACTTTGTGTTTGTATCCCCATGTGAGATCCAAATGGCTCGACTCTTAAGTCGCCATTCTTTTTCTTCTTTTAATAACAGTGCCTCTTTATTTTGTTCAATTTGTTTCAATTCTTCAAAGGCTGAACTGGACATTGAGTCAAAAATATTTGCTTCATGTGCCTCCTGAATCTTCTTTTCTATTGACTGGAGTTCCATCTTGTCTGCTCTCTTTTTGTCCCGAATCCATTTAGCAACTTTTTCTTTTAAACCCTTTAATTTTCGACAAAAATTCAGGATCGGGTCAGAATCAAATGCTTCACAATTCATCCAGAAAGATCTAACCATCCCACAGAAAGTATCATCACTCAGCCATGTAGCATTAAATTTGAATGGTGTGTACATTGACTGATTAAAATCCTCCAGTTGTAAGAGGATGGGCCAGTGATCAGAAAATTTGGTGTCATGTACCCAAGCTCTGTGCTTTTGGAATAAATGCAGTAAATCTGACTTGATTAGGAATCTGTCAAGTCGCTTGTGTACTCCCTCTTGCCCTAAGCGTCCATTTGTCCAGGTAGGTGACAGTTTGTGAGGAAGTACATCTACCAAATCTGTATCCACAAGCAACTGTAAGAAAAAATCTGCTAAATCATCTAATCTAGCAGATGATCCCCAAATCTCAGTTGTGTGACATGTGAAGTTTAAATCTCCAGCAATAATTAAGTCATTAAGATTTAAAATTCCAGAACCCTTCAAGGTTGACCAAAAACGTTGTCTATCTCGGTAAGGAGCATAGCAGTTTAGGATGGAAAGGGAATGCTGACACCCACGCAAAAAACCTTTTAAAAGCATGCCCCATTGAGTGTAGAATATTTTGAAATCAAATATGTTTGGGTCCCAAGCAACAGCAAGTCCACCTGAAAGACCACTGGCACTGACAGCTGAAACCTCCCAGAAAGGTAGAATGTTACACAACTTTTGAATAGCGAACTTATCATCACTCATGGTTTCCTGTAGCAACAGGATAGCAGGGCTAGTAGTCTTGATTAGATTAGATAAGGCATGAGCCCGTGACACCTTACCTAATCCCCTCACATTCAAAGAGAGCACAGACATTATGAAACATGATCAAGGGGGGACGCCGCTCTAAGCCCCATGGAATCAGCTAACCCAATAGTGTCTGCCTCTTCTAATCTTCTGGATAGAGGTGTATAAGCATCAGAATTGTTGTGTGCAGACTTCTTCTTTTTACCTCGTTGAATGGTAACATTCTGGAAGGATAGAGAATTAATGGGATTTGCCAAAGAACCTACACCCGGGTTTTTGGAAAATGAAGGAAGTGGAGGGAATTCATCACCCTTGTCTGACATCTGGTATCCACTTTCTTTTAATATCTCCAAGTCTAAAGACTCTGTGGCTTTATTAGGACAAACCCTATTATGACTTTCAACCACAGAATGTTCAATACAAGATGTCAATCTCATGGAACTAGTATTCTGGGCATTTCCAAAGGGAATAGGCACCGATACTGACTGAGCCGGAGTAAGGGAAGATCGACCCACCTGTGATGTTTCTATTGGCTTATTCTGTATAGGGTTTGTGTAAGCATCCCCAGAAAAATTAATGGCAGAGTTGAAAGCTCCCTCAACAGGAGTAGGGACTGTAACATTATCACCGCCAGACCCTAGTTCTAAATGATTAGACTCATGTTCAAACTCACCCAAAAGTTTACGACTAACATTGGAACAGGTATTATGAAGCTCAGATTTGGTTAGTGGCAGTCCCGTAATCAAGTCATGTCTCATTTGTATTTCACCCCGAGAAATTCGGCTTGACAACAACTTTTCAGAAGACTCAATGAAATCAAGTTCTGCAATAGACAAATCAGGGAATTGTAAGGGGGTATTATTTTGCTTACCAGGAGGCTCGGAGGTCACCTGATGTAACATCTTTCTGGGTGAAGAAAGCTCCAGAGACGGAGAAGTAGTATGAAGACGCCTGTCGGGGCAATTTGCCCGAACATGACCGAGCTTTCGACACTGAAAACAGCGGAAGGGGATTTTGAAAAAGTCCAAATTTTGGTTCCATACTCTATTACCCCATGAAATCACTACTTCGGCTGGCAAACCCCCTTTAATGTCTATCTCCACCATAACCTTCGCGTACCTACGATCCATACCGAAGAGATTGTGTTTATCAAATCTGATGAATCTCCCCACAGAGTTTGCAAGGCCCATAATAACTTCTTCTGTCCAAATTTCAATTGGAAGCCCCGGGATGATCATCCAAAGGTGCCTCAGGGTTTGCACCTCATTGAGTGGATCAAAGTTTATGTGCCATCTTTTAAGGAACAATGAACCTCTCTTAAATTCCCAAAAAGAGGACAAAATCTGATCAAGATGTGAAGCCTCCGTGAAGATGAACAGTATCCACCGTTTTGGAAGAAGGTTAATACGTGGAGGCATACCAGTAATAGGAACCCACATCTTGTTTACCCAATCTGTTAATTCGAGCTTGGATGCTGAAGTATATTCAAGCCTGCCAACTAGGGCTTTCTCCCCTAGGGTTTGTATTCGTTCCATATTATAATCTCCATCAATATCGAACCTGATAATTTCTTTCTTTGCCTTATAGGTTTTTAAAAGCCTCTTGTTCTTTGCCTTCAAACCCCGCAGCCCTCCATCCTGGGGTATTCTGCCCGAATCGACACCAGCAGCTACATCTCGTCCAGAGTTTGAAACCGACAAAAATGGAAAGTCACCAGCAGATGGAGGAGACATATTAGAAGACAGAAAAAACCCCAAACGCATGTAGAAAGACACCTGTCGTTTGTCAGGACAATGTTACCCACAGCTGTCCCAGACAGAACCGTCTAGAACCAAACCCCAAAAAGTAGAGGAAAAATAGCCAAATTGACAAAATGCCAAAAATGGAAGAGATAATAGGGGAAATGTCAAAAGTAGCAGTTATCCGCCCCGCAAATACGCAAAAAGACAGATATAATAGCCTATATTTTGCAGAAAAACCAAAAAATCCAGCTAAAGAGAAGAATATAAACCCTCGGCTAAAAACAAACTTCCCACTTTTTTCTCTTGGCTGGTACTAGGCTGATTCAAAGAATCAGCTGGACTCCAAGTCGCCGAAGGTTCCATATTCTTCAATTCAACTTTCAAATTCGGTATTCCCTGCAAAATTGATCATAAACCCTAAAAAATCACCTGCAGGTCGCCATCGAGACATCTCATAGCGCATCCCCCATTTTTTTTATACCCTTTTTTATTTTAATATAAATTCATTTTTACTTTGTTAAATAATTTTTATCAATTTTCTTTATCCAATTGTAATTAATATATATATTATATTATATTAATAAAATGTTTTTATTAAGTGTATTTAGGATTTTATTTGTTTTTACTAAGTGTATTTTATTGTACTCAATATTTAATTATACTATATTCTATTAAAATTTATTTAGAGTTTTTTTTTTTTTTTTATTATTAAAATTTTATTAATATTCAGTAATTAGACATTTATTATAGTTATATAATACAAATTTTCACTTTCTATTTAAAACAATTTTAGTTTTTAATTTCTTTTTAAATAAACCATATAACATTGTTATCCTATTTTCTAGAATTTCTTTAATTTACTAAAACTTAATTAAGAGTTCCTGAAGCTCAATCAATCATTCCTTGCATAAGCATCCAGATATCAGCCATGAGACTATCCGTATTTGTGATATTTTGTTCTAATTTTAGTAAAAACCATCATCACACTAAATACCATACATTAAAGTAATTTTAACTCCCATTAATATTATATGCACTCATTTATTTAAAGCCCTATTTTATCATAAATCAATGAAACGAAACCATTAAATCCAAACAAGCTCTCTTGAGTGAAATTGTTTGAATGTCCCACCCAACCCACGGTTCTTCTCGCTTTTTCATTATAATCTTTGTTCAAATCAAATCGGTCCAGAAAGCAAATCGGTCTAGAAAACATCAAAAATAAATAATCGGTCCAGAAGCAAATCGGTCCCGAAAGCATTGTAGCATATATCGAAGAGGTGACAGAGGGTCACACTTTTCATGGAAATGGTAGAGTAGGACATCCGCATCGATCTCCTTCAGGATTATATTTATTAGATTTTTTTTTTTTTTTTTTATTATGTTACATGTTTTTTTAATGAGGATTTCAGGTTTATATTATGTTACATGCTAAATCTTAATTTTATGTTAATTATTCTATATTTAAAATTTTATCAACCTTATCAGATCAATCATTATTTATATCCAAATATCATCTATAAAACTCATAAACTAATAAATATTGTAATTGTAATATTTTATTTTAATTCTAGTTAAAACTATTACCAAGTTCTTATCCCTTATATTATTGAAATTATGAATTGGTATATAATTACACTTTTACCACATAATATTTAAAAGTATTGTTTTCTCATAAACTAATGAAATGAAACCATTCAATCCAAAGAAGCAAAGTTCATGAAAGGAAGATGAGGCATGGGAGAAGATCACAGTGTAAATGGGAAGATTTTGATTATGTAAATTTTTATTCTATTCTCTCATCAAAATTCACCCATTAGGATTTAGATTTTATAGGTCTTTTAAATATATTATTTGATAAAAATGTTTTCCAAAAAAAAGTTATATTATTTTATTTTCGATTTAAATTATTTAGATTTTTAAGTCTGCTATTTGGTTGATTAAAATGTTTTATATTATTTCATTTTCAAAACATAAAGATTTTTATTTAATAAATATGATATTTAGGATAATAAATTTAGATTTCATTTCAGTTTACATATTTTTTAGTTTTTATTATATTATATGATTTAAGTCTAAAATGGTTAGTGTGATCAAAATCTGCTGATTAGAATGATTAAGATTTATAAAATTTAATTTAGCAGATGTATTTGTTTATGATGAGTATTTATTTATTTCTAATATTTAATTAGAATTTGATTTTTAATCAGCTTATTCATATTTAAATTTTGCATTCAACTTTATATTTTTAATAAAATTAAAAGCCCAAATCAGATTTTGGAGCGGGTTACGCTAGTAAAGAACCTTACCAGGAAATAGAATGAGCATCCCATCACTCAGTGGATCTTTGTGAGGCGGTTTTACCACATCATATATATCGCGGATTTGTTCGCTTCCCCGCTTTCCTTACGCTCCACGCTGTTACATAGATTTCTTATTTTAGGCTCCACGTGCATGCTTGGCTGTTTCTTATACTTCTTAAATCGTGGCCAGTAGATCAACTACCTCTACCGCTTGCCAGGGAACCCCTGCCTTTGTAAATCTCTTTGTATTTGATGCTTGCCTCTCTGCTTCTGGCTTAGATGCTACCTTATCTCCCCCTGCTACTTGTTAGATACTATCTTTACTTTCAGGACTGGAGAATCTGCTACTGCTAGGTATTTCACTCTACTATCTTTGCTTTCAAGACTGGAGAATCTTCTACTGCTAGGTATTTCACTCTAAGACTGTACTGTTACATATTTCACTCAATATTAGTCAACTGCTAGTGCTTTTGCTACCTTATTAGCTGCTAGACCAACTAGCAAAAACCTGAATCAGCTTACCTTTTTTTTTCAAGAATGAAAGAAGTCAACAACTTATCAAATCCTCGACCCGCATTAACTTATTATACCTAACGAGCAGAGCGCCCCAAAATAATAGGCTTTCTCAACTATCTAATTGATTATTTCTGGACTTACTGACTCAACAGGTCACCAAGCCAATAAAGGTCATTAACACAATCCATAAAATGTATGAATTTAATTGGTCAATATTTCTCCATTCATTAAATTTTATCTGTGTTTTAAAACTTATGACTCCCGTAACTATGCTCTTTTTATTGTATTTTTTTAAATATGAATTTAAATTATTTATATTTCTTCAATTTGTTTTTTAAGTTTATAATCTGCCTAATTTTGTTCTATCTTGAAATTTTCATAACTTTTATTACTAATTTTTATAATTTTTTACTATTAATTCTGAAATTTTTATAATTTTTAACTACTATATCTATATTTATGGATTGTATTTTAAACTTATTACCTCTATAACTTTGCCTATATTTCATACTTCTACATAATATTGTGAAATTTAATTAAATTTTCATTTATATTTTTAGATTCAATAAATTTTGTATGTATTTTAAACTTATGCTTATCTTTCCTTAATTTTATAAATAGCATAACCAATTCTTGATAAGTTACTAATTTGGTTTGTGATATGTTAACAAATTTATTTAAGATTGTTGTTAATAATTGATTTTGTTAAATAATAGTAATTGAGTTTGATTAGAATTGGTTTTGTGTCATATTTTATGATATGATAGCGTACTAAAAATTTTCATTGAATTTGCAAAATATTAGTAATTAAGTTTCGTTGGAATTGATTTTATATATATTTTATGTTATGATAGTATATTGATTATTTCATTCTGAGTGTTGAAATAGTTTAGAGTTTGTTCGATTATAATTGTTATCTTGTTTACTTTAATAATAATAATAAATAATTAACCGTTTTTAATAGTTAATGATGTCTTTCTTTTATATGCTTAAATTTAATTGGAATATTTAAATGAGAATATTTTTCTTATAGTGTTTGCATTAGTATGATGACCCTAGTGTTTCTATTGAAGTCTTGTGTAGAGTGTTTTCAAAGGACCATTTCGGGAAATTGCGTGGAAACAATTTCATAACTTGGTATCTTGACACATGTGCCTTTTGTTGTAGCTGGGAACTGGGATGCCTTTGCGCTAGTAATAGGTGGAGGGAGGTAACTCCCAGAGAAGCCCTCCTAGTACACCCCAAGCTGGGTGGTCGACCATGTATACACAAGGTTTTTAAAGTGGTCTAACGAGGGACCCCCCTTTGTTGACACTCTATTCATGCAAACTAGGAGTTAGGATCCATCTCTTCAGTAAATATAACATATGTGTATACCTTATTATAACATCTAACGCCCAACCCTCTCTCTCTAATCTAACCCCTTAACACCCCCGCTTTCTCTCTCATATTATCCGTACCCCTAACCTCCCCTCTCTCTCTCTAACCCCATTCATACTCTTCCTAATCCCCTCTCTCTCCTACTCCTCATCCCCTTAACCTTTTCTCTATTTGTCTCTCCTAATATATCCCCCTTACCACCAACCACCCACCCCTCTCTCTCCCCTCTAACACCCTAATACCCTCAATTCTCTCTCTCTCTCTCGCACACATACACACCCTAATCCTCCCCTTACCACTAACCCCCCTCCTCTCTATGTCTCTCCCTAACCCTTACTAACCCCCTTTCTCACTCTCTCACCACCCTATGTTTTAACCCCCCTCCTCTTTCTCTCTCTCTCTCTCTCTCTCTCTCTCTCTCTCTC
>BSBM01000262.1:292500-402500 GCA_027924585.1 Larix kaempferi
CCTCCCCCTACCTCTAACACCCCCCTCCACCTCTCTCTCTCTATCCTCTTCCCTCTAACCTATGCTGGCCCCCCTCTCTCATGCTCTCTTTATCACTTTCTCTCAACCTACACCTGAATACTCCTCCCCTTAACACTAACCACCCTCTCTCTCTAACACTTACTAGCACCCTCTCTCACTCTCTGAATAGACTACTCCAAGCCCTACCTCTCTCTCTCTCTCTCTCTCTCTCTCTCTGATGAGTCTCCATTTCAGGTATCTGATAGTTTTTTTTTTCCCACCAGTACAATACAAGAAGGTTGTAAAGATACACTCGTTAGTGGGAAAATGATTTGCCTTAATTATTTAATGAAGTGTTTAAAATATTATTTCTGATATGTTTTAAAAAAGCGTTGCTATGAGCTAATTGCATGAAAAATGAGGTTGAATGAGCAAGTGTAGGTATACTAAAGGATAACGCGTGAATCAAGTGGAGAACTAGAAGAACATCACCAAACTTAGCGCCTTTTTCCTGATCTATAGAGAATGAACTCTTGTTCAAAGAGAATCGTCAGTTAGACATTTTTGTTAGGTTAAGCATTAGGATTTTATAAATATGGACCTCTCGGGTAGCGAGAGGCCCCTACTGCTATTTTGAAGAATTATTGTTTCAGTTTCAGACTATCAAGACAGTTGTGTCACAGACCTGGTTTTTAAATGATGAAGTTTCTATTTTAAATAAAGACTTGATGTTATCTACGATTCAGCGTATATAAGTTCTTTTCACTCCTGAGTATGGGTTGGAGAGGGCCCCTCCAACACCTTTGTCAGGAGATCTTGCAGTACAGGTATTTCTCATTATGTGTTGTGCATTGATTGAATTTATATTGCAGATGAGAATATTCTAAATAGTTTATTTTTATAGTGGTTAATCACTTCTCATTCCGTAGTTCATTACAATGCATTTTGTAGTATGATAATGCTGTGTTTGTAGTCCTGTAGTAGTATTCCGTCAAAACATAATTAACACTCATTTCTCTATGTACTTGCATTCATTTCTGAAGCAGCGATCTAGATCTTCAGCCTATATATTCATTTCATTATTATAACTACTTATAGAGATTGATTTCTTTCAGTATTTATTGGTTACATGATTTGATTAAAGATTGCAGCATTAGATAATGGCATTTCAAATTTAGCTTTAGTCCTAGATTATGTTAGATCAGACTTTGAGTTTTACACATTCAATTTATAGTAAGGTTAAAGAACAAACTTTCATTACTTTAGAATAGATCTGTTATAATTCTAGCATTCAATTCCATAAGTATAATTTTTATTGTCTTCAGCAAGTTAAAGTCTTCAAAATAGATTACTGTTTCCTGCATTCAATTTCTTATCCATAGATTTCCTGCCTTCAGTATTTGATTTCTTAGCATAGGAATTTCTCTTCCATAGATTAACAATCCTATTTACAAGTCATTTAATCTTTCTTACGCAGCTCTTTAAGAACATAGATACAAACACCTAACCTCGAGAAAGACTATCCTAGAAGAGCACATTTAGTGCCAGTGCCTCTAAAGTTTGTACATCCCCTAGTTTGATAATTAAAGTAAGGCTCTTAGTCTAGCTACCCTCATTAGGCACCCATAGTTAGAGCTCACCACTTTTTGGTGCCATTGTCGGGGAGGTGCTAAATGTTTTAGGAGACATCACCTAAAAAAAACACAAAAAGAAAACAAAAATCACATAAAACAAAAACATATTTTTTTTCCTACCAATTAATGCCTCGTCGACAAAGGGATATGTTTGGATGCTTTCTTCCTAAGCATCCCATCAGCAACAACGGTAATAACAGTTCTGACCATTCTCAGTTTGAATTTCTACACTCTGAAAACGAAACTGACTCCACATACGATCCAAACAGAGACAACTTCACCACCAGTTCTAGCTCAAACACCACAATGGAAAACGAAGAAGAGGAACCTAGGGATTTGTTCACCTTCCCCATTAGCATACCTCTTGGATATGCACGGATGAAGAATATCAACCCTAACAATTTTCCAAACTTCCATGGATTTACTTCAGAAGATCCTGACACAATCCTGTTTGAGTTTGAGGTAGTTTGTAGATCTTTTGATTATACTACAAATGCACAAAAGTTGAGGCTTTTTCCCTCCACACTGAAGGATTTATCACTTCGATGGTTCATGAGTTTAGAAGGAATTAGTATTTTTAGCTGGGATCAAATGAAACAGGAATTCCTAGAAAAGTATAGGGACTACTACAAAGCAAAAGATACAAGGGATGAAATATTTAGGATGCAGCAGGGAGACCATGAATCCTTAGAAGATTATGCCCAGTGATTTTAGCTTAGCTACAAACGAGCTAACCATTTCACCCTAGACCCTGAATCACTGAAACTAGTCCTTCTTAGGGGAATTAAAGAGGAGAATTTTGAGATCTTAAACCTCCTGGGAGATGGAGAAATATTTCAGAAAACTTATGACCAAATACTACAGATCTTCAAGAACCATTCTAGGTCTAGGAAAAGCAAGAATGGGACAAGAGATACACATCTATCCATAGGATCCTCATTATCTTCAGGACCCAATCTTACAAAATCTTACTTAGGAAACCTGTTAGATGACATGAATACTGACATCTTACAATCTCTGGCCATGCAACTTGATGCACTACAAATCAAAAGGAAGCAGGATGAAATTAACCAAGCCTTGACAGTATTCTGTCCTCGTTGTAGAAATAAACATGAGAAGGGGCAGTGCACCTTGAACACCATAGAGGTACGTGGTATTTGCACTAACGACCATTCCATTTATAAATGTCCCCTCTTACCCTCATGTAAGGTGGCTATTCAAGACCCAGCAGCTAAAGGAGCAATAGAACAACTCTGTTTTATAAATCAAAGGAATAATTTTGTTAGACCATATCAACCGAGCAATCAAGCCTACTATAATCAAGGACATGCAAATTGGAACTATGCACCAACTCAATGGCAAGCACAGCCAAATCCAAACCAATGGCAACAGAATCAACAAACATATCAACCATCCTATCAACAACCGTCTTATCCTCAATACCCCCCACCTTTTCCTCCATCCACCACAAATTATGCAAATCAATAACCCCATCCATCAAATTGGAGGGCCCCATTACAACAGCCACTTATTATGCCACCCCCACAACCTCAGCCACCCCCCCAGACCTCCACCCATTCCATCCCAACCAATCGCAAATCCTAAAAATAACAGAACTCCACAGCAGCAACAGACATATAACGCGGATATCACACAATTCCCTACCTATGTTGTAGACACCATAGAAATAAATGAAATAAACCTGCGATCTGGAAAAACGTTGCAGAATACATCCCCACACAATATCCAACAACCTGAAGCTCAAGAACAAACATCAGAACCCTATGTTAAACATCCAGATGAACCAGACCCTCCTGAGGACGAAACCTAACCACTCCCATGCAACAGAAACCCTCCATTTCCAGAAAACTCGTAGGAAGTACGAAAGAAGAGGAAGAGAATACAATTTTAAACGAATTCAAGCACTTAAACATCCAGATCCCGATTTTACAAGCCATAAGGGATGTTCCCATATGCAACAAATTTGTTAGGAAAAATTTCCTAAAGAAACCTAGAAGGAGGAAACGTGACCCACCAACCATAAATGTAGTGGGACAATTGGCCGATTTAATGCTGGGTGTCATAATAAACCCTAAATATCTTGATCCTAGTAGTCTTGTAGTAAACATTAGCATCAATAACAAGCAAATAAATAAAATCTTAATAGATTTGGGAGCTGCGATCAATGTCATGACGAAGGAAACCATGCTATACCTCGGACTCCAATCAATGGTCAGACCAACCACAACAGTACTCCAACTAGCAGACACATCCATTGTGAAACCCGAAGGGATGCTAGAAGACATTATGATCAATATTGAATCCTGGGAATACCCCACTGATTTCATAATAATTGAAGTCAAAAGCAAACTTAGTGGTTATCTAATCATACTAGGTAGACCTTAGTTAGCAACTGCGGACGCTTACATAAGTTGTCGATCAGGAAATATGACTATCACCAGTGGACATGCCAAGAAGAAAATCATGATCTACCCACCAGCAATGAAATCTTCAGAGATAGAATATCAAAATTGGACTGATGATTACCAGAATACACCAAATCACAACCTCCAACCTATCCTAGCAATTGATGCTGCACTATCACTAAAAGAAATAAACGAAGATGGCCATATAGATAGATTTATACAAAATGTATCTTCTAACAATCATGTTATTCAATAATTTTTTTCCATAGAAACAGGTGATAGTTCAAAATAGAACATGGATGAATTATGGACAGAAGTACTAGAAGAACAAATTGAAAAGGTAAAAATCATGGAAATTCTCCCTGGCAAAATAGTCAACATAAATTCCAATTTGAAACTAGAGCAAGAAAGGAAATTAATGAAGATACTAGAAGAACAAAGTAAAGCATTTGCATGGACATATGCAGACATGAAATGAATACATCTTGATATCTGCAAACACTACGTTTACATCAAAGAAGGTGCTACTCCTATCAGGCAACCACAAAGAAGGTTGAACCCTACATTGAAAGACATAGTCAAAGTGGAACTACAAAAGTTATTAGATGCAGGGTTCATCTATCCAATATCCGACAGTGAGTGGGTCTCACCACTAGTTATAGTACCTAAAAAAGGAGGCAAATGGAGAATTTGTGTGGACTACAGAGAGTTGAATAAAGCAACCAAGAAATATCACTTTCCTCTTCCATTCATAGATCAGGTGCTAGATACATTATTTGGAAACAAGTATTTTTCATTCTTAGACGGTTTTAGTGGGTACAACCAAATTTTAATACACCCAACTAATCAAGATAAGACGACCTTTACATGCCCATGGGGAACGTATGCCTATAGGGTCCTACCCTTTGGTTTATGTAACGCCCCAACAACATTTCAAAGAGCCCTATTGAGTATTTTCTCTGATTTTATAAATGACAAAATGGAAGTATTCATAGACAATTTCACACCCTATGGACAAAACTTTGAGCAGGCATTGAACAATCTTGAATTAGTATTAAAAAAATGTATTGAGATGAGCTTGTTCCTAAGCAATGACAAATGCAGGATGTTAATGGAAGAGGGCATCGTTCTAGGACATCATATATCATAAAGAGGGATAGAGGTTGATCAAGCCAAAGTCTCAGTAATCAGAACGCTGCCACCACCTGTCAAACAAAGAGATGTGAGAATTTTCCTTGGACAAACAGGGTACTACAGAAGGTTTATTGAAAATTATAGCAAAATTGCTACCCCAAATGTTTGCACTTCTCACAAAAGACAATGAGTTCATATGGACAAACATGATAGCATTTAAAAGTCTTAAGGAGAAAAAAATCATAGCACCAGTACTCCAAGGACCAAACTGGGAAATTCCATTTCACATCCACACAGATGCATCAGATAAAGCCATCGGATCTGTGCTTGGACAAGAATGAGACAAGAAACCCTATTCCATATACTATATAAGCAAAAATTTGGCTAGGGAAGAACTCAACTACACAGTCATAGAGAAGGAATTTTTACCAGTCATACATGCAATCAATAAATTCAGGCATTACATCACAGGATACCAAAGTTTTATCCACATTGACCACTCAGCAATCAGATATCTTATGAACAAGCCTAATACTAGTGCTAGAATTATAATATGGATGCTACTTCTACAAGAATTTGACATTACTATAATAGATAAACCAGGCAAGCATAATGTTATAGCAGACTTTTTGTCAAGAGTCACACATGGAAAAGAAAATGAATTGGTTAAAGATAACTTCCCTGATGAGCACCTTTTTTCCATATCAACAAAAAGCCCATAGCAAACTATTTAGTATCTGGGAAGTTTCCAGAACATTACAGTTATAAATAAAAGACAAAAGTAATAAGACAAAGTGCCACATACACATGGATAGAGGGCATGCTTTTTAAACAGGGACCAGATTAGATACTTAGAAGGTGCATTAGGGAAGATGAAGTACATGACATAATGCATGCCACTCACAATGAACCTTGTGGAGGACACTATGCTGCAAAAAGGACAACCTACAAAATCTTGCAAACAGACTATTGTTGGCCAACACTCCACAAAGATGCTTATGAGTATGTGTCCCACTGTGATGACTGTCAAAGAATGGGGAAGCGTACACAAAAAGAAGAAATGCCTCTTCATCCACAGATCTCCTTAGAAG
The DNA here is from genome assembly GCA_027924585.1 of Larix kaempferi. Lineage (NCBI taxonomy): Eukaryota > Viridiplantae > Streptophyta > Pinopsida > Pinales > Pinaceae > Larix > Larix kaempferi. The sequence continues at coordinate 298,786 of BSBM01000262.1, forward strand.
CATTCAAGAAATGGGGATTTGACTTCGTTGGTCCCATCAACCCACCATCAAATCAAAAGAACTACATTCTAGTATGCACAGATTACCTTACAAAATGGAATGAGGTAGAAGCACTAGCTACAGCAAATGAAAACAATGTAGCAAAATTTTTCACTGAGCAAATCTTCCACAGGTTTGGTGTTCCAAGGGAACTAGTTTCTGATCAAGGACCATAATTTACATCCAACTTAATAGAGGACCTCCTGAAAAAGAATAAGTTTAAACATAGACAGTCCTCTTCATATCACCCTCAAGGAAATGGTCAAGCAGAGGTCACCAACAGAGAATTAGAGAGGATTCTAACAAAAAAAGTCCAACTCCACAAAAGAGATTGGGATGACAGATTAAGTGAGGCAGTATGGGCCTATAACACCACATGGAAGACAACAATAGGATTCACACCTTATGAATTAGTATATTGAAAGAAATTCATGCTGCCAATTGAATTTGAAATAAAAACACTAAGAATTACAGTAGAGTTAAACATGGAATTATCAGAAATACAACAAGAATGCATGCTAAAATTAAATCAACTGGATGAGCAACGCCAACAAGTACTGGCTCACACTGAAATCATCCAGTAGCAAAGAAAGAGGTTGCATGACAAGCACCTAAAAGATAAAAAGTTCAAAGAAGGTGACTGGGCACTACTCTATGATTCCAGGTTTTACACATTCAAGGGGAAATTAACTACCAGATAGCTAGGACCTTACATCATTGAGAACATCTATGAAAATGGAGCAGTCAAAATTATTACAATAGATGAACAACAGTTTCCCATGATAGTGAATGGACATCGACTCAAACTCTACAAGAAACCATAGTCAAAAGAAGAGTTTACACAGGTACTCTACCAGCAACAACTAATTCTAATAGAAAATATGAAAAAGCATTGAAAAAATGAATGAAAAAAAAGAAAAAATGAAAAATGAAAAAAGAAAAAAAAGAAAAAAGAAAAAAGAGAAAGGAAAATAAAATTGATAGAGAAAGTAGCAGGCCAAATTACAGGGCCATGTATATCCCTATAAAGATCCAGCATTACTATTACAAAGAGAAATATCAAGCACAATTCAAGTGAGGCTGCCATTTATCAAGCGAGCCCGACATGCATTCAAGCGAGCCAACAATTTATTCAAGTGAGGCTGCCATTTATCCAAGCGAGCCAGCAAAAATATCAACAACAAGAAGAATACATAACAACACAAATTTCAATCAAATCTGCAATATCTTCACATGAGCCTGCAATTGATTCAAGCGAGGCTGCCATTTATTCAAGCGAGCCGGACATTCATCCAAGAGAAGCAATAAGCAATCAAATTCATGTGAACCATTATCAAAGTCAAATCAGAAATGGCATGAAAAAAGAAAATGCAGAACGCACATAACTACTGACACGCCAACTATTACTACGGATTACACCAAAACTACTATAACATCCAGCACGCATAAAAATCAGCAAAGATCATGAACTCAGGTACGCTAACAAAAATATAGCAAGGTAATCTCTGAAAATTTTCATTTTATTCTTAAGGTCAAATCATTATTCCCAAACGGTTATATTTTAAGCTGAGGACAGCTTTTCGATAAAGTCAGGGGGAAAGCTTCAGATTACAAAAATCATAATTGCACATACCCATCATTTTGACAAATGATGAATCTGCATATAACCACCATACTTTGCAATCATCGAAGAAGAAGTCCAAAGTATAGCCATAAAACAAGATGAAGAGCTTGATTATGAAAAAAAATGGATCAATCAGCAAGTACAGTGAAGAATGATAAGGATAAGTGCGGAAGGGTAGTTAAGTAAAGTTGCATGATCGTCAAAAACATCCCAGCACTTCCCGAAAGCCAACCATCAAAAGTGAGCGTGTCACACAGAAATCAATTCGTCCCCGAGCCTATAGTCAATCCAGACCAGTGAGGTAAAAGACACATTCAAAGTTGGTTTTTGTCGATTGTAGAAGAGATTTTAAGATGACGAAAGGATTCAAGAAAAGTGAACTAGAGGAGCACAGTGCCATCTACCAAAACCTATGAATATTAACAACCATCTGCAGTGCAGGCTGGATGCCTTTCATCCTAGGGCTGAAAGGGTACAATACAGGGGTGGCTCTGGAGTTTGCGAGAAATTTTAAACATATCAAGGATGAACAGTACGTCACCTGAGTGAAGGGGTTACATATAAAGTTGTATGAGGATGTAATTGTCAAATTCACTGGTCTACAAAGAGGTTTGTATTGGAGCAGGGATGATAGGGAGGCAAACCATGAAGCAAAAACAACATTTTTCGAGCAAGGAGAGGTCTATGACGAAGACAAAAATGAAGTCAAAAGACTCTCCATGCCAGCACCATGGGATGATGTGGCTGAAATTGTTCAGAGGTACATCACATGCTCTGGTAGGTTAAGCTATGTCCCCATATTTCATTTTTAGATTCTAGAGCTGTTAAGGCACAGGACCCATCATCCACCAAACAACAACATTAGTATTCCATACTACCTGCTCCAATCTCTAGCAGAAATGAGCAAGAAGGTGGCCAAAGGTAAGGAGGATGCCTTGGTGCATCATGGGTTGATCAAGTTAATCGTTTGTGAGGAATTAAAGGCGTAGATACCAGAGCTTTCGTGGGAAGAATTCATGCTGGTATCCACTAAAGATGTTCAAAGGATGAAAAGTACACCCACAACTGGCATACCACCAGGAGCAATGAACAAAACCGCCTTTGCATCAGGGGCGAAAAGGAAGATTGACCTAGACCATGTGGCAGAGACCCTGGTGAAAATCAAACATTCAAGAGAGGACTCTCCTAAGGCAAACCCAGCTATTCCTGCCAGTAATCAAGAACCGAAAAGAAGAAGTAAGAGATTCACACAAGCATCCCAAATCTGAGTTACCAAGGAAAAGAGTAGGGAACCCAGACCCATAGTTGAAAATGTGTTAGATGGGGACGATGATCAGTGGGTAGATCAGAGGGACCCCACTACATAAGAGGAGCAGGATGAACAGGAAATGAAGGATGAACAGGAAGAACAGTTGGAGGAAGAAGAACGGAGTGAGCCAAAAGAGCAAGTCAACCACCAGAGGGACCCTCCTGAGAATAATGAAAACCCTGGGGTTGTCAATCAGCTGGCTAAGGCATGGGAAGAATTAGAAGAGCTCAGAAAGGAGGTGGCGGCATTAAAAATTGGATCAGGAATCCAGACAGCACCCCCGTTCTCATCTGAGAAGACACAATTTCTAAGAATGCATCATGCAGGGGAGCTAAGACTGGCGGAACAAAAAAATTTGATACTTCAAGAAAAGTTGGCTGAGGCACAAGGGGAACTAGCCAAAAAGGACCAGGAAATTGTTCAACTGAAGCATGTCTTGGCTACTACCACTGAAATATACAGTAAACTATTGGAGAATAGGCCACCTTTAGCAATATATGCAGTTTACCTTTAGGAGAAGTGGGGCAAATTCCAGCTCCAAAGGTTGGCACAGGGACTCCCAATAGAAATCAAAACAACCAGGGAATTTGTGGATGCATCTCTCAAAGCCACAGAGTCGAAAAAGGACCAGCTCAGTGATTTTTTCCTGCACAATTTTATAGCTCCGAGCTCGTCCAACTGGTCACCAAACCTTTACATGGGCGATTTCCAGTTAAGGGAATTATGTTCTTGGATGAACAATGAAATTGAACGAGCTCAGGACTACCACATTTATGTGGCAGCAAAATGGTAGACCCCATTATGGATCAGGGCAGAAGCATCTCACCCTGAAAGGATAATCTATGACCATAGAATTCTCACCATAGATGAGGACCTGATCCCAATTCTCCTTGAGAAACAGCAGGTGGATGTGGTTCACTTTGATCTTACTCTCGAGAGCACACATAAGGAAGTTTAAGAGTCTATTGATGAGAGATGGCACAGAGTGGAAAAAGACCTTAAAATAAAAGAGCTTCACTCCCCTGCCAGATTAGAAAATGCTCTCACAAAAGCCAAGCTCTATAGGGAGTCATTGATAAAGAATCAGCTTAGGTGAATAGGGATGAGGCTAAACCCCCCATTCTTTCTTCCTCCATTCATTAAGGAACAGGTCAATGAGGAAGAAGAAAGGAGGGCATGGATCAAGGAAGATCAAAGTATGGGCTACCACAGGCAGGCAGGGACTCCCAAGGTGGTAGCATGGGACATCAGAGACATCATCAGAGAGAAGAACATGTCACCCAAGGATGGGTGAATCCTTCAAGCATGGGGGAGATGATGAGTCCCCATTTCAGGTATCTGATAGTTCCTTTTCCCACCAATAAAATACAAGAAGGCTATAAAGATACACTCGTTAGTGGGAAAATGATTTTCCTTAATTATTTAATGAAGTGTTTAAAAGATTATTTCTATTATGTTTTAAAAAAGCGTTGCTATGAGCTAATTGCATGAAAAACGAGGTTGAATGAGTAGGTGTAGGTATACTAAAGGATAACGCATGAATCAAGTGGAGAACTGGAAGAACATCACCAAACTCAACGCCTTTTTCCTGATCTATAGAGAACGAACTCCTCTTCAAAGAGAATCGGCAGTTAGACATTTTTGTTAGGTTAAGCATTAGGATTTTATAAATATGGACCTCTCGGGTAGCGAGAGGCCCCTGCTTCTATTTTGAAGAATTGTTGTTTCAGTTTCAGACTATCAAGACAGTTGTGTCACAGACCTGGTTTTTAAATGATGAAGTTTCTATTTTAAATAAATACTTGATGTTATCTACGATTCAACATATATAAGTTCTTTTCACTCCTGAGCATGGGTTGGAGAGGGCCCCTCCAACACCTTTGTCAGGAGATCTTGCAATACAGGTATTTCTCATTATGTGTTGTGCATTGATTGAATTTATATTGCAAATGAGAGTATTCTAAATAGTTTGATTTCTGTAGTGGTTAATCACTTATGATTATGTAGCTCATTACAACGCATTCTGTAGTATGATAATGTTGTGTCTGTAGTCCTGTAGCAGCATTCTGTCAAAACATAATTAACACTCATTTCTCTATGTACTTGCATTCATTTCTGAAGCAGCGATCTAGATCTTCAACCTATATATTCATTTCATTATTATAACTGCTTATAGAGATTGATTTCTTTCAGTATTTATTGGTTATATGATTTGATTAAAGATTGCAGCATTAGATAATGGCATTTCGAATTTAGCTTTAGTCCTAGATTATGTTAGATCAGAATTTGAGTTTTACACATTCAATTTACAGTAAGGTTAAATAACAAGCTTTCATTACTTTAGAATAGATCTGTTATAATTCTAGCATTCAATTCCATAAGTATAATTTTTATTGTCTTCAGCAAGTTAAAGTCTTCAAAATAGATTATTGTTTCCTGCATTCAATTTCTTATCCATAGATTTCCTGCTTTCAGTATTTGATTTCTTAGCATAGGAATTTCTCTTCAATAGATTAACAATCCTGTTTATAGTTCATTTAATCTTTCTTAGGCAGCTCTTTAAGAACATTGATACAAACACCTAACTTCGACAAAGACTATCCTAGAAGAGCACATATAGTGCCAGTACCTCTAAAGTTTGTACGTCCCCTGGTTTGATAATTAAAGTAAAGCTCCTAGTCTAGCTTCCCTCATTAGGCACCCATACTTAGAGCTCACCACTCTCTATTCCCACTAACCCTTAACATCTCCCTCTCTAATTATCTCCCCCTCTAGCCTACTCCTCCAACTACACCTAACCCACACCCCCCTCTCTCACCCCCAACCCCTTAACTCCTACCTCTCTCTCACACTCTCACTACCCCTAACTCCCCAATATCTCTCCCTAGTCGCTCTTCTACTCTCCCTAGCCATAAGAACCCCCGCTGCCCCCCCTCTCTCTCTCCTACTCCTCCTACCCCTCACCCTCTCTCTCTCACTCATTCTCTCTCCTAATCCCCCTACCACTACCACTAAACACCCTACCATCTCTCTCTATCTATATATCTATATATTTATCTATCTATCTATCTGACTCTCTATGACTCTACCCTATATCCTCCCTTCTAATTAACTTCCTTAAAATTCCTTAAAACTCTATCCCTCTCCCCCAACCCTAAAATCTATCTCTTTCTCCCCTAATCATCCACACCATCTCTCTCTCTCTCTCTCTCTCTCTCTCTCTCTACTCCTCCACATACCTATAACCCTAACCCTAACTAACCCCCTCTCTCACTACCCTACTCTTCCCCCTACCTTTAACCCCCCTCCTCTCTCTCTCCTCTTATCCCTAACCCTTAATAATGCCCCCCTCTCTCTCACAAACACACACACAGACACACACCTTCTCCTCTCCTTATGGAAAATCCCCCTCCTCTCTCTCTAACTCTATCTTCCCTCCTCTCCCTAACCCTTACTAACCTATTGTCTCACTCTCTCAGCCCCCTACTCCTACCCCTACCTCTAACACCCCCTCCACCTCTCTCTCTCTCTCTCTCTCTCTCTCTCTCTCTCTCTCTCTCTCCCTCCCTCCTCTTCCCTCTAACATATACTAACCCCATCCTTGACATTCTCTCTCTCACTCTCTCTCCACCTACACCATGCTAGTCCTCCCTTACCACTAACCTCATATCTCTCTAACACTTACTAGCCTGCACTCGAACTCTCTCACTAGACTACTCCATTCCCTAACTCTCTCTCTCTATCTATCTCTATGCCCACCAACCCTTAACATATCCCTCTCTAACTCTCTCTCTCTCTCTACCCTACTCCTCCAACTACACTTATTCCACACCCCCCTCTCTCCCCCCAACCCCTTAATACCTATCTCTCTCTCACACTCTCACTACCCCTAACCCCCCAATCTCTCTCCCTAGTTGTTCTTCTACTCACCCTACCCACAACCACCCCTGCTTCCCCTTCTCTCTCACCTACTCCTCCTACCCCTAACCCTCTCTCTCACTCTTTCTCTCTCCTAACCCCCCTCCCACTACCACTTACCACCCCACCATCTCTATCTCTCTCTATATATGCCCATATATCTATCTATCTATCTATATACCTCTCTATGCCTCTACCCTATATCACCCCTTCTAACTAAATTCCTTAATATTCCTTAAAACTCTACCCCCCCCCCTCTACCTTGACCTAACTTAGTCTACCATACCTTATATTACCTTGGACTACCTTATATTATCCTAACATAACCTTACATTTCCTGACCTAGCCTAGCCTATCCTACCTCCTCACCTAAACTAGCCCAAACTATCCTAACATAACCTAATCTATGGTACCATAATCCAACCTTACCTAGCTTATCATATCTTGGCTTACCTTAATGTGTCCTATTATATCTTATCATAATGTATCCCAATGTAACTGACCCTACAATAACTGACCCTAAGCTAACCTATCCTAACCTTTTATAACCTAATTTAATCTAGCCATAAACTATGATAACCTCACCTAATTTAGCTCACCCTACCCCAACCTAAACTAACCACCCAACTTGTGTCTACCCTAGCCTAGCATAACTAACAAAACCCTACTTACACTATCATATCTTGGTTTAAACTAACCTTACGTTACTAGGCTAGCTTACTATCCTAACCACCATAGACAATCCTATCCTAATCTACCATACCTATTCTTACCTTAAACTAATTTAGTCTAGCCCGACATTTCTTTACCTAACCTTACCTTGCATTGCCTGGTCTTTCTTCACTTAAGATTACCTTACATAATCTAGCCTAGTATACTATAACCTAAGCTAATCTAGCCCTAAAATAAGCTAACCTAACATAGTGTAGACGCATACCCTAACCTATCCTAATCCACCAAACTCATGCCTATCATAACCTACACTAACCCACTAACTTGTACTACCCTAACCTAAATTGGGTTAACCTAACCTTACCTTGCAAGGACTAACCTTACATCACCTTAGCTTACATTGCATAACCTAGCATAATCTAGACCTAAACTGAACTAACCTAACCTATTGTAGTGCACCTTATACCCCAACCTAATGTAACCCGCCCAACCCAAGCATACCCTAACCTAATCTAACTCACTCATATAAATCCTACACTATGTTATCCTAACACACACATCCAAAGCCTAACCGAATGTAACTTGATCTATCCTAACCTTTCCTTACACAACCTAACAAACCCTAATCTAAACTCCCTACACTAAGCTAGACTAAACCACTGTGCTTAAGGCTAGTCTAACATATCCTATTCTAACCTAGCATTTTTTAACATAATATTACCTTATATCACCTTTCATAGCCTATTCTAACCTAACCTTACCTAACCTTCCTACACTATCCTATCCCAACCCACCCTACTTAAGCCTATCTTAACCTAACATGGTATATCATTAACCTGTTTAAACCTAACCTTACCTTCAATTGACTAACCTCACATCAACTTAGATTATGTTGCATATCCTAACATAATCTAGACCTACACTAAACTAACCTAGCCTATTGTGGTGCACCCTGTACCCCAACCTAATGTAACCCAACCAACCCATACATACCCTAAGTTAACCTAACCCACCCATATAAATCCTACAATATGTTATCCTAACACACCCATCCTAGCCCTACCCTAACCTATCTTGGTATATCCTAACCTTTCCTTGCACAAACTAATAAACCCTAACCTAAACTCCCTACCCTAAGCTAGACTAACCCACTATGACTGAGCCTAGCCTAGCTTCTCCTAGTTTGACCTAGCATTTTGTAACGTAATCTTACCGTACATAGCCTAGCCTTGCTTTGCTTAAGTTTTACCTAGCATAACCTGACCTAAGCTAACATAACTTACCTTATCCTAGCCTAATCTAACCTACCATAACCTACCCTAGCTTAAACTAACCCACCTTATCATAGCCTATCCTGACCTAGCATATCTTATCATATCCTAGTCTAACATGCCCCATATTAACCTAATATACCCTAACTTATCCTTTCCTACCTGGAACAACCTATCTTAACCTTACCTACATTAAATGACCCTAACCTAACCTACCCTTACCTAGTGTAACCTAGTGAAACCTAGACTACACTAACCCCAAGGTACCTTAACTTAACTTAAATTATTCTAGCTCAATCTAGCCTTGTTTGACCTATCCTATCCTATCATAAAGTTAACATAAGCAATCTTAGCCTAACTTATCATATCATAAATTAACCCACCCTAGCTTATCCTAACATATGCTAACTTATCCTAGCATACCCTAACTTAGCCTAACTTACCTAGCATAACCTAACATAACATAACATAACCTACCTACCCTATGTTAATGTAACCTACCTTACCTTATCCTACCACAACCAAACCTAGCATATCTTAATCCAACCTACCCTAATATAGCCTTACCTAATGTATCATATCCTTATCCATTCTAAACTAATCCTATCTATCCTAACATAACCTAACCCACTCCACCCTAAGATATCCTACTCTAAACTACCATGCCCTAGCCTATCCTACCATAACATAGGCTAACATACCTTGACCTAGATTACCCTAGAACCATACCTAACCTACCCTATACTAACCTTTCTTTACCCAACCTAATCTACCTACCTAGCCTAACCTTACTTAACCTAGTATAACCTACTCTTACATAACCAAAAATACCTAGCATACTTGTTAGCACTCCATAATTTTTTATTTTGGCTTAAAGGAAAGCTATGATTTTAAAAATCATTTTTGGGCTCTTGGGCATATTTTAGCTTTTCAGTATTTTTATGTAAAAAATTTGGGGCCTGGGATCCAAAACTCTTGCTCCAATGCTCCACGCAACCTACCACCACAACACACAAATCAAGCAACAACTTGCAAGCCAGCGCCAAGCACAAGTGTGCAGCCTTAGGCTTATTTCATCGAATATACAATGTAAGCAGTGGTATATTTAAAACATAAAAATTGCTTCTATCCAATGAATGTGGGATATTTCCCAAGCAACAAAACAAAAAAATAATATCATTGGATGAATGGTTGATATCCCATTTCGCAGCCTTACTAGCTTGAAGGTTAACATTCTGAAGTGGTTGCGAAATTGAAATACCACTATCCACGTGCCAACACCACAAAATTTCGCAATTTGAAAGGGTGGTAAAATAAACCACCTTCCACCATTGCAAAACCACCATTTTCGAAGGTATAAGGTGTCAAGCCCAAGGAAGAAGGGCATAATAGTATGCACTTTGTGTTAATGAGTGTTGTGCGCGATGGGGTATATAAACACCATAAATATTTTCCACTCAACCAATGTGGGATATATCTCATAGAGAAAATTAAAAGGAATGAGCAGGACAAGTTTTCTAGAAATGATTGTTTTAGTCATTAACTTCAAATGAATGTTTCTGCCAAATGGGAGCAAATTTTCAGAACCCAAGAGAGGTTTTTCTTCAGCACAGGCCAATCTACAATAGCCTCTCTCATTTTTTACATGGCTATCACGGTTTGGGAGAATCGGAAGTATCTTTACAGGGAAATTTTCCAGAATTTCAAAATCATGTCTGAGCCATCAAATTCAAATGCAGATTTCGAGGAGCTGGAGGGGAGCCTAGAAAAATGAAGACATGGGTTTTGTCGGGAACGGGCCAATTTACTAGAGCATCTCTCAATTTTTACACAACAGTTAGGATTTGAGTTCTGGAGGTGGGGATTTGAACCCTATTTTTCATAAATTCGCACCATTCATTCTGCTAGCTCAAAGGGTTCGGAGGTTAAAGTTGAGAAGTGGTGCGAAATCAAAACCACGCTACCACATGTCAGTGTCGTGTTATTTCGCCAATTGAAAAGCGGTAAATGAAACCACTTTTTATAGTAGCAAAAACTGCTTTGGGAGTTATAAAAGGAAAAGGAGGATGCTCTTGTCACCAAGAAATGGATCAGCGTCCAAAATGAAGACAATGGCAGTCTGGATCAGTACTCATCATTTTTTAGCAACTCATTGGTTGAAATATGGTTTGCTTCTACTTTGTTGCTCTTCTCCGGAGACTCAAGACAGCCTATAGCACTGGAGCAGGCATCCTGGTGGTGGTTTCAAATATTGTTGGTTCAATTATTGCATCTCACTTAATGGATTGGACAGAGAGAAAGAGTTTGCTTATAGTGATTTTTTCAGGCATGGCTGCTTCAATATTGCTTATTTATCTGCCCATTTGGAATTCGTTGAGGTCAGGAGGAATAATTTTGTTATGGATACAAATATTGTATGTGGTTGCATTTTCATTGGTGAGCTATACATGCGGTAAAATGTCAGATGCCAGACAAGGGAGTGGGATGATTGGAGGCAGCTGGCAGCATCTTCTAGCTTTCGAAAGCATTTGAAACATCATTTCCAGATGCTGATCATTTTTCTATTAGAACAAATTCCTTAAAATTAGGAAGTTAGTTAGATAGTTGTCATTACGTTTGTAACAGCTATGTTGTTGTTAGAAGCTAGGTTACGATGACTCAAGCTGAAGATCTGAGGATATCTTTTTCTATAAAAAGCAATGTAATAGACAGAAGCAAGGGTTCGACTTTTAGTTTAGGAGAGACCCATTTTGGGTGCTGAGTTGTTCTCAAAGAATTAATAAGAAGATGGAAGAGCCAAGTGGGTTTTCCTTATCAGAGATTCTTGTGTTGCTTATTTTCATGGTTTTTACTTTTCTCTTCTTTTTGTGAATGTGTTTTTCATGTTATTCTTTTCCATATTTTTTTCCCTCATGCTTGGGTGAAATTTCATTTAAATCAGAATTTATATGTCTATGCTCTAGTATATCGCATTCAAGCATCCACAAACCCTTCCATTAAAGTTGATATTGAATTCATCTTCAGATGCTCATATCAATGGACTGTTCTCATCTTCTTCCTTATCACCACACAACCATCTTTTTTACTGTGAAAAAGTGATTACCCTGCTTCTGTTAAGAATTTCACTGCAAAGCACTACCATTAATCATCACTTGGATTTGACTCCACTTCCCAATGGTTTCTTTCTCCAACTTGTCTGACCAATCCCTTTAAACAACAAAAACATACCCCATTGCAGAGTCTAACCTCTGTGTGTTCTCATCGCTGAAATCTTTTGAGTATTTTCAGTCTTTACAAATTTAAGAGAGATCCCTCTCTGGTTATATAGGTCATAATACAACCTAAAGTAGGTTTGAAATAATTACTTTGGGGATTTCTCTTTGTAGCCGAGGGGATTTTCTGAGTGATAACAATACCCATGACCTACCTTAGCTTAGCCTAACATTTCTTATCATAATCTAGGCTCGTCTAGCCTATGCTAACCATAACCTTAACGTAACTAGCCTTAACCCAACACAACCGAACTTAGCATATCTTATCATATCCTAAACTAGTTTACCCTAAATTAGCATAACATAGCGTAACTTATCTTAGTGTACCCTAACTTAGCCTAGCTTACATAGCACAACCTAATGTAACCTATCGTACCATGTCATAACCTAACCTAGCCTACTCTAACCCATGGCTAACTTAGCATAACCTTTCCTACCCTACGTTAGCATATCTTAACATAGCCTAACCTACTTTAACACAACCTACAATAACCTAACCCAACCTAATATATTCTACCCAAACCTACCTATGGTAACCTAGCTTAGTACCTATCCTATCCTACTCTAATCTAATCTAAGCTAACCTAACTTATCTTGGACTAGAACATTATAGACTAACCCTATATATCCTAGCTTAAACTAACTTAATCTACCCCACCCTATCCTAACCTATACTATCATATCATATCCTAACCTACCTTACCCTAACTTAACCTAGCAAACCTTAACTTAACCAAGCTTACTGATCATAACCTATCCTAACCCAACTTAACTTAACCAAGGCTAACCTATCATAACCTACCCTAACCTAGCTTAACCTATCATAACCTAGCCTAACCTAGACTAACCTAACATAGTCTAATCTAGCTTAACCTGACCTAGACTAACTAGCCTAGCCTTGCTTAACCTAACCTATACTACCTATCCTAACTTAGGTTAATGTACCCTAACATACCCCAACTTAACCTATCATGGCCTACACTTACCATGGCCTACCTTAGCTTACCCTAACTTACCATAAACTAGTCTACGATTGCTTAACCTATCCTAACCTTAACCTAACCGACCCTATCCAAGCCTACCTCAACATATACTAATGTATCACTAGCTAGACTATTGCAACCTAGCCTAACATATCCTAGCCTACATTACCTTACCCTAACCTAGCATAACTTATTTAGTCATTCTATCCAAGCCCAACTTAGCCTACCATAACCAGGGTAACTTAGCTTAACCTAACATAGCCTAACCTAATGTAACATAACTTAGCTTAACCTAGCCTACCCTAAGCCTATACTACCCTAACCCTAAACTAACCTAACATAGCCTAGAAAATATACCCTCACCTTAACCTAACTCACATTATTCTACCCTAACCTATCCCACTCTAAACCTAGATGACATCATCCTATTCCAATCTAGCCTAATGTAGCCTAACATACCTAACCTTACTCAACCTACCTTAACTTAACTAGCCTATTCTATCCCAACTCAACTTATGTTACTATACCTAGCCTAACTTAGATTAACCTAGCATATCCTAACCTGCATTAACCTAGCTTAGTGTGACCTAGCCTACCTTAAACCTATCATATCTTACCTTACCCTAACTTATCCTAACATTCCTTGACTTAGCTTAGAATATAACCTAAACTAGACTAACCTACCCTAACCTAGCTTAACCCAACCTAACCTACCTAGCATAACCTAACTTCACCTATACTTACCTACACTAACTCAACCTAACCTATCCTCACCTAAACTTGGTCTACCTTAGCTTACGCAAACTTATCCTAGCATATCCTATCACAACCAGACGTAACTTAGCCTAGCCTACCTTACCTTACCCTAACTTAGCCTAACATATTTTAAATTATCCCTCCACTAACCTATCCTACCTTATCTTACCCTAACCTAGCATAGCTTAACCCAATGTAACCTAGCCTAACCTAACATATCCTATCCCACACTACCCTACCATGTCCTAGCCTATGATAGCCTAATCTAGCATGACATAGCCTATCCTAACCTATCCCATTATAGAGTAACTCTATCTATCCTACCTTAAACTAATCCACCCTATCTTATCCTATCCTATCCTACCCTATCCTATTGTATCATATCATATCCTTACCTACCCTACCATAAATTATCATAGCAAACTATAACTTACATAGGTTACCTAGCTTAACCTTGCCTAATCTAGATTAACCTAACCTATTATATCCTTGCTTAACCTAACCTAGGATACCTACCCTAGTCTTAGCTTAACCTACCTTACCTAACTTAACTTAACCTAAGCTATCAACACTAATCATAGTGTACATTAGCTTACACTAAATTAGCATAGCCTAATATATCCTTACCTAATTTATCCTATTATTAACCTAACCCACCCTAGCCTACTCTAACCCTATCATAATGTACACTATCCTAGCCTAGCTTGACATAGCTTGACTTAGCTTAATCTGACCTATGCTAACTTAGATTAACCTAGCTATCCTAACTTCATCTAGCTTATCTTGGTTCATCTATATTAACCTACCCTAACCTAGCCTAGCCTAGCCTAACTTAACCTCCCCTAACCTACCCTTTACTATAATAACCTAGCCACCCTAGATGTATCCTACCCTACCATAACCTTAGGGTATCCTTAGGCTAACCTATACTACCCTACTTTACCCTAACCTAACCTTAAGCCTAAATCGATAAGTTTGAATCTTATGTCTAAATCATTAATCCTAATCTTAACATTGGTTCCCAACCTTATTTATAAACTTAATATTTTAACTTAAATCCCAATCCTCACATAATAAATACTTATCTAAAATAAATTAAAAAAAACTCTCTATATATAATATAATTTTATAAAAAAAATTAATTAAATAAAATTAAAAATTATATATACATCTTATAATTTGAAATAAAAATTACAAAATTTAATATAAAATACAAAGCTTATAAAATATTGAACATAAAAGTAACTAACAAAGAAAATATTCAACATAGAAATAACTAACAACAAACGCGAAACAAACCAAACATATAAGAAAGGAAAAAAAATAAAAAATAAACAAACCAAGAAAATATTCAAACACATAAATAACTAACATAAACAATGACAAACCGCAAACAAACAAAACATATAAGAAAGAAAGAAGAAAAAGGCATATACATTTTGTGAAGTTACAAAAGTTTAATATAAAATACAAAGCTAATAAATAATTAGGTGAAAACAAACAAAGAAAATATTAACATAAAACTAACTAACATAAATAATGAATTCATCGTAAAATTTTATGATACATCTTCAAATTAAATTTTAAATACAAACAATTTAACATAATCAAACATACAATTTTAAATACAAACAATTTAACATAATCAAACATACAAATAAGTTAACTTATTTTCATTATAAGAAAAAGTGAAAGACATTTTTGTCTTCCCGAATCTTGACTGAGAAAATACAATATTTAAATGCAATATATATAAATAATTTTTGTGATTTGAAATGAAAATTACAAAAGTTTAACATAAAATACAAAGCTAATATTTAAATAATTTTGCTGAAAAAAGGAATGAAAATATTTCACATAAATAATGAGTTCATTATAAAATTCCATGATGCATCTTAAAAATGTATTTTAGTTACTATTTATTAACTTTAAACATAATACAACACATACAAATATTGTTTTTCAACATGTGCAAAAGAGTTAGGTTTAGATATATAAATATATATCGATCGACTACCATCACCGTCTACTTTTATATTTAATCATTAGCATAAAAATTAATAAAAACTTTTATATTAAAACAAAAATATAATAAATAAACTTTAGAAATAATCCATATATATGTATAATAAGTATGACATTTTAGTTATATGTATATATATTTACCGGATAAAAACACCAATTATATATCCAGAGTAAAGTTTGAATACCAACAATTTAACGTATTCAGAGAGACAAATGAGTGAACTTGTCCAGATACAACATAAACAAGTTTATTTTCGAAGCTTGACTGAGAAAATCAATATTTAAATGCAACATTGAATTTGTTCTATTATCGAAGCTTGACTGAGAAAATCAATATTGCATATTTAAATGCAACATTGAACTTGTTCTATTATCGAAGCTTGACTGAGAAAATCAATATTTAAATGCAATATGCCGATATCATAGAAAAATGAAAATGCATGATCCAGGTGGGTTACTAATGCAATATGCCGATATCATAGGGACAATAATGGCCGATGTGGCTTAGGGTTGGGATAGAGCGTAAAGATGAATGGTATTTATGGCTGAGATTGGTTAAACTAACGAACTGAGATAAAGACAATTTACTCATTTAGATAAGTAACATAATTTGTGATTTAAATTTTAAATGAGCAGTAATATAATCAACCAGAGTTCAGATTTCATGGCATACAATGGACCTCCATGGCCGCTATCATACGAGCATGAGCAATTTTAGAAAGAGTCCAAATATGGTGATATTCGTAGACTTTTTATAATATTTTATTCACGGTTACAAACAGCCTTTGGAATATGTACAAGGCTCAAATATATGGCATATTTATGTAGGCCGTGAGATAATAAGAAGACCAATTTCTGTTGTAGAATAGCACTGATCGAAAAGATTATTCACTTTTCGGTAATAATGAGAATTATTTTTACCAGAGAACTGTTTTCAAAGATTATACCCTTTTCAAAATCGACCAAAAAGATTTTAAACTTTCAAATAGAATTTGAAAACCTAAAATTCTATTGAAACCTTGATCATATAATGGTAATCCATGCCCTAAAAACTAAAACGGCTAAATCTTAATAAGGTACAATGGTTAAAAAATGTTTCATAACTACGTTTTGATTTTTAAAATTTCATATTTAAATTTAACAAATGAGCTAAAAGAACAAGCGAGGATTAGTATTTTAAACTAATGAGAGGAGCTAGCGGGCAAGACAAATACGAAGGCGCGCTAAACTAATGGGGAACTAAATTCCCTGGTGGGCGCTGGCTAAACTAAGGAAGGAAGTAATACCTGATTTTTTAACTAATGAGAAATACAAGTGGGTCTAAAAAAGGGGCCATTATACTACTAAAGAGAGATTAAACAGATCCAAGCCATTAAGAGACATTAAGCTATTGAGAAACCGATGAATAATTAGGTACCTTTAAACAAAGATAATATAGGGATTTTCACTACTAAACAACCGATTAAGCAAAGGTCGGCGGGATAAACTCATGAGAGAGAATGATAATTATGAAGATAATGCACGATTGAAAGAAAGGAACAAGAAGCCAAAGCCATACATACCTGTCTCAAAGGGCTCAATTTACATGAAGAAGGGTTTGCAAGGACTGAATCATATCGAAGCTTGTTTTCCAACCCATGACAAATGCGAAGGCTGGTCTTCCAACAAAACAGAGCCGAACCTAAAATATTTTTCATCAAATTGAGGGAATGAGATAGGAACGCTTTGCATGAGATTTGAGATAAGATTACTATTTCTGAGAGCAAATAACAAAATGTACCATTCAATGTTCGGCTGCCTTTCCTTCGAAGTTGTTTGTTCCAGCGGATGATTCATCAGATTCCTCAAATTCAGTTCATCCTCCCCCTCTATCACACTAAAACAAAACAAGACTGACTCGGACTCGACTCAAACACAGACTCAGACTCAAACCACATCCAGACTTTGACATCCAGAATCCTTCACAAACCAGACACAGACTGAGACTCAAACCACACAAAGACTCAAACCACATCCAGACTTTGACATCCAGAATCCTTCACAAACCAGACACAGACTGAGACTCAAACCACAGCCACATACAAAACAAAGAATGAGGAGGACAAAAATGTTAGAAACAATGTAAGATTTGAAATATATACCACATGTCTAGCTGTTAGTTCCTGCTTTTTTCTCCTCTCTCTGAAACCCTAGCTAGGTTAGATGAGACAAAATTCCTTCGCTGTAAGATTTGAAATATATAGCCGTTAGTCCCTGCTTTTTTCTCCTCTCTCTGTAACCCTAGCTAGGTTAGATGAGACAAAATTCCTTTCTCTAATCAACCCTCTTAACACATTACACAGATTCTTAACGGTCCACTTTATCTGAGCTTTTACGGCACTGCCTGTTAGAGGCTCCCATGCTTTCTCTGTTTTGATTTCAAATTTTATTTTCTCAACGGTCCAGTTTATGCCAGCTTTTGAGGGACAGCCTGTGACATGTTCCCATCCTTTTATTTTATCATAATTTTTTACTTTATTTTTTGTTTTTTCTAAATAAGGATATGACGCGGCAGCTTTTCCTTCTGGAACATTGTCCAAAATTTCAGGTGTTCAATGCTTCCTTGATTTAATCCTTGATGCAAATATCCATTGATCCGTCACATTACGTTAACGACATCTATATTTAGCATTAGAGTTTGGTTTACATTTTTCCGTGATTGGATTTAATGTCCTCCTTGTGCCAGCTTTTGAGGGACCGCCTTTTATTTTATCATAATTTTTTACTTTATTTTGTGTTTTTTCTAAATAAGGATATGACGCGGTGGCTTTTCCTTCTCGAACATTGTCCAAAATTTGAGGTGTTCAATGCTTCCTTGCCATGATTGGATTTAATTCTGATGCACATATCCATTTGTCCGTCTCATTACGTTAACGACATCTATATTTAGCATTAGAGTTTGGTTTACATTTTTCCGTGAACTACTCCAATTAGCCTCAAGAGTTTGTTTTACATTTTACTATAGTGTAATATAGGGTGCAATAGGGTTTTTTCTTCTTTATAATGGAGTTTTAAAATTGTGATTTTTTTTTAAATGGAGGATGGTATGTAATACATTTTTATTGTTTTTTAAAAGAATGGAGGACATTATTTTATTTTAATTAATTCATTTTAGTTTTTATCCATACATTATACATTACTTCCTTTTGATCATTTTTATTATATTTTCATTTATTTAAAATATTATAACTATTGTAAATGTTTAATGTTTTTTTAATAATAAAATTATGATTTATGAGTGAATAGAGAATATTAAAATTTCATGTTACAAGTGTGTAATATTAGAATTAATGATTTATGGGTTATGTTTAAGTTATATTTTTAAAAAAAATTATATGCCCATACCCATGATGTTATTCCTGTATTAGTTGATAAGTCAAGAAACTATACATTTTTTAAATGAAAAACACTACTAGAGAATTAGAAAATGCCTATTATAGGTTTTACTTATTAAAAATGTTGTTTATGGTTTAGGTAAGTCAAGAAAGACATCCGGTAAAATTGGAACAATATAGAGAAGATTAGCATGGCCCCTGCGCAAGGATGACACACACAAATCAAGAAATGGTCCAAATTTTTATAAGGGGAGCCTCACCTATTTGGGCAGGATTCATCAAAGTTTACAATCTACTGGCAAAAGATTTATCCTATCAAAGTTTACAATCTACTGGCAAAAGGTAGGGAATGGCAAAAATGTATTGGTAGGGATTGATCATTTTTGAGATGTCGATCATTGAAGATCATCTATTTTTTTGTGAACATAAGTCCTGAAATATGACTTATGAATGTTTGTACTATTTGATTCATAATATGAATACCACTAGTACGGTTTTTTTTCGCTAAAAAAAAAAAGTCAAGAAACCATACATTTTTTAATGAAAAACACCGCTACATAATTAGGAAATGCTTGTTATGGGTTCAACTTATTGAAAAAGTTATAGAATTAGGAAATGCGTGTTATGTGTTCAACTTATTAAAAATGTTGTTTATGGTTTAGGTAAGTCAAGAAATCATATATTTTTTAATGAAAAACACCACTACAGAATTAGGAAATGTGTGTTATGGGTTCAACTTAAAAAAAATTGTTTATGGTTTAGGTAACTTTGGCTTTGGTTTAGATGGTGTCCATTCATTGAATCTAGAACTAATATTGTGAAATCCATATGGAATCATTGTAGATTGGTTTGACCACTACATTTTTTTCCTTTTCTTTTGAAATTGGTTGGGCATGTACAATCCTTATAATATTTTAGCTTTGAAGGGAGTTCAATCCATGCCTATACAAAAGAAAAATATGAAGGTTGTTCTAGAAAGATTGGTCTCTATCTGTTCACATGGTTGGGAAATATATTGGGCCTCTAGTAGAAGAATAACTTGTTACTGTCAATATTGATGCACTATGAGGATAGTCAATGCCAAAATTCATGATGTAGATGCATTCGTTGCCATTAACCTGAAGATGAAATGCTTTAAAACTTTAATATTAAAGATCCACCGAATTTTGTTGATTTTTCAGCTTGATATCTCACCCCCCCCCCCAAACTATCTCACCCTGTGTTTTTTTCCAAATTGATTTATACAAGATTTATTTGGAGGTAATGGCCATCATTTTGATGATAATAAATATCTCCTATAAATCATAAAACTATTGTATTGAATGGAAATAATTGGAATTTATGAAACCTAACTAGTTTTTCCAATATGTGTTTGTGTTGTGCTTTTAGCGATACTATTGTCAAAAGGGACCTCTATAATTCTTATTTCAAAACTACATGATATTGAGAAAGGATATGCCTTCTTAAGGTTTGTTTGGGCAGTTTAAATGAGGGACACATCACTTGAGCTAAAGCTAGTGACACCTTTAGTTGATCATTGTTTCTAATGATTTTCTTAAAATTTAATTTTCTGGAGCAAGGTAGTGGAGGTGGGAACATGGTATCGGGGGCATGTAAGCATCAATTCTTCAATGTATTTGGATTTCGGTGCATCCTCCATATCTTACCCTTTGTATATAATTCATATGCATTCATTAATAGACAAAGAATGTTATTAGTAATATTGTGTTTAGTAGAACCCCACCCAATAAAGGGAATTCTGACAGGATGTGTAGATATTTATCTTAAATAAGTCTTACCATGAAGGATATTTCACTCAAATTCAAAATATTTCTACTATCTAGATATACGAAAGTTATATTTCAAAATTTTTCTATTCATCTACATAATGTCATTAATACAGCCATATATTGGCATCATGTAATATTAAACCTAAACATCTTTATGTGTGAAGGGAAATAAATATTTGTAAAAAAAATAGAAGTTGAAAACTTAGTAGATTCCTTTTTTTAATCCACATATTTAAAGAATAAACGAAACTTGAATCTAAACATCATAAAGTAGTCAAGAAAATAAACAAAGCGAGAGACGAACTTGAAAAATCATTAAAGTGAAAGAAGTTTAAGGATAAGTTCAAAGAATTGATCATTTCTATAATCCAAACAAAGTTGTAGAGGGTAAAGAAAATGTTCTACTAGGATTAAAACATGTGTGAAATCCCTAGGAAGAGGCCATGCATATTTATTAATTTTTGACTTCAGAGAATGGATAAATGGAGAAGAATAAAGTTCAAACTAGAATTTCTTGAGGATCTTTAGAATATTCTTCAACGTAAATTCAACAACAGTGTTTGAAATGTTTCCCTCATACCTAAAGTGGAATAAAATTGGGTTAGGAACTTATTGTAGGTCAAACATTCAACCTAGAAGCACTCCAGCATGGGTTGGTGTAAATGGTCATAGGTGGCCAATATAATGAGAGGTCCTTAATAAAAGGTTCGATTTAAAATAGTTCTTATTTGTATCAAATGTGATTTGAAACTTTTTAATTAATTTTTTTAAATACACGATTATACTCGAATAATGTCTTGACCACTTGCATGAAATCTAAAATAATATATTGACTGTTATCGTGACATCTAAAATAATGTCTTCACACAGGATGCCAATTCTTATTAGAACATGGCTAAACTAAAGGGCCATTACACTCGTCCAAAAGCTTCTTCAAAATAGTTTTTCATGAACAAAGTGTTTTGGTATATTGGTATATTCCCCCCCATTCCATACATTCCTAAACAACCTATTTCAAAATTTTAAGACCTATGGAAAGCTCAAAATGGGTGACAATGAGGGTTTCTTGTGAGATTAAGAACACTTAACTCACTCCTGATGAATGATAAATCAAATGAAAAGGGATGGGCATTAGCTTAGAAAACACAATAAGAAATAATATAGCTTCATAACATGGAAGGAATTTTGATCATAATAACTAAAATGGTAGGGAATCAAGCCTTAATTCAGTCACCATAAATATATGGCTTAAGGGATCAAACCTTTCTTAGACATAAATTTCTCCATTTGTCAAAAAATTAGACGTCTTGAAATGTCAAGATTCAACAACCAAAATTTGACAAACCAATGAGGATTAAGCAAAAAATTAATATATTTACCAATAGGCCTATCCAAGTAGGACATTTGATAGAATAATAAAACAATAAACCTCTAATTCTTGGCCACTGAAACAAAATGCCCCAGGGAGGATTATTTGAGGTGATTATTTAGAGATTCTACAATCGACATTGTAAATTCAAATTCTATTTTAAAGTCATCAATTGATTAAAAAAATATGTTTAGAGAACATTAAGGCCTAATGTGACAAAAAAACATGAAGGTATCACTTTGTAGCCACTAGATATTTATTTATTTAGTTTCCTCATGGGTAATCAAGGTTTTTAGACCTTCCTCTCTATATCATCCATTGGGAAAAAATTGTCATTTAGTTTTTGGAGGAATTTCTAGGCTATGGATTTATGAATAGAAAAACGCTTGTACAATTAGGGTATTATATCATTTACTAAAATGTAGATACTTTTTATGTCATGGCATTAAAAAAATAGTTTTTCTTTGAAGCAGGTTGGTTTTTTGAATTTTGAGGCATTCCAAAGATCATTACAAAGAATCTTAGGATTTCCTTAAATATAAGGGATTTTGAATGTTGGTTAAAGAAAAATATACATTTTGATGCTTTCTGCATCAATAATAGGCTAGTTTCTACACCAAAGAAAAATATATTTTACGAAAAAAAAAACAAGTAGCTAGTAGTGACCTTTCTCATTACTAATAGGAAAAAAGTATAGCATGGAGAGTCCACTTTCTTGCCTACTCTATATTCTCTTTACTAGAAGATAATTCAAAATGGTATTGAAATGTAAGTCTATATCAGATCCTCTCGACCGCTAGAATATAATGGTATGACACAATATTTTGTTCCTATTGGGTCATTTCCCTTGTGATTTGTAAGAGGGAATTGGGAGGTGAAATCAAAGTTACCATATTTGAGCATTTGAATGTACTTTTAATAGAGTTATTATGGAAAGTATAAAGACCATTAGACAAAGAATATTGGAATATTTTAAAAAGTATTTGGGAATTGATTTAAACACCAACAAAATATGACTATGGGAAAGGGGTTCAAATAGTTTTCAGAGAAAATTATTCTTATTGTTTGAAAAATTATAATAAATTCCTTGAAACATTAGTTTTAATTCATAAAACTCAATTTAACAATGGGACATGCTACCTAGGGTTGGGGATGTGCTCCTTGTTCACCTCCCAACCCTAATATGTTGTGGAACCTCGTGAAATGTTTCACCACATCTCATATTTTTGTGAAACTCCATGAAACATAAAATAATGTTTTACTAGTATGGGGATGGAGCACTTCATAAAATAAAGGACATGTGGATGCCACCTCCCAAAAATGTTGGCAGTCCAATAATACCTCCCAAAAAGGGGAGCATATGGATCCCCCGATGAATTTTTTAAACATTTTTTTAAATAAAAAAATAAAATAAAAATTAATTTTCCTAACCTGACCTAATGCCTCCACATATAATTTTCCATCTCTATTTGACATTTACACTTACCATTTGAAATTTAACTTTGATATACTAATTTATATTTATGAAGAGTTTCAAGCTACCAAGGAAGAGGAAGAATGTGTTTCTTTTTGCTAATTTTGATCCATGAAGGTGGTTCACGATTTTTGGCAAGTGAAGTGCCAAAAATTTGTGTCGTGGACTCTCGATCGAGTTCTTTTAAAGCCCTCGATCGAGGTATTAAAAACTCGATCGAGGGGTTTAAAAGACCTCGATTGATCGCTTTAAAAGACCTCGATCGAGGGTTGAAACAAGACCTCGATCGAGCTATCAAAACCTCGATCGAGGGTTGAAACAAGACCTAGATATAGTTTTTGAAAGCTAGATCTAGCTTTTGAAAAAATAAAAAAAGGCCCCCAACCTGTTCTTTAGGCCCTCGATCGAGCAATTTGCTCGATCGAGGGTTTTAAAATACCTCGATCGAGGTCTATGTAGAACCCTCAATCATGGTTTCATTTATCCCTCGATCGAGGTATTTCAAATACCTTGATCGAGGGCCTAAAAAACAGGCCGAGAGCCCTTTTCACTGCAGAAAAAAAGTTTTGTCTACCTTTCAGAGGCTTAAACTATGTCATTAAATGCACATTAATGGGTGGAAATGATACCATTGGATTCATCAATGAATCCTCTATCCATTTACATAAAATTTATGAATTTTTATCTTCGTATGTCTTTTGTTTTTAAATTTCTACTAAAACTTGCCCTAAAAAACCCTGTCGACAACTTCGATTGAGCTCAAAGATAAATAAACAACATTCAAAATACACATCCAAAAAATTTGAAAAAATACACGAGCGCTATATAAGTGCGTCCTCTTCAAAATGGTATTTTTACTTTTGAAAATTATGTAAACAATCAAAAGATTTGGTGCACACACACGTGTTTGAAAAATGCGATTCAAATATTCATTGGTCAGTTTGAAAAAATAATAATAAATATAATTCTTCGAGAAACATTAAAAGAAAAATATGTAAGCACTAGTGCATTCTGTCTAGATCATGTTCACATATTTCATTTTTTAAAATTATTACTTTAACATTAAATTATTGTGCACACACACAAACCACTTGTTAATTGCTCTTCAAATTTTTAAGTATACACATTTCATTAAATGAAAATTTGACACGATAAATAACATTGGTATATTTCGAAAAATATATCATTGGAAAGCCAACATAATTCTCTACATTTCGTTTTTTAACCGCATGTCGAAGTTCGGTGTGGCAAATATGAGTTTCGAGGGCTTCAATTTAATACATGGGTAAAATTTCCATTTTTCATCACCATATTTGGCCCAAAATAGTTACCCATCTTCATGGAATATAGTGATTTGTAGTTGATCTTGTTGTTTCATTTATGGACTCAATCCATGAGTGTATTTGGTAGGTTTTAGGGTTCTTAACTTGGCACCTAAAGATAGCCAATAAGTGCCATTTACAAGGACACAATTGTTTCTTTCTTCCATGGCCAAGCCATGGCATCATTATTAGACTAGATTTCTACTCCCTATTTTATTGTTTGATATTTTTAGAAATATGCATATCAAAGTCACATGCTCATATCTAAATGTTGCAAGATAACTTTATGCCTAAGGCTTCCCTTAGTACTAGGTACTCTAAATAAGTCTTAAAGTTTGGTTCTAAAACCTATGAACTTTTGTAGGATTAACTTTATCAAGCTATAGGGTAGAGGTAAACCCTTTTAAAAATAAGTTGAAAAGCTAAAAACAAAAAGATACCCTAATATATGGAAAAAAAGGTAATTTTCCTCCTCAATATTTGTAGTGCCCCATTTATGGATAGATTTATACAACCAACATAATTTTTTGAAACCATCTTAGATGGATAAACGAGATAACTATATGCCAAGGTATGATGTTATGGTTAATGTATTTGGCATGATTTATAACTGGGATTATGTGATGTGTTTATGATATGATGTTATGGTTAATGTATTTGGCATGATTTATAACTGGGATTATGTGATGTGTTTATGAGATGCAATAAGAATAGATGTGTAACCTAATATTCGCATTTGTGTTTAAATGATATGTTGGATCATGAAATAATACAGTGCTATTGATGGTCTGTCGAGAGTGACGGGAAAATCACATGTGCATAAAGACGTCATATTGCATCAAAATATTGGGACTCTTGATTGAGTCTAGTTAATGTGAATTGTTGTATATTATGAATTGACTATGTTAAATAATTTTATTTGGCTATTGACATGTTGATATCAATTGTGCAGATACAGGAAACATGTTTTCCAATTTACATAATAATAATAATAATAATATATTTTTAAGGTCACAGCTAAGCCAAACACCAATTTGATGTATGAGAACCCCTTGTTTGTGGGACAATGTATCCCCCTCTATGAAGTGATGTAACTACTAATGTCTACAGAGGTGTACATACCCTACTCCCCTTTGGATTTGAACCTATGACCTCGGAGGAGGAAACACATGTTCTTAATCTTTGGGCCCACTCAGGTTGTAACCAATACCATGGGGTTGTATGAAAGGTGTACTGGGTGCCATTGGGAGAAGAGAAGCAACATACCTACTTTTGTCTACTAGCATTCCCTTCCATGTAGCAGATTATAAAGTGTATTTTTTTTTCCTAGAGGTTTCACAATGTCGTGGGGGTATGTTGTCAATTTAACCACTCCCGAGATCTAACTAAGAGGCACACAATAAGGTGTTACCTTGTTCTTCAGTAACCATTAGTTTCTCAATAAGGTAGTACTTACCATTCCCCACCAAATAAAATCTAATACTTGAAAGGCATGAAAACTCATAGAACCCTTAGTGTTTTGCACAAGTATTGAGAAAATACACTTAGGCATATATAAATTGTTTATCATGGAGAAAATTGAAAGTGATAATATGCATGAATGATTTATAATTTTAGGCAAATGCATATTCCATATTCAAGAAAATATTTTATTTAATACATGAGAAAAGTAAATGCATTTAAGAGTTGTGCATGTAATTAAGAGAAGATATTTAAATTTTTCAAAAGTGGAACGTAGAAAACCTATAAGAGTAAATATGGGGAGATAATGGGATGTGGATGAGTTAAATTAAAGAAAGGTAATTTAAATTAAAAATAAAAAAAGGGTAAATACATGTGCATCCACTAAATTAGGAAAGAGGGAAATAATCAAGGGGACACTAAAAATAGGAAGAGTAGTTATAGGTGATAAATAATCCTCATTTTGAATTTTAAATAAATGAATTACTTGTACATAAATTGACACATGGGTGGATGAATACTATGCAATAAATTAATTAAATAAAATATTGTTGTGCATGAAGAAAAAAGTGGCTTGGGCCACAAGAGCTATAAAAGGAAAGCTTGGGTAAGGAAGAAATGGCAACTTGCATCCTAACCCATTGGTTTTCCTAATAGTAAAATAATTGGTGATTGTTAAGAATTTGGATCTTGTGGTAGTTATTTGTTGGAAATTAGGAAGTTTTACAAGTGTGCTATACTACACATTGGTTTTGTTAGTTTGGTGATCTTTCATACAACTCTATAGTAATTGAAGGGTTATTAGGGAATAAAAAGTACCCATTGTGAGTTGGGTAGGTTGGTCAACATATGGGCACATCAAAGATTCGAAAAACAAGGAATTCTTCAATAGGAACATCAATACACATCAACTTCAACTTCAATTGAACAATCCCATTACTCATATTTTTAAAGGATTTGTAATCATTATTAATCTATTTATTTAAATAATTATTAAAAGATATCCCATTACTCATATTTTTAAAGGATTTGTAATCATTATAAATCTATTTATTTAAATAATTATTAAAAAATAAATATAGAAAGATGTGTATTATGACACTTTAAATTACTATTTAAGTAAATCATAAAATTTAATATTATATATGTGCAATGAAATTAAATATAACATCATATATATTGGGGTAATGAATCCATATGAGATAATCACAATGAAAGGATTGCTACACTTTCTAAATTATTAATATTAAGACAAAATTGCATCATATTTGTCAATACATAAACCAAAAACTATAACACCCCCCACACACATGTGTGTGAATTGGGTACGGGATTCGTTGACGATATAAAGTTAATGTTTATTTTTTAAAATTATATTATAATATGTTTTAATGTTTATTTTTAAAATTAGATATTTAAAAATTAAAATAATGCTTCATTTTCTATAAGTATATGCTAAGTGTAAAGAATATAATGTATTATACATTATGTATATACCCGTATTTGATTGCAGTTTCAATCTTTGTTATAATATTAATTTATATAATCTTCTAACATGTAAAAACTATGATATTTAGGAACACTCTTTTCTAAGTTTTTTTATTATAAAAATAAAATTTTATAACAATCTAAATAATTCCTCTCTCTTCTTTTAAGGTCTAATAAACCAAGTAGATCTCGATGTTTACCATCATCATATAAATATAAAAAATATGATATAAAATAAATTAAATAATAATTTATATAAATTAGAGCTGGTTAAAAAGTAAAACAATTGTTTAGAATTTTGGATTTAAATTGTGTTAGAGTTTTTGATGTATAAATGGACACTTATCTATCATTAAAAAAGTAAGGAACCGCATAAGCTATGAAGTCTATCTATCATTAGGGGAATAAGAAAAACTCTTAAAAAGTAAGGAAACGCATAAGCTATGAAAAAGATATAAAAAATTAAGAAAAAGTTGTCTAAGATAATGTTTTTATTATTATTATATTTATTTGTATTATTCAATATTATTATTAATTTAAAATAAATAAAATGGGGACGGGAATGAAAAAGGATATAAGTCAAAAGAGAGGTTAAAAAGGAGAATTAACAATTTGGTTAGAAGAAAGACGATAAAAAAGGGGTGAAGTAATTAAAATTAAGGATAATTTCGTAACTTGTTAAAAGCCATAAAAGGGGGGATTTTCTTAAAATTGTTAATAACGAGGAAATTAGTATTAGAATAATAATAATTTTTTAAAATTTAATTAATTAATAAAAATAAGAATATAATTAATCAATTTTAGTTAATAAAATTAGCAATATTTAAATTAATGAAAATATGAAAGAAAATATAATTTTAATAAAGAAAATTTTTTATTTTGAGATTTTTATGAGGAAAGGTTGTGTTGAATAAGGGTGGCAAGTGCAGGAGGGGTCTTCTACGATCCTAGAGGAAATAAGATTTTTCAGTTTGTGTGGGGACTTGGAAGAAAAACAAATAACCAAGCTGAATAGGTGGCCTTGATGCAAGGAGTGGAGTCAATGGCCTCTCTTCAACTCAACACTTATTAAGTGTTCGAGGATTCCAAAATTGTTCTGCAAAAAATGTGAAATATTCAAAATGGGAAGGTCAAGGACCTGAATCGGATCCAAAAAAGAATCCTCGCCTATATCCCAAACATCTCAAGAATCCAATTCTTCCACATATTGCGACATAATAATAAGGAAGTTGATTCTTTGGCTAATGAAGGTTCTAAGCTCAAACAAGGGAATATTGTTTTGAATAAAGCCCCCCCTCCTTATCAAATGGTCCCCTTGTTAAACAAAGAAGTTCCCTTGGTCTTGGGCGTATTTTTCTTAGACCCTTTTTCTCTCCCTAGGAGGAAGAACATGCAGGGGATCTCCCCCCTACATCTGACAGTTGGAATGGTCATTGGTGATGCTCTTGATGGCCATATAATGGTTGTCCTCTTGGCTAGTTTGGATTGCATTTTTGTGCTAAGGATGGTGGTAATGGAAGGACAATGGAGCTCTATAGACCCCCACTCACACAAGCTGCATTCAAATTTCATTAATGAAATGGGTGGTTTTGGTTAAGTTGGAATAGTCTGGATTTTGACATTATTTTCACCGCGCTTCTTCAATGTGAGAGCTATAGAATCCTCTTCCTTCCTTGGTCGATTTCTGTGGGCCTTAGAAGCGAAGCTATGGATAAATTCTTGGGAGAATTAAGGAAAGTAAAGATTGTGTAGCATCGTATCAAGAAGAAAGTTCGGGGTACGTTTGAGGTCACTCAGGCAGCGTTGGATATATCTAGTATGGACTCTCATTTGGAGGATGTAGAGACGAATTCGTAGGTTCAGACTAGTGAATTAGAGGACCTGAAAAAAAAAATCAAGAGCATTAAGGATTATCAAACTGCTGATTTTGAAGGTCTGAATCATTTGTTGCATGCGATGAAGAACTAGCTACAAGAACAACTCATGGTAGGAGTGAACGTATTAAGGATCATCTTGTCTAGCTAGAATATGTTATGCTTACGGTACAAAGGGATGTTGAGAGAAAGGACAGGAACCAGGATAGTGTGGAGAAGAACGAAGGGAGTTCCTCCATGGATGAAGACGCAACTCTGCAAGCCGAAGTTTCTCAGACCCAGAACCAGGAATGAAGTTCTTATTTAATATTTCTCTCATAGTTTAAATGTTTTTTTTGTATTCGGCTGTGTAATCAATTTGTAAGACTCTATATTGTTAAAGGCAAGGACTTAGGGAAGATAGGAGACTTTGTTAAGATATCTAAACTTCATAAGTTTTCACTTGGAGGCTCTTTGCCCAGGATTTTGTTTATATCCCTTCATAGAAGGGAATTGTGTTGTTTGTACACTCTTTTATTAATATAATATGTTTCTCATTTCTGTTATAAAAACAATGTGTTGAATTAATAAAACAAAAATAAGACATATAATAGAATAAAGGATTGATAGTTTAGAATTATTAATTAATAGAAACTGGGGGTAAAGTTTGAGAAAGGGAGAGGAAATATTTGAATGATTAAAGTATGTGAGGGAATTATTTAGAAGAAAGGGATAAATTAACAATAGAGAGGAGGGTTAGGTGAAATGGTGTTAGAGAAATGGGTTAGAGGTAAGATATTTAGAATCAATCAAACTTAATGAGGAGACAAAAATTGAAGGGAATAAAGAGGATATTAAGAATGGAAAAGAAAACAAGATAAACATAAAAAAAGAGGATGAGAGCCCTATAAGGGAAACCTACATTATGGATAACTATTATGGCTAATTGAAACCTACAGTCTCAAAGTAATACAGTCATATACATTTGAATGCCATCGAATGGGTAAGAAGAGATAATTGAATTTAAGAACTCTCATTCATATGTATAATATGTTATTTAATATTATTTCTTATACATTGTCTTATTCAAATCATAGTGTTAAAGGAGTTTTTTAAAAAAATTACATTTTTTATTCTTTTGTTATTTTTTATCGGAATCTGACAATAAAATATTAGGTGAAATCATTATTTTGCATTGTTCAAGTTTCATTTTTTATTGCAAAAATGTATTCAAATCTCTAAAATACTTTTGGGGCACCTAGGTTATGCAATTCCAACAATATATATCATAAATTTATTCATTCAAGTTGGATTCCAGTAAAAATGACCTAAAAACGGTCAAAAAGATGGTCAAATCATCATTTTGCATTGTTCAAATTTCATTATTGATTGCATAAATGGATTCAATGCCATCAAATACCCTTGGGGCACTCGTATTATGCAAATCCAACATATATTTATGATTCCAACAATTTCAATCAAATTTTGAGCAAAAATGGCTTGAAAAACAGCCAGAAAGATGGTCAAATTAGTAGAACATTAAAATACTCTATTGTTAAACATCCAAATTGTCTTCTATATTTAAAATTTCATTTGAATTTATTTATTTTTAATTATAATAATCATATGGTATTACTCATGTGATTATATATATATATAAGGACATATAATAAATATATTTAATATTGTATTTGGTGAATTATCTAGAAAGAATCATACCTTGTTAGGTTGGGATGCTCCTACATGTTGGTCATTTGATTTTTTCTCAATGACCACTCCCTCTAACCTCCAAATGTCCTTTATCAAATCATCAGATTTTATGTCAAGGAATTCTAATTTGTCTTGAATATCCTTCTATTGGATGCCTTTCTCCTCGATTTAATATGTAATGAAACATTTGTTTTACTAATACAACCCTATAATCCTAATAGTTATGTATCTTGATTGCGAGATAATATTGTGTCAAAAATCCAAGGCAAAATCTCCTCATCAATTTCCTCAGTTAAGGTTTTGCTTCTCTTTTCATTTACTTTATTTTCGATCTCCTCCACCTATACCTTGACATCATTAGAAAATATTTTTTTGGTAATGTTTAGCAGCCTCCATGGCTTCTTTTTTAACATTGGTCATTCTTTGTTGCTCCATCAGTCCTAGGAGACCTCTAGATGCTTTGGGTCAACCCCTCTTTGTATCCATGCTCCCCTATGAAACCTCCTTCGTGTGCTCACTGCCAACCCCTTTCATATATAATATATGATCTTCACCTCTTCTCCAAGCAAATAAATTCAAGGATTGGTGTAGATAAACTTTATAACTACAAACCCTAATATGCAGTTGAAGACACTAATATTCTATTGCAACCCAATTGGGAAACTCAATGCAAGGGAAGGCAAATCCCACTACTCTTGTGGACCAATTCAAACTACAATTCATGCCCAAATTTCTCTTAGGAAGGTCAATCCCTCCCCCAAGGATGGATACAATCACAGCATACCCTCCAATTACACAATGCAAACAAAGGATAAAGAAATATAAATTCAATACAATTGACTTTTCATTCACACACAAGGCACTACTACAAATTCCAATTTCCCACATAACTCTCCTTGTTGCCATTTTAAGGGAACATCCATGTATAACCATCATTATAGCATATCTAGTCACCTAATTAATTTGTGATCAGCATTGTTACATGGAATTCATTGGCATCTATAAAAATATAGCATTGAAATTAACATTCCTCATCAAAGCCTTCAACTACTTAGCACATAAACAGTGATCTCTTATTAAATACAAGAATTATTCACACTTTGTACAGGGAAATTATAACAGATTGCATATGCAATCATTTCTCATAATAATAATTACATTTCCTTTATGATTATAATTACATAAAATAGGAAAAATTATGCATTTTGCATTCAATTATGAATGTAACAACCTTCAACTATGCATATAAA
This sequence comes from Larix kaempferi, assembly GCA_027924585.1. Classification (NCBI taxonomy): domain Eukaryota; kingdom Viridiplantae; phylum Streptophyta; class Pinopsida; order Pinales; family Pinaceae; genus Larix; species Larix kaempferi. The sequence goes on from BSBM01000262.1 coordinate 331,746, forward strand.
TATTTACAACTAGCCTAAAGTGCACTCCTAAGTCCAATGCTAATTTCAAACTTGTAGTCTCCTCAATTAAACACAATTTTTTAACACATTTAAGCCACAAATATTAATCTTCAATTGTTAATTTTTGAGTATTAATTCAACATACTCTAGGATCTTTACTAAGAGAATAACATGTACAGCATATCAATCATAGCAATGCATATCAATCACACCAAGCAATCACATGAGACAATAGACACACAAAGTTTCACATCCTGCCCAATAAACTAACAGGGTTGACTTGTCTAACTCAGTCTAATAACCCATGGTTACATTAATCCGGGCTGACCCCACACTTGGTGGTCTAATAACCCATCACAGCAAGTTACGACACTTGCGACACTTGTCAATACAAACACTTCTGTATAGATGAATAATACCATCTCTATAGGAGTACGATATACATAGGTGAAATACATTCCAAAGCTACATATACATCAACATCAATAAGTAAACAATAGTAGCTAGATTACTTATTTGTGTCAAGCATGAGGAATAACTCCAAGATTTGATGATTTGCATTAAACGAGAACCATTTATTTATACAAGGTGAGGTGACCTTTGGTTTCATATTCCAAAGGTACGTTTCATTCTCCTATGACTCTTCATTTCCCTACAGTTAAAATATTTACAATAGTTTACACAAGGAACCATAATTTTGTAAGATTAGGTTTATGGCATTCCACCCCCTTAATCCAAAGGGGTGTTCATGATTCCAAGAATATTTCTGAACTTTTCAAACTTCTCTCCTCCAAGCACTTTGGTGAAGATGTCTGCAATTTTCTCATTTGTGGAACAATGTCTCAAATGCACTATATTAGTCTGTGCTTGGCATCTACATGATATCAAATTAGATGTTACTTCATTTTGATGTGCTTGGTTCAATAATGGAATATGGGATTCTTGTCCAACTTGATTGCAAAAGTGTTGTCAATCAATAGAGGAGTAAAATTCACATTATTCTTCTACAACTTGTCAAGTATTTTCCTAATCCATGCAATCTCATTTGTTGCTTCTTCCATAGCCACATATTATGCCTCTATTGTGGAACCTGCTTGAACGGATTGTTTGTGTGAACTCTAGGAGACAATTGTTATTCCAAGACTTGTGAGGCAACCTGAAGTAGACAATCCATTATTTTTGTCACCATCAAAGTATGAATCAGAATAGAAAATCAGTTTGAATTCATCCACCTTAAATACTTGTCCAAAATATTGGGTCCCCTTCAATTATTTTAGAACTTTTTTGGAAGCAAACCAATGTCCCTCACAGTATTTTTGCATAAACTTGGAAGGGGTCCCAATAGAAAATGAAATACTTGGTCTAGTGGTGGTAAGGTAGATAAGCCTTCCCACTAGTTCTTTGTACTTGGTTACATCCTCAAATCCATTTCCTTATTTTGATGTGAGCTTCAAATTTATGTTCCATTGGAGTAGAAAGAGGGTTGTACTCTATCATGCCAAATCTATTGAATGTCTCTCTAATGTACTTCTTATGGGAGATGAATATGTACTTGGGATTCTGAATCACTTCAATTCCCAAGTAGTAGTGAAGATGTCCCAAATCTGTCATTTCAAATCCCTTCAATTCTTTCATATGATGGATGCAATGTAGCTTTCATTTTTCCCTGTCATAAAAATATCATCTACATACACCACAAGATACATAACAAATTGTCCAACTTTCTTTACAAACAATGTTGCATCATCAAGATTAAAGTGTTTGAAATTTAATTTCAAAACATGCTCATTTAACTTAAATTCATACCATGCACAAGGTGCTTGTTTCAAGCCATACAATGACTTGATGAGATTGCATACATTTTGTTCTTTCCCCTTTACAACAAATCCGTATGGCTGAGACATGAAGACATTCTCCTTCAAGTCTCCATTCAATAAAGCAGTCTTCACATCCATCTAATAAAATTTCCACCCATTCTATGTATCCAAAGATAGTAGAGTGTGGATGGTATCCCATTTTGTTGTGGGGGAGAAAGTCTCCTCATATCCAATGCCTTTTTTTCTATGAAAAATATTTCACCACAAGCCTTGCCTTATGTTTGTCAAGTGATCCATTTGCTTTGTACTTTTTCTTATAAACCCACTTGCATCCAATTGGTTTGGTTCCAAACACAGGGTCCACCAACTTCCACGTCCCAATCTTGATGAGAGAATCATATTCATTATGCATGGCTTGTTTCCACTCATCATGAGAAGTAGCTTCTTCAAAGGAAGTTGGTTCAAGGTTAGCAGATAATTTCAATTCACAATCATATGAAACATCCATATATTATACATCACCTTAAATAGAATTTTTTGCATCTCCTCCATATTCTTGCCTTGTCAAATTTCTAGTTCATATATTTTCAACTTCATCAAGATGGACACTTTCAAGTGTCTTTGTGACCCACTTTGGAACTTTTATGAAGGTCCTTGTTTCTCAGTTGGTGGTGCTTCATTCTCTTCAAGATTCAGTCTTCCAATCCTCTTGTCTAGTGAAATGGTTGGAAATTCTTAATGAGTAGGATATGGTGATACAAAAGGATCTTCCAAAGATTGATCCAAGATAGGGATCCCCCCTTCAAGATGTGGAATCTCATTGTAAGCTTCATAAAATGCCTTTACATGGGTAAATTTATCTAGAAAATCAAGTTGTCTCTCAATAGACTTGTCTTTTTTATTCATTTCAAGAAAAATGGCATCTTTGGAAAGTTAAAAATATTGTTTACCTCATCGTAAAGATGATATGCCTTGGTGGTGTTTGACTACCCCAAGAAGATAAATTTTTCACTGCTTGCACCAAGCTTGTTTCTTTGTTCCTTTGGGATCAAGATGTAATAGGTGGAACCAAAGACCCTGAGATGCCTCACCAAAGGAATGCGAACATACATAATTTTGTATGTAGTCTTGCTTTCAAGAGAATGAGTTGGAATTCTATTCCTATAATAAACTACACATAAAACTGCATCACCCCAAAACATCGATTTCACATTCTTGAAAAATAGCATGTAGTGTCCCATATTCAAGTGTATCATTTTCATTCTTTATGCCACACCATTATGTTGAGAATTGTATGGAACTTTAGTTTGATTCCTAATCCCATATTGAACCTAGTTTTAAATTCATTATAAGTGTATTATTTTCCATTATCAATACAAAGAGTGCTAATGTGAAACTGTGCTCCATTTTCAATCCATATATTAATTTTTTTGAATATTTCATATGCCTCATATTTTTGCTTTGGTAAATAGACCCAACACATCTTGGTGTTATCATCAAAAAAATTCATGAGATATTTATTACCATTTGCAGAAGGAACAAGCAAGGGGGCACATAGGTCAGAGTGTATCAACTCTTGTTTTCTACATGTTCTAAAATTTGACTCATGAAAAGGTTGCTTACTATGTTTGCCAACAATGCAAGCATTGCATTGTTCTAGCTTCTTTGGAATGGTGGGAAAACCAAAAAAAACATTATTTTTCAAAATTCAAAGACTATCATAGTTGATGTGTCCTATATCTATAATGCCATAAAATACTAGAAGATGGAGTACCTTCTTCATGTTGAGAGAGATAGGAAAAGTTTTGAGCTCTTGCATATGTTCCTTTCAGCTTCAACGGTTTCTTAATGATTCATAACCAATCAGGATGACCTAGTTGTCAAAGGATCTCCTTATCTCAACTATTCCATTGAACATGTGGATGGAATAGCCTTGTTTTCATTCAAATTTGCACCAGGGATAGAAAGTTTCTCTGCAACTTTGGAAGATAGAGAACATTATGCAACATAAAGTCGGGGAATCTAGGAAGTTTTAGCCTAATAAAGCCAATTCCCTTGGGCTTGATGTCGGACTTATATGAAAAATACACTATAATGTCTACATTTTCATCCAATAATTCTTCAAAAAAATCTCTTCCAAATGTCATGTGTGATGTTTCACCAATGTCAACCGACCGAGTATCTCTCCAAGATGAAAATGAAGTATTCAATGTGACTTCATTTATTCCAACATTACAATGAGAAACAATAAAGTGAGCATATTCAGGGGCTTGACCAATCTCATGAAATTTACCTTTGTCTTATTTCTTTTGGTTATGCTTCAGTTTAATCGTCTCCCCTGGATCCCAACAATGACCTACATCATGTCCATCCTTGCCACAACAACCACAATGAAGATCGAGTCTTTTGTTGTGATTGTTTCTACACCCTTCCTCTGAAATTATCTCTTCCACATCCTCTCTTCCTATTTTATCCTTTAGAAGAATCATTTGAATGATTCTTCCCTTTTTGGAAATGGTACAAGCTCTCTCCAGTGGGATGAACTGTCTTCTTTCCAAGGCTTTCTCTCTTTATGCAATCTTCTCCAACAAAGTGTCAAAAGTGAGGTCTTTGAATTTACCACTAGCTTGAAGTGATTCAAGGTAGTGTGAATATGTGGGGTAGAGGAACATAACGAAGGCAATGAGAGGAAGCTCTACACCTTCAATTAGTGGCATTGAAATCATTTTTGATTGCTCTAATCTCATATGTTGCAACCATGGGATCATTGTACTTCACCTCTAGGTTGAAGAGCTTCAACATCATCTGAATTAGCTCCAATTTTGAACATGAGATGATACATATATTTTAACTTTTTTAAGGCATCATGAGAGGTTTTAACAAGTTTTATATGCTAACTGATCACTTACCTCTTCACTTATTGTAGAAGCAATTAGTGCATATGCCTTGTTGTCTTTGCTCTTCCATGTGGCAAGCTCTTTGTTTATTGTAGCTTGTTTTGTGTAGTGATTCATGATAGGACCATCCATTGTTTCAATTATTTCTCCTTCACATATTTCATCCCACATATTATTGAAGATGAGTGTGTACTTGATCTTCCTCAACCATCCTAGGTATTTTTCCTTGCCGATAAGCATTTATCTTACGATGGAAGCCAAAGAATGCATCTTTGACAAAACACTCTACAATGAAAAATATAGTCTCTACAACAAGAAGTGCAAAGGTGTTGATCTATGTCTCTAAAACCTTTTACAATCCAATACAATAATGATAAAAATATTGATTTTACTACTGCAATAAACTCTCAACAATACAGAAACTCTCTATAAATTGTAGGTCTACAATCTCTACAAAATAGCTTTTAAATAGTATAATAATGATGATGAGAAATTCCCTTCACAAAATTAGCATGCAGCTCCAAAGGTACAATTACCACACAAATGAAAATTCAAGGCCAAGATATTACACGCATACCTACCAATAAAGACACTTTCATCTACCAGTAATGATCTCAAGCGATCCCACGCAAATGTACAAACTCCACATAGATGTAAACTCCAGGAAGAGATATACCCATGCTCATCGCACCCATATGTGATTACACATGGCATGACATGAACATTTTACAAACCAGGAATGTAGGGGCAATTGAAATACCTTGATAAACATCCATATCAAATGTTTTTGTGATGATTCTACATGTTGTTCCGCAATAAATTGTGAAGTGACCCCTGTTCCCTTTCACAAATGTTGAATCCTAGTGGTGAAATCAAGACTGAGCTCTGCAAATATTCACATTCGGTCGCTTCATGCACAGGTGTACGTAGTGTTGTATTCACACACCAAATTTTCCTCCATGAAAGGTTACAATTGAAATCACAGCTCTTCCAATGAATCAATCCACATAGAATGCAACCACAGACGGTGCACTTCGTGTATCCACGTAGAGAATCAATCATGTTGATCACAGTTTTAGGGCACGGATACAATACACAGTTTGGTCGTGGGTGAATGAGAAGAGATGGAGCATGCATATTCCAAGAGAAATGTGAGTGATGAGGAGTGCACACACAATCAGAACAGAGATGCTCACGCATGCAAAGAAAAATTCTCACGTAAAGAGGAAACATAGAGATGAGGGAACGATGCTCTTATGCAGAGAATAGGAATAAGGGTTTACAGACTAAGCGTGAGCAGGAATGTGCTTGAGGATAGTATTGAAGGTTGGAAGATAGAATTGGTAGGAAATATGCCAAGGAGAGGGAATAGGGGAGGGATGGGCCAGTAAGTGAGTATTTTTTTTACCTCTTTTTATGTAACTCTTTATGTTTCTGAGCTTGTTTTTCTTCCAAATTTTTATGACATATACTTTGGCGTGTTCTCTATCTAACCATATTAGTCTTGAGGTGTGACAAATCCAAATGGATGCCATGTCAGCCACAAAGTTCCAAGTTGTCTAGTCCTAATGTCACCATAGTGTATTTTTGCTTGGGACGAATGGGTGAACATTGATGTGACTTAAAGTGGATGTGACTTAAAATGAAATTTGATTTCAAATATTCATTTTATTTCAAAATGTAGAAGAAATTTTTTTCTTGAGTAATTTTAAAAACATGAAAATATTAACATTTACTTGTACATAAAGTACTTTTATAAACAAAAAATGGCACCAAGTATTTCCAAAATTGATGTTATCCAACACCACTTCTATCTCCACTACTGGTACCCCATTCAACTGTTATAGCTTGAAATGACACCTCTCCGTCCGTGACGACACTTGTTTCCCTTGGTCGCATGATGACACTTCTTGAGATCAAGTTCAGTCACACAACAGGACAATTGTGGATGGAGGAGTCATTTGGGACACTAAAAATGGTTGAAATTACCTCATTCTTGACCCATTTGATGTATATGACCCTTAGGAACATTTTTCCAGACCAAACTATCTCCTGAAAATGAGCAGAAAAGCCTGTTTTTGGCCATTTTTCACTATGAGCGCGACTCTACTGTTATAATAGTAGCGTGTGTACGCGACTTTGTCTCATTTAAAGTAGCGCCCATTTCCATATGTACGTGACTTTGTATACTGTAGAGTAGGGTACACTCTTGTTTTGGTCAAAATCTCGAAATTCGAGTAAGTTAAGTTGGTTGGGAAACCTCTTGAGTGGTTATAACTTCTTTTCCTCTTCCTCATTGATTATATAAGGAGGGTAGAAGGGCCATGTGAAAGGAGCAAGCCTAATCGCAAAGTTATGCTGGAGGAATGGAGACCCTCATCCCCCTCTCTTGTGCTTCAGTTTTGGTAAACCCTAGTACAATTGCTTAGAGGCTGGGATCCTTGGAGAACGGAAGCAGGAGACCTTGAATCTAGGTTTCGTGAAGTGCCAAGCTTGAAGGAAGGTATAATTGTATGTACTTGCTTTCATTCATTAATAAAGATCAGACGTTCTTCTCTTTCCAAATATGACCTATTAATGTGTCTTAAGATTTGATCACTGTTTGATTATAGTTTGATGTCTCTTTCCATTATAGATATCAGTATTATATATGTAGTCAAATGTATTTGAGAAAGGTATCAAGTTGTTTTGCAGGTCTGGGCATTGCGACACTGGATAAGCATTGAAGAGCGAGGGAGGAAAAGCTAGGATCAACCTTCTGAATAAGGTGCCTACATCTCTAAACCCTAATCTCTTCATTTATTAGTTATACTTGCAGAATGCTTGTAAGTCTATCTTTATCACCGTAAGTTGGTAGTTTCTCCCCTGAACTATAGGTGCATTTTCCCCACAACATCAACTACTGTCATCCCTCTTGTTTGTGCTAGAAATTGTCCCTAGACTACAAAGGCAACAAGCTAGTACAATCTCAAAACAATGAACAGAAAATAGGGCTTATTTTTGTAATTTTTTGGTTTGAGAGTTTCATTTTCAAGAAGGTAATCAATCATCCAACTAATTCCAAAACTAAATCATGTAATAATATCCAAGAACTGAGATATAAAAATGTAAGATAATAAACATAAACCATAAACAATCGTTTGCAATGCACTGGTTCAGTCCACAACACCTGAGCATTCACATGAGAAAAAACTTTAAACAAGGAATGAAATCATAGGTTGAGTGGTCAAAATGGCCATAAACAGAATCAATAGATAAAATAGAGTGGCGTATATTCATGTATAAATAATTCTCAGTCTTCAAAACTTACATAAAAGTCATATGCATTAGTCTGAATGTATATCCAAATGCTCCCAGCTCTATATTATTCTTGAAACAAAAATCGAACCCCCAAACTATATGTTTGTCTTCCTTTTATCATTACAAAAGTAGAGTAGTTCCATAACTACCTTCTAGGTCGATCTTTGAATTAGTTACATCAATTAGTTACATGCTAACTCGAATCTTTAAAGACAATTAACCAAAAATAACAAATCGGACTCTGGGAAATTTGGCGAATTTCTGAAAAATGGGTCTCATAAACTCCTCCATATATATAGATCAAGGACACCTGTGTGAAAAATGAGAGAGGTTTTTTTTAATGAGTCCATTATGAAAAAAAACCTCTCTTGGTTTTTAAAAAATCCTCCTTAATTAATCGGAATATGTGCCTAAAATTTGTGACTAAAACAGTAAATTATTAAATATTTTAAACCCTGAAAAAATAGGCCACAAAAATCAATTCGAATCTTTCAAATGATCACACCTGTTTAAAAAATGAGGGATATTTTTTTCAATGAGACTATGGTGGAAAAAAATATCTTTTGGTTTTCTAAAATTTATCTTCATCACCTCGTAATCCGCACTCAATTGCAATGACTAAAATAGGGAAAAACATGACTATGCATCTTTTTTTCTTCTCAAAGCTTCTTATGCTACTGGCTTCTTCAAGATTTGAATCAATTGCATTTTCCACTACTTCATATTTCAATATGTACTCATGCTCATCTTCAAATGCTTTCCCTTGTTCATCATCATCAGGGTTTTTGGATTCTTCTTGTGGATCAACTTTATGAGAGCTACCTTGTCCTTAATCTTTAGCCAAATCTCTTGGATTTTTCGCTACAGGAATACTTCCACATGAAAAATTTGGCAACACACTCAACATGAAGATTAAACCTTGGATATAGGAATTAGAGCAAACTTAAAATAAGTATTTCAAAGACCTTATAAAGAAATGTAATACATAGTAAGCCACTAGGTGAAAACCTAAGAAAGAGTAAAATAAAATCAAACAATAACTATAACATATAAATTAAAAACTTCTTCTCAAAGCTTCTTATGCTACTGGCTTCTTCAGGATTTGAATCAATTGCATTTTCCACTACTTCATATTTCAATATGTACTCATGCTCATCTTCAAATGCTTTCCCTTGTTCATCATCATCAGGGTTTTTGGATTCTTCTTGTGGATCAACTTTATGAGAGCTACCTTGTCCTTAATCTTTAGCCAAATCTCTTGGATTTTTCGCTACAGGAATACTTCCACATGAAAAATTTGGCAACACACTCAACATGAAGATTAAACCTTGGATATAGGAATTAGAGCAAACTTAAAATAAGTATTTCAAAGACCTTATAAAGAAATGTAATACATAGTAAGCCACTAGGTGAAAACCTAAGAAAGAGTAAAATAAAATCAAACAATAACTATAACATATAAATTAAAAAGACAATCAAAGTCGTTAAAACTTAAAATAAAGTAAAATGAAAAGCAAATAAGGAACAAGGCATTTAAGAAAAATCACATAAGGACTAGGAACAATTTCAGTCCTAACATCTGGCTGCGGCTGGTGGATGAAAGCCTCCTTGAGAGGTTTCAATATCATGTAGACCTTCTGCCTTATTCATTGGGCGATGGAGTCATTTGTATCTTGTTCCCCAACCTGTTCCAAAACTTGTAACCTTGTTCTTCTGAATGTTAAAAACAAACTGAAACTGCTCATTCCAAACCATACTTGCACACTACAAATTGAAACCATGCTCAATATATGAGCTTATTTATTTACAAATCCCTATATTATCCAAGAAATTGACTTGCTTATGTATACAAAAATTTCCAATATAGCCATTCAACCAGATGACTAATCACATAATTTTCCTGTCCACAAGTAAATGGAAGAGTGCATAAAAACTGGAATTTTTGCGATAGGAATTTAATATGTAGGATATACATTCTGCTATGATCTACTTGTACTCCAAATGCTATAGCATTGAAAACCTTTGAAAATATTAACTTCATGTAAGTGCCCACTGGGTCTTGAAAATCATGACAAAATTTTAGTTGATTCAAGAAACATAACTGTTGCTTCAACTGCCTTATTCCCGCATTTATTTTTTCATTCTGCACTATAGAAAATGAAGCATGAAAAATATGCAATCTGTCTTCATTACTCTTTAAATTTGAAATCAAAATCTGGTTATCAAAATCATTCTTAGACATTGAAACATAGCTGTCAAATATAGGATCTGTTTCTTGATGAAAACAAAATCCTTGAGCAGAACTTGAGAACATGAAATTATGAAAGTCATTGAAGGTTAAAAATGGCAGCTGATTTTTACTATCATCAACAAGACATTGAGGAGAAACTGATACAAAAATACAATCATCCTCTACATACTCTTTCTCATGACAATCATCTCTTTTAAGAAAAGAAAAATCTGAACGATTAACTTCAAAATCTGAGAAGGAAATAAAATCTGAAGGAGATACATTAGCATACTGAGGAAAATGAAAATCCAAATCAGATTTTTCTAGTCCATATTTTTCCTTAGATTCCTCTGCATTCAAACCTACTTTTTGTTGTCCATAGATTTGTTCTTGTTTCAAATCTTCATTTCTACTTTGATCTACAAGCTTTCCACAAGCTTGTAGGTTGTCTTCAACCTCTCTAGCATTTGAGAACATCTGTTGCAAGGATGATGACTTCCTCTCTCTAAGATAAAGAACTAAATCTGATTGTTGGTGAGCTACCGCATAATATATCACAGCAACTGTTTCTGAAGGTCTGATCTCCTTGGGCATGTTGAGATAAAAACTATAAAACCTTCGATTGAATTTAGTAATATGTTCATCCTCTTCCCTTTTCATGGAAAAGGACTTAGAAAGATATTGCTCCAAAGATTTGTTCTCACCCCAATACCTCAAAAAATAATCATGTAACTCTTCCCGTGATCCAATTGAAACGGATTTTAAACTTCGAAACCAAGACCCAGCATCTCCAACTAAAGATTTCGAAAATAACCTCATGACAACATCCTCATGCATGATTTCAAAATTATCAATGAAATTATGAAAAGATCCCAAATGCTTCTCTGTTGTGATATGGTCTTCTCCAGTAAACCGAGGAAGATACTCAACAAAGTAGGAAGCATAATGATGTAAGTGAGATGGAAGCCTAAGAGATTTAAACTTCTTCTGTCTGAGTCTAGACTGAAAATATGTGGGTTGAAAATGAGGGTCAACAAGCTGTTTGCAAGTTTCAGCAGTGATGGTAGAAGGTAATAGATCAACTTTATTACCTACGAGATGACCAGAATAATCAGGCTCAGGAGATATGAGTATATGTATGTCATTTTTCTCATGGATTTCAGCAGAAGGGATAGGATCAACATCTATAACACAGGAAGAATGCAAACTTTCTTCTTCCAAAGAGGGATATATAATTGAAGGTTTGGAGTAGACAAAGCGAAGAATGATTCTTTTGACATGCAATGGGAAAGACAAAAAAGAGCTGATGAATAAGAACAAGAGTTCATGGAGGAAACTAACAAGATGATACCTAGACTTTCCATATGGCTTCTTCATTTCTTTGTCAACAAAATTATCCTTCCAGTGCAGTCTTTAATCGTGGAGTCATCAGGAAGATGATTGCAGTCTATCTCTATGTCCTTCTCGTGTCTACCATCAAGAGTCAGATCTATGTCATTGTGGTTATTCCCGGGGAAGATAATCTTCACTTCCATCCCCGGAAACGGCGCCAAAGATGTTTGTGCTAGAAATTGTCCCTAGACTACAAAGGGAATAAGCTAGTACAATCTCAAAACAATGAACAGAAAATAAAGCTTGTTTTTGTAATTTTTTGGTTTGAGAGTTTCATTTTCAAGAAGGTAATCAATCATCCAACTAATGCCAAAACTAAATCATGTAATAATATCCAAGAAATGAGATATAAAAATGTAGATAATAAACATAAACCATAAAAAATCATTTGCACTATACTGGTTCAGTCCACAACACCTGAGCATTCACATGAGAAAAAACTTTAAACAAGGAATGAAATCATAGGTTGAGTGGTCAAAATGGCCATAAACATAATCAATAGATAAAATAGAGTGGCTTATATTCATGTATAAATCAGTATCAGTCTTCAAAACTTACATAAAAGTCATATGCATCAGTCTGAATGTATATCCAAATGCTCCCAGCTCTATATTCTTCTTGAAACAAAAATCGAACCCTCAAACTATATGTTTGTCTTCCTTTTATCATTACAAAAGTAGAGTAGTTCCATAACTACCTTCTAGGTCAAGCTTTGAAGCAGTTACATCAATTAGTTACATGCTAACTCGTATCTTTAAAGACAATTAACCAAAAATAGCAAATCGGACTCTCGGAAATTTGGTGAATTTCTAAAAAATGGGTCTCATAAACACATCCATATCTCTCGATCCATGACACCTGTGCGAAAACTGAGAGAGGTTTTTTTAAATGATTTCATGATGAAAACAAACCTCTTTTTTTAAAAAAATTCCTCTCCAATTAATCGGAAGATGTGCCCAAAATTTTTGACTAAAATAGTAAATTATTAAATATTTTAAACCCTGAAAAATAGGCCACAAAGATCAATTCGAATATTTCAAATGATCACACATGTTTAAAAAATGAGGAAGGTTTTTGTGAATGAGACTGTTTTGGACAAAAACCTCTTTTGGTTTTCTAAACTTCATCTTCATCACCTCGTAATCCGCGCTCAATTTCAATGACTAAAACAGGGAAAAACGTGACTATGCATCTCTTTTTCTTCTGAGGGCTTCTTTTGCTACTGGCTTCTTCAGGATTTGAATCAATTTCCTTTTCCAATACTTCATCTTTCAATATGTTCTTGTGCTCATCTTCAAATGCTTTCCCATGTTCATCATTATCAGGGTTTTTGGATTCTTCTTGTGGATCAGCTTTATGAGAGCTACCTTGTCCTGAATCTTCAACCAAATCTCTTGGATTTTTCGCTGCAGGAATACTTCCACCTGAAAACTTTGGCAACACACTCAACATGAAGATTAAACCTTGGATATAGGAATTAGAGAAAACTTAAAATAATTACTTCGAAGACCTTATAAAGAAATTTAATACATAATAAGCCACTAGGTGAAAACCTAAGAAAGGGTAAAATAAAATCAAACAATAACTATAACATATAAATTAAAAAGACAATCAAAGCCATTAAAACTTAAAATAAAGTAAAATGAAAAGAAAATAAGGAACAAAGCATTTTAGAAAAATCACATAAGGACTAGGAACAATTTTAGTCCTCACATCTGGCTCCGGCTGGTGGATGAAAGCCTCCTTGCGAGGTTTCAAGATCATGTAGACCTTCTGCCTTATTCATTGGGCGACGGAGTCATTTGTATCTCATTCCCCAACCTGTTCCAAAACTTGTAACCCTGTTCTTCTGACTGTTAAAAACAAACTGAAACTGCTCATTCCAAACCATACTTGCACACTACAAACTGAAACCATGCTCAAGAAATGAGCTTATTTATTTACAAATCCCTATATTATCCAGTCAATTGACCTGCTTATGTATACACAAATTTTCAATATATCCATTCAACTAGATGACTAATCACATAATTTTCCCGTCCACAAGTAAATGGAAGAGTGCATAAAAACTGGAATTTTTGCGACAGGAATTTAATATGCAGCATATACATACTGCTATGATCTACTTGTACTCTGAATGCTACAGCATTGAAAACCTTTGAAAATATTAACTTCATGTAAGTGGCCACTAGGTCTTGAAAATCATGACAGAATTCTAGTTGATTCAAGAAACATAACTGTTGCATCAACTGCCTTATTCCCGCATTTATATTTTCATTGTGCACTACAGAAAATGAAGCATGAAAAATATGAAATCTATCTTCATTACTCTTTAAATTTGAAATTAAAATCTGGTTATCAAAATCATTCTTAGACATTGAAACATAGTTGTCAAATATAGGATCTGTTTCTTGATGAAAACAAAATCCTTGAGCAAAACTTGAGAACATGAAATTATGAAAGTCATTGAAGGTTAAAAATGGCAGCTCATTTTTACTATCATCAACAAGACATTGAGGAGAAACTGATACAAAAATACAATCATCCTCTACATACTCTTTCTCATGACAATCATCTCTTTTAAGAATAGAAAACTCTGATTGATTAACTTCAAAATCTGAGAAGGAAATAAAATATGAAGGAGATACATTAGCATATTGAGGAAAATGAAAATCCAAATCAGATTTTTCTAGTCCATATTTTTCCTTAGATTCCTCTGCATTCAAACCTGCTTTTTGTTGTCCATAGATCTGTTCTTGTTTCAAATCTTCATTTCTACTTTGATCTACAAGCTTTCCACAAGCTCGTAGGTTGTCTTCAACCTCTCTAGCATTTGAGAACATCTGTTGCAAGGATGATTACTTCCTCTCTTTGAGATAAATAACTAAATCTGATTGTTGATGAGCTGCCGCATAATATATCATAGCAACTTTTTCTAAAGGTCTGATCTCCCTGGGCATGCTGAGATAAAATCTATAAAACATTCGATTGAATTTAGTAATATGTTCATCCTCTTCCCTTTTCATGGAAAAGAACTCAGAAAGATATTGCTCCAAAGATTTGTTCTCACCCCAATACCTCAAAAAATCATCATGTAACTCTTCCCACGATACAATTGAAACAGCTTTTAAACTTCGAAACTAAGACATGGCATCTCCAACTAAAGAATTTGAAAATAACCTCATGACAACATCCTCATGCATGATTTCAAAATTATCAATGAAATTATGAAAAGATCCCAAATGCTTCTCTGCTGTGATATGGTCTTCTCCAGTAAACCGAGGAAGATACTCAACAAAGTAGGAAGGGTAAGGATGTAAGTGAGGTGGAAGCCTAAGAGGTTTAAACATCTTCTGTTTGAGTCTAGACTAAAAATATGTGGGTTGAAAATGAGGCTCAACAAGCTGTTTGCAAGTTTCAGCAGTGATGGTAGAAGGTAATAGATCAACTTTATTACCTACAGGATGACCAGAATAATCAGGCTCGGGAGATATGAGTATATGTATGTAATTTTTCTCATGGATTTCAGCTGAAGGGATAGGATCAACATCTATAACACAGGAAGAATGCAAAATTTCTTCTTCCAACGAGGGATATATAATTGAAGGTTCAGAGTAGACAAAGCGAAGAATGATTCTTTTGACATGCAATGGGAAAGAAAAAAAAGAGTTGATGAATGCGAACAAGAGTTCATGGAGGAAACTAACAAGATGATACATGTACTTTCCATATGGATTCTTCATTTCTCTGTCAGCAAAATTCTCCTTCCAATGGAGTCTTTAATCGTGGAGTCACCAAGTAGATGATTGCAGTTTATCTCTATGTCCTTCTCTTGTCTGCCATCAAGAGTCAGATCAATGTCGTTGTGGTTCTTTCTGGGAAAGATAATATTCACTTCCATCCCCGGAAATGGCGCCAAAGATGTTTGTGCTAGATATTGTCCCTAGACTACAAAGGGAACAAGCTAGGACAATCTCAAAACAATGAACAGAAAATAGGGCTTGTTTTTGTAATTTTTTGGTTTGAGAGTTTCATTTTCAAGAAGGTAATCAATCATCCAACTAATGCAAAAACTAAATCATGTAATAATATCCAAGAACTAAGATATAAAAATGTAAGATAATAAACATAAACCTTAAACAATCATTTGCACTGTACTGGTTTAGTCCACAACACATGAGCATTCACATGAGAAAAAACTTTAAACAAGGAATGAAATCATAGGTTGAGTGGTCAAAATGGCCATAAACAGAATCAATAGATAAAATAGAGTGGCTTATATTCATGTATAAATCAGTCTCAGTATTCAAAACTTACATAAAAGTCATATGTATCAGTATGAATGTATATCCAAATGCTCCCAGCTCTATAATCTTCTTCAAACAAAAATCGAACCCCCAAACTGTATGTTTGTCTTCCTTTTATCATTACAAAAGTAGATTAGTTCCATAACTACCTTCTAGGTCGATCTTTGAAGCAGTTACATCAATTAGTTACATGCTAACTCGAATCTTTAAAGACAATTAACCAAAAATAGCAAATCGGACTTTGGGAAATTTGGCAAATTTCTGAAAAATGGGTCTCATAAACACCTCCAGATATCTCGATCCATGACACCTGTGCAAAACCTGAGAGAGGTGTTTTTAAATGAGTCCATGATGAAAAAAAACCTCTCTTGGTTTTTTAAAATTCCTCTCCAATTAATCGTAAGATGTGCCAAAAATTTGTGACTAAAACAGTAAATTATTAAATATTTTAAACCCTAAAAAATAGGCCACAAAGATCAATTTGAATATTTCAAATGATGACACTTGTTTCAAAAATGAGGGATCTTTTTGTGAATGAGTCTATTGTGGAAAAAAAACTCTTTTTTTTTTGTAAATTTCATCTTCATCACCTCGTAATCCGTGCTCAATTGCAATGACTAAAACAAGGAAAAACATGACTATGCATCTCTTTCTCTTCTCAAAGCTTCTTTTGCTACTGGCTTCTTCAGGATTTGAATCAGTTGCATTTTCCACTACTTCATCTTTTAATATGTGCTTGTTCTCATCTTCAAATGCTTTCCCTTGTTTATCATCATCAGGGTTTTTAGATTCTTCTTGTGGATCAGCTTTATGAGAGCTACCTTGTCCTGAATCTTCAGCCAAATCTCTTGGATTTTTCGCTGCAGGAATACTTCCACATGAAAAATTTGGCAACACACTCAACATGAAGATTAAACCTTGGATATAGGAATTAGAGCAAACTTAAAATAAGTATTCCGAAGACCTTATAAAGAAATGTAATACATAATAAGCCACTAGGTGAAAACCTAAGAAAGGGTAAAATAAAATCAAACAATAACTATAACATATAAATTAAAAAGACAATCAAAGTCATTAAAACATAAAATAAAGTAAAATGAAAAGAAAATAAGGAACAAAGCATTTAAGAAAAATCAGATAAGGACTAGGAACAATTTCAGTCCTAAAATCTGGCTCCGGCTGGTGGATGAAAGCCTCCTTGCAACGTTTCAAGATCATGTAGACCTTGTGCCTTATTCATTGGGAAATGGATTCATTTGTATATCATTCCCCAACCTGTTCCAAAACTTGTAACCATGTTCTTCTGACTATTAAAAACAAACTGAAACTGCTCATTCCAAACCATACTTGCACACTACAAACTGAAACCATGCTCAAGAAATGAGCTTATTTATTTACAAATCCATATACTATCCAGGCGATTGACCTACTTATGTATGGACAAATTTCCAATATAGCCATTCAACCAGATGACTAATCACATAATTTTACCGTCCACAAGTAAATGGAAGAGTGCATAAAAACTGGAATTTTTGCGATAGGAATTTAATATGCAGGATATACATACTACTATGATCTACTTGTACTCTGAATGCTACAGCATTGAAAACCTTTGAAAATATTAACTTCATGTAAGTGGCCACTGGGTCTTGAAAATCATGACAGAATTCTAGTTGATTCAAGAAACACAACTGTTGCTTCAATTGCCTTATTCCCGCATTTATTTTTTCATTGTGCACTACAGAAAATGAAGCATCAAAAATATGCAATCTGTCTTCATTACTCTTTAAATTTGAAATCAAAATCTAGTTATCAAAATAATTCTTAGACTTTGAAACATAGCTGTCAAATATAGGATCCACTTCTTGATGAAAACAAAATCCTTGAGCAGAACTTGAGAACATGAAATTATGAAAGTCATTGAAGGTTAAAAATGGCAGTTGATTTTTACTATCATCAACAAGACATTTAGGAGCAACTGATACAAAAATACAATCATCCTCTGCATACTCTTTCTCATGACAATCATCTCTTTTAGGAATAGAAAAATCTGATCGATTAACTTCAAAATCTGAGAAGGAAATAAAATCTGAAGGACATACATTAGCATAATGAGGAAAATGAAAATCCGAATCAGATTTTTCTAGTCCATATTTTTCCTTAGATTCTTTTGCATTCAAACCTGCTTTTTTTTGTCCATATATTTGTTCTTGTTTCAAATCTTCATTTCTACTTTGATCTACAAGCTTTCCACAAGCCCGTAGGTTGTCTTCAACCTCTCTAGCATTTGAGAACATCTATTCCAAGGATGATGACTTCCTCTCTCTAAGATAAAGGACTAAATATGATTGTTGATGAGTTGCCGCATAATATATCATAGCAACTTTTTCTAAAGGTCTGATCTCTCTGGGCATGCTAAGATAAAAACTATAAAACCTTCGATTGAATTTAGTAATATGTTCATCCTCTTCCCTTTTCATGGAAAAGAACTCAGAAAGATATTTCTCCAAAGATTTTTTCTCACCCCAATACCTCAAAAAATCATCATGTAACTCTTCCCACGATCCAATTGAAATGGATTTTAAACTTCGAAACCAAGACCCGGCATCTTCAACTAAAGATTTCGAAAATAACCTCATGACAACATCCTCAAGCATGATTTCAAAATTATCAATGAAATTATGAAAAGATCCCAAATACCTCTCTGTTGTGATATGGTCTTCTCCAGTAAACCAATGAAGATACTCAACAAAGTAGGAAGGGTAAGGATGTAAGTGAGGTGGCAGCCTAAGAGGTTTAAACATGTTCTGTCTGAGTCTAGACTAAAAATAAGTGGGTTGAAAATGAGGCTCAACAAGCTGTTTGCAAGTTTCAGCAGTGATGGTAGAAGGTAATAGATCAACTTTATTACCTACAGGATGATCAGAATAATCAGGCTCGGGAGATATGAGTATATGTATGTCATTTTTCTCATGGATTTCAGCTGAAGGGATAGGATCAACATCGATAACACAAGAAGAATGCAAACTTTCTTCTTCCAAAGAGGGATATATAATTGAAGGTTCGGAGTAGACAAAGAAAAGAATGATTCTTTTGACATGCAATGGGAAAGACAAAAAAGAGCTGATGAATAAGAAAAAGAGGTCATGGAGGAAACTAACAAGATGATACCTGGACTTTCCATTTGGCTTCTTCATTTCTCTGTTAACAAAATTCTCTTTCCAGTGGAGCCTTTAATCGTGGAGTCGCCAGGCAGATGATTGCAGTATATCTCTATGTCCTTCTCTTGTATTCCATCAAGAGTTAGATCTATGTCATTGTGGTTTTTCCCGAGGAAGATAATCTTCACTTCCATCCCCGGAAATTGCGCCAAAGATGTTTGTGCTAGAAATTGTCCCTAGACTACAAAGGGAACAAGCTAGTACAACCTCAAAACAATGAACATAAAATAGGGCTTGTTTTTGTAATTTTTTGGTTTGAGAGTTTCATTTTCGAGAAGGTAATCAATCATCCAACTAATGAAAAAACTAAATCATGTAATAATATCCAAGAGCTAAGATATAAAAAATGTAAGATAATAAACATAAACCATAAACAATCGTTTGCAATGTACTGGTTCAGTCCACAACACATGAGCATTCACATGAGAAAAAACTTTAAACAAGGAATGAAATCATAGGTTGAGTGGTCAAAATGGCCATAAGCAGAATCAATAGATAAAATAGAGTGGCTTATATTCATGTATAAATCAGTCTCAGACTTCAAAACTTACATAAAAGTCATATGCATCACTTTGAATGTATATCCAAATGCTCCTAGCTCTATATTCTTCTTGAAACAAAAATCGAACCCCCAAACTATATGTTTGTCTTCCTTTTATCATTACAAAAGTAGAGTAGTTCCATAACTACCTTCTAGGTTGAGCTTTCAAAAATTTACATCAATTAGTTACATGCTAACTCGAATCTTTAAAGACAATTAACCAAAAATACCAAATCAGACTCTAGGAAATTTGGCGAATTTCTAAAAAATGGGTCTCATAACCGCCTCCATATCTCTCGATCCATGACACCTATGCGAAACCTGAGAGAGGTTTTTTTAAATGAGTCCATTATGAACACAAACCTCTCTTGGTTTTTAAAAATTCCTCTCCAATTAATCGGAATATGTGCCGAAACGTTGTGACTAAAACAGTAAATTATTAAATATTTTAAACCCTAAAAAATAGGCCACAAAGATCAATTCGAATCTTTGAAATGATGGCACGTGTTTCAAAAATTAAGGGGGGTTTTTTGAAAGAGACTATTGTGGACAAAAACCTCTTTTGGTTTTCTAAATATCATCTTCATCACCTCGTAATCCGTGCTCAATTGCAATGACTAAAACAGGGAAAAACATGACTATGCATCTTTTTTTCTTCTCGGGGCTTCTTTTGCTACTGACTTCTTCAGGATTTCAATCAGTTTCCTTTTCCACTACTTCATCTTTAAATATGTGCTTGTTCTCATCTTCAAACGCTTTTCCTTGTTCATCATCATCAGGGTTTTTGGATTCTTCTTGTGGATCAGCTTTATGAGAGCTACCTTGTCCTGAATCTTCAGCCAAATCTCTTGGGTTTTTCGCTGCAGGAATACTTCCACATGAAAACTTTGGCAACACACTCAACATGAAGATTAAACCTTGGATATAGGAATTAGAGAAAACTTAAAATAAGTATTTCGAAGACCTTATAAAGAAATGTAATACATAATAAGCCACTAGGTGAAAATCTAAGAAAGGGTAAAATAAAATCAAACAATAACTATAACATATAAATTAAAAAGACAATCAAAGTCATTAAAACATAAAATAAAGTAAAATGAAAAGCAAATAAGGAACAAAGCATTTAAGAAAAATCACATAAGGACTAGGAACAAGTTTAGTCCTGAGCCGGTGGATGAAAGCCTCCTTGCGAGGTTTCAAGATCATGTAGACCTTCTTCCTTATTCATTGCGTGATGGAGTCATTTGTATCTCATTCCCCAACCTATTCCAAAACTTGTAACCCTATTATTTTGACTGTTAAAAACAAACTGAAACTGCTCATTCCAAATCATACTTGCACACTACAAACTGAAACCATGCTCAAGAAATGAGCTTATTTATTTACAAATCCCTATATTATCCAGGCGATTGACCTACTTATGTATACACAAATTTCCAATATAGCCATTCAACCAGATGACTAATCACATAATTTTCCCGTCCACAAGTAAATGGAAGAGTGCATAAAAACTGGAATTTTTGCGACAGGAATTTAATATGCAGCATATGCATACTGCTATGATCTACTTGTTCTCCAAATGCTACAGCATTGAAAACCTTTGGAAATATTAACTTCATGTAAGTGGCCACTGGGTCTTGAAAATCATGACAGAATTCTAGTTGATTCAAGAAACATAATTGTTGCTTCAACTGCCTTATTCCCGCATTTATTTTTTCATTATGCACTACAGAAAATGAAGCTTGAAAAATATGCAATCTGTCTTCATTACCCTTGAAATTTGAAATCAAAATATGGTTATCAAAATCATTCTTAGACTTTGAAACATAGTTTTCAAATATAGGATCTGCTTCTTGATGAAAACAAAATCCTTGAGCAGAACATGAGAACATGAAATTATGAAAGTCATTGAAGTTTAAAAATGGCAACTAATTTTTACTATCATCATCAAGACATTGAGGAGCAACTGATACAAAAATACAATCATCCTCTGCATACTCTTTCTCATGACAATCATCTCTTTTAAGAATAGAAAACTCTGATCGATTAACTTCAAAATCTGAGAAGGAAATAAAATCTAAAAGAGATCCATTAGCATACTGAGGAAAATGAAAATCCAAATCAGATTTTTCTAGTCCATATTTTTCCTTAGATTCCTCTGCATTCAAACCTACTTTTTGTTGTCCATAGATTTGTTCCTGTTTCAAATCTTCATTTCTACTTTGATCTACAAGCTTTCCACAAGCTCATAGGTTGTCTTCAACCTCTCTAGCATTTGAGAACATCTGTTGCAAGGATGATGACTTCCTCTCTCTGAGATAAAGAACTAAATATGATTTATGATGAGCTACCGCATAATATATCATAGCAACTTTTTCTGAAGGTATGATCTCCCTGGGCATGTTGAGATAAAAAACTATAAAACCTTCGATTGAATTTAGTAATATTTTCATCATCTTCCCTTTTCATGGAAAATAACTCAGAATGATATTGCTCCAAAGATTTGTTCTCACCCCAATACCTCAAAAAATCATCATGTAACTCTTCCCACGATCCAATTGAAACAGCTTTTAAACTTCGAAACCAAGACCCGACATCTCCAACTAAAGATTTCGAAAATAACCTCATGACAACATCCTCATGCATGATTTCAAAATTATCAATGAAATTATGAAAAGATCCCAAATGCTTCTCTGCTATGATATGGTCTTCTCCAGTAAACCGAGGAAGATAGTGAACAAAGTAGGAAGGGTAAGGATGTAAGTGAGATGGCAGCCTTAGAGGTTTAAACATCTTATGTCTGAGTCTAGAATGAAAATTTGTGGGTTGAAAATGAGGCTCAACAAGTTGTTTGCAAGTTTTAGCAGTGATGGTAGAAGGTAATAGATCAACTCTATTACCTAGAGGATGACCAGAATAATCAGGCTCAGGAGATATGAGTATATGTATGTCATTTTTCTCATGGATTTCAGCTGAAGGGATAGGATCAACATCAATAACACAGGAAGAATGCAAACTTTCTTCTTCCAAAGAGGGATATATAATTGAAGGTTCGGAGTAGACAAAGAAAAGAATGATTCTTTTGACATGCAATGGGAAAGACAAAAAAGAGCTGATGAATCAGAACAAGAGTTCATGGAGGAAACTAACAAGATGATACCTGGACTTTCCATTTGGCTTCTTCATTTCTCTATCAGCAAAATTCTCCTTCCATTGGAGTCTTTAATCGTGGAGTCGCCAGGCAGATGATTGCAGTCTATCTCTATGTCCTTCTCTTGTCTGCCATCAAGAGTCAGATCTATGTCATTGTGGTTCTTCTCGGGGAAGATCATCTTCAGTTCTGTCCCCGGCAACGGCACCAAAGATGTTTGTGCTAGAAATTGTCCCTAGACTACAAAGGGAACAAGCTAATACAATCTCAAAACAATGAACAGAAAATAGGGCTTGTTTTTGTAATTTTTTGGTTTGAGAGTTTCATTTTCAAGAATGTAATCAATCATCCAACTAATGCAAAAACTAAATCATGTAATAATATACAAGAACTGAGATATAAAAATGTAAGATAATAAACAGAAACCATAAATAATCGTTTGCACTGTACTGGTTCAGTCCACAACACATCAGCATTCACATGAGAAAAAACTTTAAACAAGGAATGAAATCATAGGTTGAGTGGTCAAAATGGCCATAAACAGAATCAATAGATAAAATAGAGTGGCTTATATTCATGTATAAATCAATCTCAATCTTCAAAACTTACATAAAAGTCATATGCATCACTCTGAATGTATATCCAAATTCTCCCAGCTCTATATTCTTCTTGAAACAAAAATCGAACCCCCAAACTGTATGTTTGTCTTCCTTTTATCATTACAAAAGTAGAGTAGTTCCATATCTACCTTCTAGGTTGAGATTTGAAGCAGTTACATCAATTAGTTACATGCTAACTCGAATTTTTAAAGACAATTAACCAAAAATAGCAAATCAAACTCTAGGAAATTTGGCGAATTTCTGAAAAATGGGTCTCATAAACGCCTCCATATCTCTTGATCCATGACACCTGTGTGAAAACAGAGAGATGTTTTTTTAAATGAGTCCATGGTGAACAAAAACCTCTCTTGGTTTTTAAAAATTCCTCTCCAATTAATCGGAAGATGTGCCGAAAATTTGTGACTAAAACAGCAAATTATTAAATATTTTAAACCTTGAAAAATAGGCCACAAAGATCAATTCGAATCTTTCAAACGATGACACTTGTTTCAAAAATGAGGGAGTTGTTTTTTAATGAGACTATTGTGGACAAAAACCTCTTTTGGTTTTATAAAATTCATCTTCATCACCTCGTAATCCATGCTCAATTGCAATGACTAAAACAGGGAAAAACATGACTATGCATCTCTTTTTCTTCTCAGGGCTTCTTTTATTACTGGCTTCTTCAAGATTTGAATCAGTTGCCTTTTCCACTACTCCATCTTTCAATATGTGCTCGTGCTCATCTTCAAATGCTTTCCCATGTTCATCATCATCGGGGTTTTTGGATTCTTCTTGTGGATCAGCTTTATGAGAGCTACCTTGTCCTGAATCTTCAACCAAATCTCTTGGATTTTTCGCCGTAGGAATACTTCCACATGAAAACTTTGTCAACACACTCAACATGAAGATTAAACCTTGGATATAGGAATTAGAGAAAACTTAAAATAAGTATTTCGAAGACCTTATAAAGAAATGTAATACATAATAAGCCACTAAGTGAAAACCTAAGAAAGGGTAAAATAAAATCAAACAATAACTATAACATATAAATTAAAAAGACAATCAAAGTCATTAAAACTTAAAATAAAGTAAAATGAAAAGCAAATCAGGAATAAAGCATTTAAGAAAAATCACATAAGGACTAGGAACAATTTCAGTCCTAACACCTCCCATATGCCAGACTGAAGAGGCAGAACTGGAGTTACGACAGAAGGGCTCTAATACCAATATTAGGCCCGAGGAATAACTATGAGCTTTGATGATTTGCATTGAATGAGAATCATTGATTTATACAAGGTGAGGTGAACTTTGGTTTCATATTGCAAAGGTATGTTTCATTTTCTTATGACTTTTCATTTCTTTACAGCTAAAATATTTACTATAGTTTATAGAAGGAACCATAATCTCGTAGGATTAGGTTTCCAACAATTTGTTATAAGATTTCACTTGGGAAAATAGATCCATGGGAGCATTTTTCTTCTTTTTTTTAAAGCATGGGAACAGCAACCTCCCAAGGGTATATCCAACAGCCCGCAAGCCAAATATACCAGTAACTTGTGACTCAGCAGGGGCCGAGACGTCCCAAAACCCACTGGGGTGAGCCTCTATCCCAGGGGTCGCCTACCCTTCGAGCCTTGTCACAACGAGCCAATGAGCAACCCTACACCCCGTCGGTTTTGAACCTGTGACCTCCACTGAGATAACACATGTTCTTAACCATTAGGCCCACGCAGGTGCTCTCCATGTGAGCATTTTTCTACCAAACATAAGCACCAACACGTGTAGGTATTACCCCTATGCACTTTGGTTTCATATTGCAAAGGTATGTTTCATTCTCTTATGACATTTCATTTCTCTATAGCTAAAATATTTACTATAGTTTACATAATATTGTAGGATTAGGTTTCCAACAATTTGTTATAGGATTTCACTTGGGAAAATAGATCCATGAGAGCATTTTTCTACCAAACATAGGCACCAACACATGTAGGTATCACCCATATGCCGGAAAATAAAACAAGGGTTAATTTACTAGTTATGGCTAGTTGTGGCTCTAGTTTCCTCACTCAATCCCCTTATCTAAGCATCTCAACCAAGGAAATAAATTTCATCCCATTTCTTTTAAAACATCAAATTATCCCACTCATGAGCCTCTCTTTCCCCCTTATCCCTGCTCAGCAAAAGGAACTGGAACCCTTCATTGCTAAATAGTCCCTTGAGCTATCCCACTTCCCTCTAGTGCTACAACACAAACTAGCCTGCCAAGAAAACTCAGTTGTAAGGAAACAAAAATCCCAATTATAACATTTTGCAATTTTAGCTGACTACTTTCATTCATGGAAAAAAACGATGGGAATAACATATATTTCATATCAACATGCCTACTCTAACACCACTGTAGAATACCCCTTCCCTAATCATCCATAGGAGAATGAATAAATGAAATTTTACTCCAAGGTTACCTTCCCAAAAGCTTGCACAAGCTTCCCATTTGGATGAATGGTACATGCCCACCCATACACTTGGAAAATAAAAATGCATTGATCGCATAAGACAAAAGGACAATAAAGCATGGGGTGATGACACTTGCGAACCAATTATTTAGAATATTATTTATTTGAACACTCTTATTTAGAATATTATTTATTTGAACACTCTTATTTCCCTCTTATTGGTTCATTTCCCAAGGGTGCTCTTAGGAAAATATAATCATGAATGCACCTATTAATTATTTTATTATATTACATATTAATTCCAATAATAACCAAATGGTAAAATTACCACATACTTTCCATATATGTACGCACTATGCTCATATGATTATTGGAGGTATTACATTCATTGTTGCCTGGCTTCGAATAATAGATAATGAATTATCAGTACAAATGGTAAGCCAAACTCTCATAATAGGCGAAATGAAACAACATTGACCCCATCGGTTTAACACTATTTGCACACCCATAGTGTAATCATGTGTCTTTCCCTCCAGTTGTCAATCTGTGACACGTGCATCTTCATCTCTCGGTAGTGGTATATCATGGCATTAAACTCTTGCTTGCTCCCCTAATACGTTATATGGGGTTTGATTATCAAACTCTAGATAATGATTCAAATTTCATTTATTTTATTACATTAAAAAATAAAAATCATTTAACGTGAAGAGGTGATTATGTGTAATGGACTGTAATTAAATATTAAATAGATAATTGAAAATCAATAAAGGGGAAGCAGGTGAGGGATTGTTTACGACTCTAAGAAACGAATTGAAATATATTTGGG
Organism: Larix kaempferi; assembly: GCA_027924585.1. Lineage (NCBI taxonomy): Eukaryota > Viridiplantae > Streptophyta > Pinopsida > Pinales > Pinaceae > Larix > Larix kaempferi. Next base: position 358,483 of record BSBM01000262.1, read on the forward strand.
GACTTGGTATCACCACAAATAATGTGGTGGAAGCACTCATTGTTATGCAGGCCACGACACTTTTAAAGAAAAAAGTTTGTAAAGTTTTAATGATTGACAATTCCATGATAGTTGTAAGAGCCCTTTATTATTGAAGTACATCTAATATTCCTCTTTTTGGACTCTATCAACGAGCTGGAAAGGAATTTCACACAATAGAATACTACTATGTTCTTGGCAACCTCAACTTAGAGGTGGACAAGCAATCCAATATGAGGGATTGGATTCTCCTTGGAGAAGAGGTCTTAGGCATAAAAGAGGTGCAATCCAATATGAGGGTTTTCCTAGGAGAAGAGGTCTTAGGCATAAAAGAGGTACAATCCTTTATTCACCATGTATCTTTTACGGGAGGAATATTCTCAATCTAATACGTACCTTAGCATGTGGATGATGAGATGTAAGTTAAAATTTCAGTGTCAACACACCAATCCCTTTATCTACTCCTCCCACTTAAGCATGGCGATGAAAGGTACAAATGCAAGGTGATGAAAGGTATAAATCACAAGCTAGAAAAATCCTTCAAGTGGGATTAATTGGTGGAATGAAGGTTTAATGTAGGGCATGTTGGAGACATACAACATTGTTTTCTCTTAGAAGAAGAGGCTAGAAACTCATCTTGATCTATACATTGGGGTCTTGGGAAACCCTAGTCCTCGTGAGCACGCAACCATTGCACACTACCATTGTTGCAATCCTTGTTGTATCCTATGTGATATTTGAAGGACCTACAAAACGACCTAAAATAGTGTGAGAAGGATCTTGTGGAAATAAATGGAAACATGTCAGAAAGAAGGGTTTGAACGCCAATTGAAGAAAAGCAACAAGATTAGGAACCAATGTGTTATTGAAATAGAGGAGCATCTACTTATTGTGAGAGAATGGGAGCCGGAGTGCATGCCTTCACGACAGTGTTTAGGGAGAAACAAGTGCATATGGCCTCCACTATCATGTTGTTGTATACTTTGGTAAGTCACCTAGTGGACCACCACAACCTAGTTCCTACTATCATGGCATCTCCTTTGACTAGTACTCTGGACACCTTTATGGACTCTTCTTCATCTAGCCTATCTAGTACCTTTGCGGACCCTCCTACTCTCATTAGACCAATCTGCCACTCCTACTAGAGCTCCACCTAGGATAAACGCCAACAACATAAACATTGTGGCAGCAAAACATGATGACATGGCAATGCAGCTGGACCTTAATATTGAAGGGCAATCTAGACAATTTTAATATTTACTTTTACTTACAATTTTAGAGTATGTCTTTCTATTTTGTGTTTTCATTAGCCCAATATGTTTTGAAAGACACCTAAATATCTAGATCTAGATGGGATTGGACAAACAATTTCAGTTATGTTTTGAACATATTATTTTTGTAATTGAAGGCACAAGGGGAATCTCTTCAAACCTACCCCCCATCGCATAATTCTAGTTGCACGGTTTGGTCATAGCCCTTTTAATATAGCATTTTAACCATTATTATGAACAAAAAAAACAATAATTAAAATTTTATGATAAAATATCATTTGTTGTTGAGTCAACTACCTGAGGCATGGCGATCAAAACACCATATATTACAAGTTCAAATATGGTTAAGTCCTTCATGTCCCGCGAAGTTTTCATTTTATTCATTTTTTAAAGTATTTATTAATCATGAGAGAAAAGATAAATGAAATTATCCAAAAGCAAAAAATTACATGCTTTTTATCAAAATGTAACTAATGTCCCCAGGCAATGTTATTATGATTTTATGTTGTGGACAAGAAAGGCAAGACGTTTTGTAATTAGAAAAATAAAACATGACTTTCAACATATTGCAATTTTTTTTTAATAGTAATGGTTACTTGTATTTATGTCAAAAAAAGAGGATGTGGCCTAACCGGACATCCTTGAATTACATCTGATGGCTACATAGAGAGATGATTGTGTAGTGATTTTTGCATTGATCAAGAATAGAGAGTTCAATACATCTTGCAATTTTGAATCTGCTACAAAAAGATAGTCTTTCTTACTCATATATATCTTACAAAATTTGCCTAACAACATAATACATTTATAAGGCATTTACAAAAAATCAAAAAGTGAAAGACCTTGCCATTATGTCATGTCCCCAATTTTGGCTCATCCAGTACCATGGGTGAAAGGGGACAAGATCAACCCCTAAGTGAATTAAATGGTATTAATTCTATTTGCTTAGAATTAATTTTATTCAAAGTCTCACAAATTGGCAAATTTATTTATTAAAGGTAATTTTGATAAATAAAATTAATGGATAAAGAGCAAGTGGGCCAAGAGGGAACCCATGTGGAATATGTTGCCAAAATGGAGTAGGGTGTATTTTTGGAGGCAATTATACAACATGAGTTAATTAATCATTAATTAATTGATTAAATGTTGAAGTGTGAATTAATTTTGAGTTGTAATATTTGTATTAATAAATATTGGCAAGTGGTGATTGTAGCTAGGGTTTTACCCCTAGCTTGTGCCAATGAGCACCTACTAAGGAGAATGGACTCCTTAGTAGCAGTTCAATAATGATTAAATGATTAAGCTAAAACAACAATTAACAAACTACTTTAAGCATTGTATGAGACATAAACAAAAGATGTAAAAAATGGTTTTATATGAATGTTACCTTGAGTGTCAAGGTTGGTGAAGCCCTTTGCAGTGTCCAAGAGGGTGCTCCAAGCTTCAGAATGCTCCTTTCTCCTTCTCCAATGTTGGGGATGGGCCAAAGTGGCTCTCAAGGTGAAAATAGTTCAAATGATGAACCAGGGTTTCGAGAGAGATTTTGGCAGAGTAAGGGTGCTTGTGATTGTGGATATGAAATAAGGGATCTCCATCACCTATTTATAGTTTTTTGGTGGTGGAGTGCTGACCCATGGTTTTAGGAAACACATGGTTTTGGGCAGCTGTATAGGGTTTTTTCCTCCTTTTCCTCATTATTTTATATTTTTTATTCCTTTTTAGGGGATTTTTGCTATTTTTGGAGGAAAAGGGGGTTTTTTAGCCTTTTTTAGGCTATTTTGATGGTTTTGTGGCCTTTTGGAGGCATTTTAGGCCTTTTGGAGGCTTTTTAATGGGATTTTTTGGGATTTTAAGGGAAAAATGGTAGGAAAATGGACAAATGAGCCATATAATGTGGTAAATGAGCTAGTGAGCACTTTTTGGGTGTTAACAGATTGCCCCCTGATGTGCGAGGTCAGGAGCTCATCGTATGGCCGATGGACATCATAAGTCATGAATGGTTTTCCTGGGTATGGAGAGAAGAGAAGAAACAAACTGAAGCCCGGAACAACGATCCCGAACAACTGCAAGAACTAAAAGTACATAACCTCAATAATGGATGAGGAATCATCTGATCATATGGACGAGGCGGGCATACCCATGCTCGTATCAGGATATAACATAACAATAACAATGAGGTCCAAAAAATGGGGACCTGAAATATACATGACCTCAAATACTGACTGAGGAATAATCTCAATATATGGACGAGGCGGGCATACCCATGCTCGTATCAAGATACATGAACAGAACTGTGAGGCCCGAAAAAGGGGACCTGAAAGATACATAGCCACTGTGTACATCATAAGGGTCCAGAGGGGACACAAAATCTGGGACATACTGCTGAGCTGACCATGTCTGTGCTGAAAAACTGATACACTGGAATAATCAGCAGTGCTACTGAATGTGGTACCAAAGGAACTGATGAGCTGCTGGATCAGAGTGACAAGGGGTACACTCGCAATGGTACACTGGACTGGAACTGAAATGGGTACTCAAGGAAGCATATAGCTGGAGGGCTTCCGAATACAATCGCCAACGCAGCCCGGACATCCACAGGAACATAGAACTGGGCGTTCCGAAGTGACTCACCAATGTGCTAGAGTCGGGGGAAATCCGGGGTCTTCGACTAAAAACTGATGGAATATAATCCTACGCGATCCTCAACGATGCGATCAAGGTGCTGAAGTCGAGCATGTGAGGAACAACCACTCGGAGAGGCAATGATGTTTCCTCTCGGAATGATCCGTAGGCACCTACCACAGATGGTGATAAGTCCAAGGCGTAGGGACCTCTGGTCCTATCCTCTGGAATAGAGGAGCTGTCGTCGACAGAGGGAGACCTGCCCCTATCAAGGCAATGATGTTTCCTTGACAGGAGCGCGAGGTAGAAACCGAAATGTGGTAGTACTGATGGCAGGACTGATCAAACTGTGGGTGAATAACTGGGCAAGTAGAGCGGGTGGACTCAAACTTCCTTTGTTCAGAGTATGATAATGGGAATGATCTGGCAGCATATGAAACTGACTGAGGGGAAAAGGGATCATAGCTGTAATGGCTTAGGGAGGGTGATGGGTCGGAGGGAGACTCAAGCTGGTATAAAATGGCAGGAGACTGCAGAATACTCTGAACAAAGGCGACCTGATTGGGGGTGCTGCCGAGATGATAGATCAAAGTGCCATGAGGCACGGGAGGATACTTCTTCATGGGTTAAGGAACTAGAAGAAGTGTGTGGATAAAATGATATTGTCGTGTGGATGTTACGAGCCCAGGACAGTTCATGCTCGTGGTTGCTTTCAATTTTAAGGAGTCTGAAAGCGATAAGAAGACTCTGAAGTAAAGGAATGGTACTGTCGTGTGGATTTAACGAGCCCAGGACAGCGCATGCTCGTGGTTGCTTTCAATTTTAGAGAGTCTGAAAGCAAGTAAGAAGACTCCAGGGGGTTGCTTTTTCGTAGATTTAGTCTCCAAGGCCCAAAGAAGCATAAAAGGATGCAATGAAGAACTCTTCTAGCCGGTGTGACTAGAGTATTCCTTTTTCGTAATTAGTCTACCAGGTCCGGAAAAGGGTTAAACTTATACCAGATAGACGCCCTTTCAGGTACTTTAACGAGCATGAAAGGAAGCAAGATTGCTCGGCGATCTTTTCATTCTTTTAGGAGTCAGAAAAGAGCTTAACGGAAACTCCCTAAGTGCCTTTTTCGTAAAGGACTTGTCCGGCCCGAAAAAGGGATAAAATTATACCGAACAAAAGGAATGGCCAGGCAAGGAGGAAGTGTTCAATCAAGGTTGAGTAATGATGACCAAGAACGAGGGTAGGTGGGAACACTGATGGACCTCCTTGTGGGGTAGATGAGATGGTGGCAAAATAACGAGACATTTGCAGTATGACAGGAGTGAATGGCTCATGTAAAAATGTGGAACAATCCGATGGCGGCCGATGTGGCACGCAAATCGAGGCAGCAAGGTGTCGGGACACAATGTTGAAATTGTACCAAGTGAGAGCGAGAAATGATCTCAAGCATCATCACGAGCTCGGAAAAATGAATCCGGCGATATAAAGGATGTCAAAAATGGGTGACGGCCGATGTGGCACGCAAACCGAGGTGACGGGGGCATTTTGAAAAATGCCCGGAAAATCTGGAGGTGAGAGCGAGAAATGATCTCTAGCATCAGCACCAGCTCGGAAAAATGAATTCGATGATATAAAACATGTGAAAAACGGAGAACGGCCGATGTGGCACGCAAACCGAGGCGACTAGTGGCGTCTGAAAAAAAAAAAAAATACCCAAAAAATCGGGGGGTGAGAGCGAGAAATGATCTCAAGCATCGTCACGGGCACGGAGATATGAATCCGGCAGTGCAAATGGTGCGAAAAACGGAGGTCATAAGGACTCCGGAATGGTCAAAGGAAAAAATGAAATATACAAGTGAGATGTGACCTCAAAAATGGTTGAGATCACAAATGTGAAAAAGTGAGCAGGGTTAATGACCTGCCCCCATGCTATGTGCATGGGGTTTGTGATTATGGATCACAAACGTGTGGGTTTGAACAATGGGTTCATTGACTTGCTGAGATAGATGTGATGGGGTAGGGTCAAAATGATTGATCATGCCCCCTATCCCAGGGTCGAGGTAATTAATCATGCCCCTTGACGCAGAGGTGTTACTGTGGTGCTCTATAATGGCAGGGTCAAGACCAGGCATTTCGGTATAGGACCAGGCAAAGACATCACGGAATTCTCTAAAAAGGTTTATGTAGTCCTCAATCTCTTGTTTACTGCAGAATGCTCCTAAAGTGATGAGTTCAGGGGCACGTCCTGGAGCAGCAATATCAACTTGGATGACAGGTGAGATGTTGGCCATGTTACCCTCCTCAAAAGCGTCAGGAGCAGGAATAGGGTCCTTGAACCAGTCAACTTTGGTGGGGAGGAAGTCTTTGGACTCAACCGCGTATTGGGTAGCGGTGCTAGAGGAAGACACTTCTGGGATGAAATAGGAACGGTGGTGCATGTCATCCCAGGGATAATCCGGGGCAGTAAGGGCCTCAAGAATCTCCTCATCAGTACGGAAAGTTTGTGTCGTCAAGTCAGTTGACGAGGGAGTAGTGTTGGAAGAGATCATATAGATGGTATTAACCTCTCCGAAAGGTGAAGAGTCTGGGGGGTAGATCTCCTCTATGGTAGGTGGTGCCGTCTCAAGATCCAGATTGTTCATCTCATAGAGAGCCGCTCTGTAATCCGGGAGATCGGGACAATGATGTGAATAGTGCCCATAAATACCGCAGATGGCGCAGGAGTGGTTGGTACGTAGGGACTTATCTTTAGGCTTAGGAGTAGGGTTTAGTTCGACAGTTGGGATATTAGGATCGTCATCGAGCATTTGCATGTGCTTCTGCAATGCGGGTAACTGTGGGCATTGGTGAGTCGCATGGCCCAACTCGTCACACAGCGAGCATTTGGGAGGAGCACGAAACACTGGAGGGTTCTTGACTGTCTTTGGAGGTGGTACAGCAGTGTAAGGTTGAGGACCTCTGCCTCCAGTGGGTTTGGGAGTAGGAGGAGGTGTCGTGGAGGATGAAGGGGTAGAGACACCGGGAGGTGGCTGAGTGGTAGTAGCCATGGGTTGCACCGGCTGGAGGACGACATCAGGTGTCGGCGGGCGAACGGGAGGCGAAAGATACCATACAGGTAATCCCAAGGTTAACCCAGGGAGGCTAAGGGTAGCCATGACCGGGGCACTTACTACTCCCGATGGAGGGACTAGGAAGGGGATCGTATGGATCGGTGTAACACCAATGTGGCTAGGTACCAATGGTGGTTTAGGCAACAAGGGTGGTTGAGTGTTAGGTGGTAGGTTGTCGTGGGACAAGGTACATAAGTCAGAGACCTCGGGCGTAGATGACGGCGGAGGAATGGATTGAAAGGTGGAGGTCATCGGCGCGTCTGAGTAGACTCCAGGCCCCGAAGAGGAAACAAACGAGGTGGTGGCACTAGAAACAGGTTGTTCAACCATGGGGAGAACATTTTCAGGTGCCGCTGGAGCACTTGGATCATAGTAGGTGAGCTGGTCAATCTTAACCACGCGTCCTTCATGGGGGAACATCATGGTGCGAAAGACCGAAGAGGCAACCGCCCGCATGGCATACATGTAGCTGCGGCCAAGTAGAAGGTTGTAATCCAATTGGTCATTGATTACCTCTATGTCAATAAGGACTGTTTTACCACCTAACTGGACTGGAACGTTGGGCAGGAGGCCTTGGGGTTGGGCCGAACGACCGTCGTAGGCACGTAACGCAGTGGTGGACTGCTGGAGAGGAGGGGATCCTAGCTTCTGCCATACAAATGTAGACATAACGCATGTGGAAGCACCCTCATCGATGATACACCGATGGATAACAAGATTCCTAACGGAGACAGTAACTTGGAAGGCTAAGCTGGAAGGTAGGCGTGGTTCAGACTGGTCTAAATCGAACGCCATCAAATGTGAATCAGTTGGGTCAATCCCCCCAATGGCGGAAAGTAAAGTCTTGCGCTGGGAAGGGCAGTTCTTCAAGACTTCTAACGCAGACATGGCTGCGGGAGATTGGGCTAGGTCGTCTACGATGTTGTAGTTTGACGCAGCACGCACGTTAGGGTTATTGTTGATTCGGCGAAGTGGGAAACGAGGTGCTTTCGCAGCGCCGTCTATGGGAGGCGGAGGTATACGTAACGCCTGATCGGTGGGATGGGCGTTAGCAGGTTTATCCGTGGGAGTGGCTTCAGAGGTGGAGCCATATTGGTTCCGACGGGTCTGTAGGTTGACGTCAGCGGATGACATCATCAGTAAGTGGTGGGTACCTGAGTCGAACATGGGTTGATCAGGAGCAGCGTAGGTGATCTGTTGTTGTTGGGGTTGCACGTTAGCTTGAGGGGCCAACGGCTGAGTGTTCACCACGCCTTGAGTCGGTAAGGGGTTTTGCAGCACCAAAGGGGGTTGCTGAGGTTGGGGGGGGTTGGGCGGTGCTTGGGGATCCGCATGCCCTTGGCGATGGGCCTCGTCAACCCAAAGCTGCCGAGCTCGCTCCAAGTGTGGGAAAGCATGGGTGTAATGTCCATAGACCCCGCAAATAGAACAAGGGTGGTTTGTCCGCAAATTGGGGTTTTTGGCCTGCTTGGGCGGGCGATCAGGGTTGTGATTAGCGGGGGCCGCATTGTTGTTGTCAGGGGGATTAGCCGGTTGACCAGCTTGGTCTGTAGGTTGGTTGTTTCCCCGATTAAGGCCCTTGCCGCGGTTCTGTTGGCCCTGGTTACGTTGGTTATTCTGGTTTTGCTGCGGGTTTTGTTGGGCGTAAACTTGCCCTTGGGCAGCGGGTGGATTTTGAGGTTGCGCAGGTGCAGGAGCAGGCTGCGGAGGATGATATGTAGGTTGAGGCGGAGCAGGTGCAGCAACTTGAGGGGGTTGCTGATAGGACTGCGGAGCCGGTTGTGGATGTGCCGCAGGGGCTGCCTGTGGTGGATAATAAGCTGGAGGGGCTTGTGAAGGCGCAGGAGCCGGGGCAGTCTGCTGATGGTAGTAAGGCTGAGGGGCGACTGGAGGAGCATAAGCAGGAGTCGCATACCCAAAGCATTGAGGTGGACATGAGGGTCCATGGGCATGGTGATGTGTCATGGGAGCATATGAGTTAGTTGCTCCAGACTGGGAGGTAGCCCTCGACAGGTCGGGGCCAGGGGTAGGTCGTGCTATAGAAAATGGTTGGGGATGCGAAGAAACACGGCCAATGATACCATCTGCAGCGTGGGATGCCCCCGGCGCATCATGATGGGAGGACTCGCCGCGAGGGGCGTCAGGTATAATGGTATAAAGGTAACCCGATTGGGCGTAAATGAGGTCGAACTGTTGTGCCTTAAGGATGGCTTCTTCTTCAGACTGGGGTCTTTCTGAGGCCACATCCTTAGCAATAACAGGAAGAAGGGATTTGAGGAACCAATCTAGGAAGATACGGTCGTCAAGTTTGATCTTGCATAAGCTACGGCGTCGACGCCACTCATGGATGTGGTCCGTGATATGGGTAGCCGTGTTTTGTCGACAAGATAGAAGGATCTCAACGCCCGCGTCATAGCGGACAGGCAACTGGAAGAACTGCAGGAAGGTAGAGGCAAGGGAGGAAAATGTGGCGTGGGTCCCATGTGGTTGCTCAATATACCATTTGGCTGCAGAGCCAGTAAAGGTGCGCTGTAGGAGACGGAGGCGAACAGAGTCATCCACGATGGAGTTAGAGGAACACCATAGGTGGAAAGACATGATATGGTTTTGTGGGTCCTCACCGGCCTTACCCTCGAACTTAGGGATGTCAGAGGGTAGTTTGGTAGGCATATGAGGCCACATAGGGTCGTGTCGAATAGGATCGTTGGTCAATCTGGCCAGGTCAGGTAGGTTGAGGCTAGCCATGAACGGCAAACTGGAAGAAGGCTGTGACACAGTAGTGCTGTGGACCAAGTTGGGGCCAGTGCCCCCAAGTGGAGGGACAAGATGTGAGGTGGTGCCCCCAAGTGGGGGAACTGAGGTAGTGAAGGATGGTCCAGCACCACCATTGGTAGTGTGAGCCACTGATGTAGTAGGGATAGGTATTCCTGCTGTGGGAATAGGTACCGTGAGGGGAACGGTAGATGGTTGCCCCATGGAGGGCATACCCAAAACAGGTGTAGTAACTGGTGTAGTAGTGGATGTGCCACCAATGGTCCCTATGACAAATGGAGTGGAAGTCGTGCCAGCCATGGGGCTAGTAGGGGCAGTATAAATAGGGTTCTCAGACTCTTCGTCAGAATCAGAGGTAAAGTAAGGTGCGTCACTATCTGGTGACGGAGACCTACGTCGCTGACGAGTGGAGTCAAGTGACAAGGCTCTAGATCTGTGATGAGTGGTATCAACGGACAATGATCGGAATCTATGACGAGTGGTGTCAAGAGAACCGTGCTGTGGGGGCTCGCCCCTGAGGCGCCGAGAATGTCTCGGGGACTCAATGGTGACAGATGGTGTCTAGTCTCTGTGGGTTGAGGTGAGTATAAAAATAGCTCAAAAATCCTAATGCAACCGAGTGTGCAGAAGGAGAGCTAAAAAGCAAGGCACTCAGGCCAACAACCAACTCAAAACACCCACTGCAACAGCTGTGCTACAATAGGTGGAGTAACAACAAAGATGGTCAGAATACCAACAAGCAGCAGGTTTCCTAAAAAAGAAAAATGGTGGACTCACTAGACCAAAGGGAGGTAAAGGAGCATGCAAACACCTAACTACAAGTATTCTGACTCAACTAAACATATCCTCTGCAAGGTGATGAAATCCAAGTCAGACAATATGAGTAGGAAAGCCAAGTGGCTATGATATCCCCCTACCGGGAGGGACACCGGGTAGTCAATCCTAGAAGAATGGCAACTAAGATACCCCGTTCATGACACGTCCAGAAAGGTGAATCTGCCGTTTAGTTCGTTGACCGCAATACCCCTATACAGGGATATCCCGCGAACCGCGAAAGGTAGCCCTTCGGTTACTGAATGGAGTGCGGTATTCCACTCAGGCCTCCGGAACCAGTCTCCCGACTTCAACCCTCCTAAGGGAGAGGCCCTCTGATAAACTGGTCGTGACCGTGCCAAAAAGTACTAGGGGATTTTGGTTCCCTAGTTGGACAACAACTATGTCTCAAGTGAAATAACCAAGGGGTGTTATTGGAAGCCTATCCCCCTGATCCTACCTAACTACAATGATTCTTTTGTGTTCCCCAAGTGGGGTTAGAATGTTGGTTTAGTTAGGTACTTTTTAAGGCTCACTTGATTTTATGTGACAGAGTGTGTGCTCGTGAGGTGTTGAACCCAAAAATAGAAGTGCCACCAGGGAGGGAAACTTCCAATCTATCAATAATGCTGAAATTGATTTTTTTAACTTGCAAAATTTTCTGAAATAAAAATACTGAAATTTTAAAAAGATTCTGTAAAAGGAACAGAAATTATGTTGCAGAAAGGCTGTAAGGAAGTGGGCTGCAGGTGGGACAGAGGGCTGTTCAAATGCAGAAAATATTGCAGCAAGAGGGGCTGGGCTCAAAACAGGAAAAGAGCAGAAATCAGACCGCAGGTCTGTGGCAGATCAGAACAGGCCGACCGCGGGTTTGAGGGAAACAGCGGCGGTCAGGTCGCGGCTATCGGGCCAACAGAGGCAGTCGGGTCGCGGCTAACAGGGGAAAAGGCACAGTCGGGTCGCGGCTATCGGGCCAACAGTGGCAGTCGGGACGCAGGAAAAATGGAAAAAGACACAGTCGGGTCGCGGCAAAAAGGCTAACAAGCGCAGTCGGGACGCCCGAAAGAGGCAGAAAGCCACAGTCGGGACGCGTGAAAAAGGCCGAAAGGCGCAGTCAGATCGCGGCAAACAGGCTGATTAGCCACGGTCGGATCGCAGGTAACAGACTTGAATCCGCCGGCAGGGCGTCGGAAGCAGTCTGAGAGCCGCGGTCGGATCGCAGGTAAAGGCCTGAAAGGCGCGGTCGGGACGCGACTGCAGAGGGAAAAAACGCGGTATGCGGCGGCCGAAAGGGACAGCCGAAAGGAAAAATTTTAAAAACGGAAACCAGAAATTCGAAAACTAGGGGAGTCGCCAAAACTGTAGCTAGGGTTTTACCCCTAGCTTGTGCCAATGAGCACCTACTAAGGAGAATGGACTCCTTAGTAGCAGTTCAATAATGATTAAATGATTAAGCTAAAACAACAATTAACAAACTACTTTAAGCATTGTATGAGACATAAACAAAAGATGTAAAAAATGGTTTTATATGAATGTTACCTTGAGTGTCAAGGTTGGTGAAGCCCTTTGCAGTGTCCAAGAGGGTGCTCCAAGCTTCAGAATGCTCCTTTCTCCTTCTCCAATGTTGGGGATGGGCCAAAGTGGCTCTCAAGGTGAAAATAGTTCAAATGATGAACCAGGGTTTCGAGAGAGATTTTGGCAGAGTAAGGGTGCTTGTGATTGTGGATATGAAATAAGGGATCTCCATCACCTATTTATAGTTTTTTGGTGGTGGAGTGCTGACCCATGGTTTTAGGAAACACATGGTTTTGGGCAGCTGTATAGGGTTTTTTCCTCCTTTTCCTCATTATTTTATATTTTTTATTCCTTTTTAGGGGATTTTTGCTATTTTTGGAGGAAAAGGGGGTTTTTTAGCCTTTTTTAGGCTATTTTGATGGTTTTGTGGCCTTTTGGAGGCTTTTTAATGGGATTTTTTGGGATTTTAAGGGAAAAATGGTAGGAAAATGGACAAATGAGCCATATAATGTGGTAAATGAGCTAGTGAGCACTTTTTGGGTGTTAACAGTGATGATAAGGTTGGAGGAACTACTTGGAGAAGAAGTCAAGTAAACACTAGAGTCCAAAAATGTTTCCAAAATGAAGAAAAGAGGCTTATTTCAGGAAAAGCAACATAAATCCAATAAAAGCAGGAAAGTTGGAAAAGCAGGAAAGTTTTGAAAGTAGAAAAGTTTACAAAAGGAAGGAAAATCATAAAAAGTGGAAAGAAAGAAAGGCAAAGCAAGGAAAGTATGTCCACTCATGGGTGACCTATTCTCACAAGTCACCAAGCCATGTAACTTACTCAACAGGTCAACATGAATTCTATAAAATAATGAGTCCAACTCCATTTCACATCTTTTGTTAGTTTGAGAAATTTTATGAATGCATTTGTGCATCCAAGGCTTGGGAGGTGTGCCCCTAGTCAAGCATGGGAGATGTGCCCCAGCTTTCTATGAGAAGATGATGGAATCCATCCATTATCACTGTGTTTATTTGCAGGTACTAAAGCTGACCAGGTCGAATTTCAAGTTCATAATAATCTTTACCAAAGTCATAGATCGAATCCTTCTTCTCTCTTCTATTCTACAGCTAGTTTCCTATGTGCAAGAGGAGAGACACTTCTATCACCTTATGAGAGGAATATTGGAATATTTATGATGTAATAACAGAGTATGTAATTTTTAGATATCAATCACTTCAATACAAATTATAGAACTCTAATTTCTTCTCCAATTTATGCACCCCTTTTAGATTTAGCTAGAATTTGACTAGCTTTCAATGAATTATTCATAAGTCAAAGAGTAAAAGTCCAAATCAAGTCATTGCTATTCCTGGAGTTAGAAAATATATCACATGACATGTTCCAACCTTTTTTTCAGAAATTTTATTGCATTTGAGCATTGTTTTGGAGTCCAAAAGTCAAGCTAGTTGAGCTGTCCAGAATTGTCATTTTACTAGGTATGCTATAAGACTTGCTCATATCTCTTTGAAACTTTCTGGAATGATGTATTAATGTTTAATGAATTTTATTAAATGATATTTAACCTCTGTAATCTCATAAACACCCATCTCCAGTCTCCAATTAAATACTTCACCCATACTAGTCTGCATATGCTGATAACCCCAGGAGCATTGGAGTAGAGTTCAGCCAGGATGTTCTTGAAACATAAATGGTCCCAGTGCATTGTGCAAAGGTATAAAATCATATTAGAACCTTCCATCCATCCATAGCCTTTGTACTTTCCCATCTCCAGCAATTCTAGCTTCCTTAGCCATTGTTTTGATCAAATTTGAGAAGCCTAGAGTTTTTGTATCACTTGTATAAGTTGGTACATTAAAGTGGTACCTCCATGAACACAAATATAATTTTATTAATCCTTCCCAACTCCCTGATCTAGTTTGTATATGCGGATGTACCCAGGAAGCCTTGTTGTAGACTTCAGCAGTGCCGATGTTCGAAGCATAAATGGTCTCCGTGCTTTGTACAAAGGATCCTAAACTTTTTCTTTCTGTATAACTTGTTGCTGCACACTCTCCCATGTAAATTCCAGAACCTAAAGTCACCCCTGCCATACTTTATCAGTTCCCTTGCACACCTCACTTACATCCTGCTCACTGTAAAGAAATTGTCTAAAAATTACTAGTGAAAATCCTGATAAATTCGACAGTTGGAGTTAGTATTCTGGCCCATTCTTGGCTGGGATATTACAGTGGTATCAAAGCACTTTCCTTGGCTCAGCTTGTGGAAAGTAACTGTCAATGGAAAGGTAGCTTAGCACTATCTTCAAGTTGCATTTGTGGAATTAGTTCCATTCATGGAAGATTTAGAGTTTGAGTTGCATGAAGAAGAAGATTATTTTTATGAAGAGTATGATGATTATGATGAGCAGTATGAAGAATATTGCAGACAGTATGAGGAAGATAATTTCCAAGAAATACATTCCACAAGCATCTCCCATCATATCATTATTGGAAGAAGAGACTATGGTTATTCTGATAGCCATATTCAGGAAAAAATTGCATGTTCCACAATCAAAGGTCAACCTTCTATGGAAGAGATAATAAAAGATATGAAAGATTTATTGGATGCATGTGACTTCACAAGAATTATTGGATCCTCTTCAAGAAGAGCCTCCAAGAATGTTCATCCTAATACAACCAGGGAGAAGCAAGACCCAAAAACCAATCATGAGATTGTTGACAAAATGGAAGAAGAATCTACTGCAAGATTCTATGCTGGGGATCTCAAGATCACTTCAGAAGAGATTGGTAAGCTTAATGATGGTGAGACATATTTTGGATCGGATCCAATAGAAGAACCTAAATCAGATTCAAAGTCACCACTTGAGCTTCATAGTGAGGCAGAAATTGACCACACATCAGTTAGATGTGAACTAGTAGAATAGGTGGTAGAACTAGGCACCATAACCCCACCCATTGAAGAGATAAGCATGATGCCAAGGTATGGACCACATTCAGATTTGTGTACAAGTTTTTATAATGATGATGT
This sequence comes from Larix kaempferi, assembly GCA_027924585.1. Taxonomy (NCBI): domain Eukaryota; kingdom Viridiplantae; phylum Streptophyta; class Pinopsida; order Pinales; family Pinaceae; genus Larix; species Larix kaempferi. The sequence continues at coordinate 373,629 of BSBM01000262.1, forward strand.
TTCAGCCACATCAGAGGATGATTATTGCATAAGGGATTCCCTGGATGCTAAGTCTTGCATCCTTAGTGATAAGGGTGAATGCAGTAACAGGACTGAATCACTAGAAAGGTGTTTACAGGATGCCCACATGGTTGGAAGAGAACCTATTGAGGAATTTTTTAAGTGTGAGGAAGCATCTAATGATGTGTATTCTCATATATATGTGAGAGAAATGGAATTACCCATTGGTGATGGTGTTGTGGATGCAAGATCCATGGATAAAGAAGAAGGTCTTGCAACAACAGAAATTGAAAATGAGAGATTGGTGGAAGGCCAAACCACCAACACACCATCACAAGGAGGAGAAAACATAACACATGGGAATTTTTTCAATTCTGAATTTTATATGCCTATGTATCAGCATGATGGGGCAGCCACTTCAGAGGAGAATATGAGCTTGGTTGAACCCCCAGGGGTTGAGACTCCTGAATTAAGGAGGGCTGAAAATTGGAGAGAAAGATTTACTGGTGCACCAGAGATGAATGAGCAACCCAGTTGCAGCCAAAGATCTGATATTCATGATCTGAAATATGAATATCTTGCAGCCCCAAAATATGGATTAGCTTTCATAACTTCAACAGAATCAACTGAAGTTGATCTTAGGAAGATAGAAGAAGAGAAGGTTCATCTGCCAGAACCTCATTTCCTTGAAGGGACCCTCAATGACACCCATGCCTTAATGAATAACCTCTGTTGGAATTTGGGGGAGCAGTCTTCCATGAGAGACATGGAAGAGTTTTAGAAAGCCATAGCAAGCATAAAAGGTAAATTCTTGAACCTGCTTTCTGATAGAGATAGTTTGTTGGAGCTTGTAGAATTGTTTCATGGAACATCCTTGAGGGATGATGAAGAGATCAGCAAGCTCAATGATGAATTAATGGCCACCTAAGATTCTTTGAGAAGCACTCAAAGTGCCCTCCAAGAATCCAAGACAGAAATATTGCAGCTTCATGAAAAGTTGCAAAGATCCCCCGTACCCTCCTACTCACCATTCAGTAAACTTCATTTGGCTGAAAGAATTCTTGATCATAGGGAGGAACCTCATGATATGGTGGATCATGAGGATCATTCATTTTTATATGTGCTTGAAGAGTGTGCAGAACAGTTTGATGAGAACCAAGCACTTGAATTTTTTCCAAGGGAACTTGAGTTGTTCCTTGAAGACATACACTCTCCCATGGAAGAGTGGGATGAGAACACCCAATTTGGGCCAGCCAATAATGGAGAAGTTGCATCCATAAGTCTGATCACTGAAGGTTGCATACATGCAAAGAAGGTTCACAGTTCTTTCCCACATGTCCTAGATTCAGCAACTCCAATGGGGAATGAACAGTGGGTGAAGAAATTCTTCTGGTTTGTGTCACATGTAAGACAGGAGGATCATGATCTGTCCCCATGGGAGATACATCCTATTGCAGAAGAGATGGCTGATTATAGATCATATAAATAAGCAAGTAAGATCTCTAACTCATCCACTGGATGGATGAATATAGGCATCACTGAAATGAAAAATATGGAAGGTAAAAAGTTCACTTGTTTCTGCAATAAATTTGTTGTTATAACCGACATTGTCTTGCATTGTGAGCAGCAACAAAGATGTATTTTGCAGCCATTTGATGTCACTCATCCACATATGGATTGGGTGAAATATTACCTGACAAGCATGAAATATCCTTGCAAAAATGTTTCTGCTTATGGTCAAGGGAAGGCAGCTAAGCAGGCAAGTTGCTAAGATAAATTAATGATTACTTGCAGAAGTTGGCCTATGTAGAGGGAATCCACATGCTTGGAGGTATGCTTGCATTTTTTCTCCAATGGCAGAGAGTTGATCCATTGGATGTCTTCACTTGAAGAAGCATTTTTCTCTCTACTTGGTTTGGTTGGCAGTAATGTCCTTTCAGTTATTCCCCGGATGAAAAGGCACATGTTTGATGATAGATTCTTTAAATTGATTCTGAAGATTGGAAAAAGGCAGCTGATACTTTGGGATCCTAGCATTCATGGGAGTGACGGATTGCCAAAGGTGACCGAAAATTTTTGGTCATTGCAGGAGAAACAGTGGGATCCAGGAATTCTACTCAACTTATCCTAACTGGGTTGAAAATTTTGTCCATTGCTGGTTAATTGCAGAAATACATTACAGTGCAGTTTTTCTTTTCTTCCATAGTCGTTTTTTTGAAGGCTCAAGTTTAATTTTCATACTTTTCAGTGGATGGGGACATTTATAACCAGAGTGGTGCAACAGAATCTTGGTGGAGTCCTGACATTGCTTGAGGACAAGCAATCTTGGGAAGGGAGGACTGTCATGTCCCCAATTTTGGCTCATCCAGTACCATGGGTGAAAGGGGACAAGATCAACCCCTAAGTGAATTAAATGGTATTAATTCTATTTGCTTAGAATTAATTTTATTCAAAGTCTCATAAATTGGAAAATTTATTTATTAAAGGTAATTTTGATAAATAAAATTAATGGATAAATAGCAAGTGGGCCAAGAGGGAACCCATGTGGAATATGTTGCCAAAATGGAGTAGGGTGTATTTTTGGAGGCAATTATACAACAGGAGTTAATTAATCATTAATTAATTGATTAAATGTTGAAGTGTGAATTAATTCTGAGTTGTAATATTTGTATTAATAAATATTGCTCATAAATATTGGCAAGTGGTGATGATAAGGTTGGAGGAATTACTTGGAGTAGAAGTCAAGTAAACACTAGGTTCCAAAAATGTTGCCAAAATGGAGAAAAGAGGCTTATTTCAGGAAAAGCAGCATAAATCCAGGAAAAGCAGGAAAGTTGGAAAAGCAAGAAAGTTTTGAAAGTAGGAAAGTTTACAAAAGGAAGGAAAATCAGCAAAAGTGGAAAGAAAGAAAAGCAAAGCAAGGAAAGTATGTCCACTCATGGGTGACCTATTCTCACAGGTCACTAAGCCATGTAACTTACTCAACAGGTCAACATAAATTCTATAAAAGAATGATTCCAACTCCATTTCACATCTTTTGTTAGTTTGAGAAATTTTATGAATGCATTTATGCATCCAAGGCTTGGGAGGTGTGCCCCTAGTCAAGCATGGGAGATGTGCCCCATCTTTCTATGAGAGGATGATGGAATCCAGCCATTATCACTGAATTTATTTGCAGGTACTGAAGCTGACCAGTTCGAATTTCAAGTTCAAAATAATCTTCACCAAAGTCATAGATCGAATCCTTCTTCTCTCTTCTATTCTACAGCTAGTTTCCTATGTGCAAGAGGAGAGACACTTCTATCACCTTATGAGAGGAATATTGGAATATTTATGATGTAATAACAGAGTATGTAATGTTCATATATCAATCACTTCAATACAAATTACAGAACTCTGATTTCTTCTCCAATTTATGCACCCCTTCTAGATTTAGCTAGAATTTGACTAGCTTTCAATGAATGATTCATAAGTCAAAGAGTAAAAGTCCAAATCAAGTCATTAATATTCCTAGAGTTATATAATATATCACATGACATTATCCAACCTATGTTTCAGAAATTTTATTGCATTTGAGCATTGTTTTGGAGTCCAAAAGTCGAGCTAATTAAGCTGTCCAAAATTGTCATTTTACTAGTTATGCTATAATACTTGATCAGATCTCTTTGAAACTTTCTAGAATGACGTATTAATGTTTAATGACTATTATTAAATGATATTTAACCTCTGTAATCTCATAAACACCCATCTCCAGTCTCCAATTAAATATGTCACCCATACTAGTCTGCATATGCTGAGAACCCCAGGAGCATTGGAGTAGAGTTCAATCGGGATGTTCTTGAAACATAAATGGTCTCAGTGCATTGTGCAAAGGTATAAAATCATATCAGAACCTTCCATGCATCCATATCCTTTGTACTTGCCCATCTCCAGCAATTCTAGCTTCCTTAGCCATTGTTTTGATCAAATTTGAGAAGCCTAGAGTTTTTGTATCACTTGTATAAGTTGGTACATTAAAGTGGTACCTCCATGAACACAAATATAATTTTATTAATCCTTCCCAACTCCCTGATCTAGTTTGTATATGCGGATGTACCCAGGAAGCCTTGTTGTAGACTTCGGCGGTGCCAGTGTTCGAAGCATAAATGGTCTCCGTGCTTTGTACAAAGGATCCTAAAAATTTTCTTTTTGTATAACTTGATGCTGCACACTCTCCCATGTAAATTTCAGAACCTAAAGTCACCCCTACCATACTTTATCAGTTCCCTTGTACACCTCACTTACATCCTACTCACCGTAAAGAAATTGTCTAAAAATTACTAGTGAAAATCCTGATAAATTCGACAGTTGGAGTTAGTATTCTGGCCAATTCTTGGCTGGGATATTACACATTACATGCCCTTTCCCAATAGGGAGTTTTGAGGTCAAAAATGGGCCTCAAAACAAAAACTGTACCATAAGAATTCACTTTATAAGAACCAATAGGATTTAAGATGATGATTTCAACGATAAGGGTAAAATTTGTAAAAAAATTGGAGGGAAAAAACAAAAAACTACTTGTTCTTATTGTATTGTTGACATATCTCCTTAACGATTTACCCAAATTTCATGTTTGGGCACTCGTTGGATGCAAATTTTAATTCCGCATCCAACCCATACCCACACTGCATACTTCCGAGGTGCATACGTTTTTTATTGAAATTTTCATTTTTTCATGTCGTGGGCGCCTCAGAAGTATGCAGTGTGGGTATGGGTTGGATGCGGAATTAAAATCTACATCCAACGAGTGCTCAAATATGAAATTTGGGTAAACCGTTAAGGAGATATGTCAAAAATATGATAAGAAAAAAGTAGTTTTTTTCTTTTTCCCCTCTAAAATTTAGAACTCTTATTTTATTATTATAACTCTTATTTTATTATTTCCCTTAAGAGGCCCATTTTAGACCTCAAAAATCCCCTAATTTCAGGAGTTCCTAATGGAATTATTTATCTTTAAATCATTGTTCATTGCCACATTTTGTCTTCATCTGATCTTCCTATGGAGGACTGTCAGAATTTTCTTTAAAATTAACTTGCACAAGATTGCCAGACTTTGTGAAATCATTCACACCCTAATTCTGCATAGCATTCCTTAGGACTTTGTTTTCTTCTTCACAAATCAAAGCTTTTCCTTTTAGTTGTTCTATCTCAACTTCTACCATTACAAGCTTTGCTTGAAAACTGACTATCTAAACATCTTGCATTTGAAACTAATATTGAGAAATTGCAATATCTCTACTAATATTGGCCTTTAAATCTTGAAGTTGCTTCTCCAACCCGATGCAAGTTCGAACTAAAAACTCTTGGTCATTTCCATTCCTTCCTTCCTCATCCCTAGGGACCATATTTGTTGGCTCGTCAAGTTTTTTCATGGTATTCCACTTAGGTCAATTGTTTTGTACTCCAGAAACTACAAATTTATGTTGAAGATGGAATCTACTGCCCAAGGAAAACTCTAGTCTAAGATTATGTGTCCAGTTTCTGCTAAGAAAGCAGGTCTTGCAAATAATTATCAACAATACCACTTCCCTCCATGTTGTAGCATAACACACGAAAAACTACCATAAAACCTATTTTCAACATTCCAATGACTAAACAATCACAAATTAATCACACTGAGATTGCTAGTAGAGTAATGAGTTTGAGGATGATTGTTATTCCTTACCCGAACTTGGTTTAATCTCTTTACAACCCTCACTTGATGAAGATAATGTTGCATCCCTTGAAATTCCTCCAGTTGATAGATATACCTCTAAGTGTGCTTAGAATTTTTTGAGTAGCCACCTCTATAAATATTGAAGGCCTAAAAAAGATAATTGACTTTGTCAAACATTTCTCCAAAGTCCCAATCAATGATAGCATGCCCCAGAAAAGAGAATTTATCCTCACAAGTATAATAACACAGGTGCACCAGATACCGAGCGAAAAATCGAACTTAAGAAACCTCCCTTCACATACAAAGAATCATGAACCTTGTTTACATATAATGCATAATGAAACTTGTAATAATTTCCAGTTACATCGTTGATCAGAGTTTGCTACCAACCATCAAATATTGTCATCGTGACTATTGAACTAGGCGAAGCGTATCCTCTTCTCTCATGATCGATCCTTCATACCAAATTAATTTCTCTAATGCTCATTAAATCAACATGATTTAATTCCTTAATTGTGCTCTGATGCATTATCTTTTTTTTCCACCTATAGTCCTTTTCCCGCTTGTAATTTAATTTGGTGATAGTCCCTAAGTTTGGTTTTTGGTCCATAGTTTTGAATAAGTTGTGCATCATCGACAATGGATTTATGGAATGTTACAGTAACCTACATATTCCCCACAAATTAGAAGTTTACCTTGGCCAAGATTACATGCCACATTTGTTGCCTGTCTGCTTGAAAGTTCAATTCTCTAAGTACATGCAATGCATTGACCACTTCGAAATATGTTAGCATTTGAGAAATTCTCCACATTATTTTTCTTAGAGGCCCATCCCTTCGAGCATTCTTAGAGACTAGATATTAGACAATTATCATTGAATCTCCCACTTAAAGACCTTATATTTATTTTTTGGATTGGGTTAAAACTTTCCATAGAGCCAAGGCTTCCACAAGATTATTTGACATCTCCCACAGTCCCCACGAGAAGTATTGCTTCTACTTTCCTCCAAGTTCAAACAACACCCCCCCAAACACACACACCTTCCAACCCTGGATTACTTTTGGAAGCGCCATCAAAAAACAATATATGATAGTTTTTATTTTAAATCCAGTCAAACAACTTTCAAGGTTTTATCCTCAATAACCAATTTGTCTTTGCCTTTGCACATGATATTGGTATTGCTATGACCAGATTTGTCTAACAGACGCTGTATCCATAATATTTCTTTTTTATTCGGGTTATCGCTCCTTTGATTAAACCGACATTTAACTTTCAGATATTCCTGCATGAAATCCCAAGCATGTCCTGCTATTTTCCTAGCTCAAATATTTTGATTTTTAAGGATATAGATATTTCTAGCAAGCCAAATCCTCCATATGATGAAATATGGCAAACCTTTCCATATCTTCTTCAGTAAAAGCTTGTTGACAAATTTTTTGTGACATTTTTTATGCCAGATAACAAAAGCTTCTCTCCAATTTCTAGGAGTAACTTGGTTTCTGCAAACTCCTTCAAAACTTCTTCTCCGTACTTCAACAGCAAATTCACACTCCAAGAAAAAACGTTGCTCACTTTATTCAACATGCTTACATAAGGGACACCGATAGGGTCCTTGCATACCTCTTCTATGAATATTATCAAAATTTAAAATCTTTTCATGGCATAGAACCCAAGTGAAGAGTTTTATTTTTGGAATGACGTCTCTGTATTATTTTCCAAATTCTATTTCTTGGAAAAGCACTACTATCAATACTCTAATGTACATATCCTTCCTTGACTAAATGATTACAGCATTTTGGCGCCCATTTCCTCTTATTTTTGTCTTTTAATTTAGTAGGTGTTAATCCACTTAAAGATATTTTCATAGTTTGCCATTGTTGATTTAGATCTCCCACAAAATTTAAAGTTTTCCAATTTTCTCATCTCCCTTTTTGGTCCCAATCAGAGACATCTGCTAAAAATTGGAATTGATTTTCTTTCATCCAATTTTGTAGCTTACTCAAATCAATGTTAGTTCTTAATTCCTTTCTCCCAAGAATTTTGTCATCATGTATTCTTATACTACGCCCATTTCCCGGCATCCAAGAGGATTTATTTTTTACTATATTAATTGAGGCTTTGCATAAACTCCATATCGTTGTACAAAATTTTGGAAATAGCGATCAAAGATCCTACTACGGACTAAGGTTGAGTATTTTTTGACGAGATCACTCTTCCACCAAGTTGATTCTCCTATAGAAATATTCCAAATAATTTTGGCTCCTAGAGATTTGTTTAACATGCTAGTCTCCCGGATAGCTAAGCCTCCTTTATTTAAAGGTGCCACTGTTAGAATTTTATATGCAATAACATAAAGGATCACTGAAAGATAAACAAGCACAGCATAGACAATAGTACACAACAATATATCCTAGGAAACCCTCGTGGGGTAGAAAACCTATCAAAACTTCTTCAGTATATAGATTTGTCAGAAATTACAATGCCATCCTCGTGCAATAACCCAAAACAAGAAGTTCAAAATCAATTACTCTCCTTGACTCTATCTCTCTACTCATGAGAAATTACTGAGTGATTGAGGTGACCAAATGAGGAGGGAGAGCCTCTTATTTATACTAATTAGTGGCTTGACATTTTTTCCTAAGAGGGCCAACTTGACCTCTCAAACAGGCCTGACTTGTCAATTACACAATAAAATATTCTTTTATGGATTCTTCTAGGACGACACAACAATTAGGGTTTACATTGACTCTTTCAATGACTTTTACATGATCAAATACAACATCAATAATTCATGAAGGAAGTAGAATACAAGTAATACAAATAAACCACTAAGAATATCTTCTGAAGTTACATTCTTCAACACTCCCTCTTAACAAGGTATTCTTCTATGTCATTGTCTCCATCATCATCTAGTTGTTGCACTTCTGTACTCTGACCATTGGCTTCTGACATCTCTCAAATCTATACATCACTTGAAGTTTTGGACCATCAAATAATTTGGTGGGTCCATGCCAGGAGCGTACATTACATCGCACACAGCGACCACCTGCGTTACCTCACCCCGTATCATAAACCGAGCAAGCTATGTGGTGGGTCCAGTCCAGGAGAGTACATTACGTTGCATATCACAACCACTTGCGTTACCTCACCACATTTCCAAATCATCTCATGAGTGTATCCTAGGAGACTCAATTATGTCACATAACCCTTGACTACCTGCTACCATGTCACATATCAACATCGGTACAACACAATCTTGTGAGTGTATCCTAGGAGACGTCATTATGTCACATAACCCATGACTACCTGCTACCACGTAACCCCATGTGGAGAACATCCCAGGTCCGAAACCTATTTCTTCACACATGTGTGTTGTCCAACATAGCACTGCAGTCATGAGACTCAATTACGTCACACACAATGACTACCTACTGCATCCTTTGGGGTGTAGTCCAGGAGACTCAATTATGTCACATGCCCCATGGCTACCCGCTACAACCCCGTGAGTGTAGTCCAGGAGACTCAATTACGTCACATAACCCGTGACTACCCACAACAACTCAAATCTCAAGTGAAGACGCTTAGGAAACTCAATTACGTCACATGACCTGTGACTACCTACGTCTCACACATGCTATGTTACTCATCACTCCCTCTTGATCTGTACCACCCCAAGCTTCTCCCTAAAGTACTCAAACTTCACTCTTGACATAGACTTGGTCAACAAATTAGCTATCTACTCCTATGTCACTATATATTGGAGCCTCACTGCTCCCTTCTACACCATATCCCGGATATAGTGATACCTAATATCATTGTGCTTCGAGAAACACTGGGTTCTCAGAAAACTTCACACAGCTCTGGTTGTCACAAAAAACATGTCTCCTCTAACTCAAGATCGAACAAACCTGCAAGCAACTTCCAAAGCCACATTGCCTTGCAGCTTGCTGAACAATATGCCATATACTCTACTTGGGTTGTACTAAGTGCCACACTCGTTTGCTTCCTACTGAACCAATAAGATCATACTAGATCCCAAACTAAAGCAGCACCCTAATGTGCTCTTTCTATCTGTGACACTACCGTCCCAATCTACATCAACATAACCCTACAGGTTAATCATCGGATATGATGCATATCTGAGGCCATAATCAACCGTCAACTAGGTGAACTCGTATCATCTCTACCATATACTGACTCAGAGTGTTCACCACAAAGCATAAATATGGCCTCGTGTTCGTTAAGTACATCAACGAACCAATCATTTGCCTGTATATCGCGGCATCCACCAATTCTAAAGAAGTGTCACACAGCAACTTCAGATTTGATGCCATAGGTGTGGCCATAGCCTTACAATTCATCATCCCAAATCTCTTCAGGATATCTACTACATATTTTCCCTAACTCGAGAAAATTTCCTCTGGATTCTACCACACCTCAACACCCAAAAAATAGTGCATCATACCCAAGTATTTCATCTCAAATTCTGGGGCAAGCTTCCTCTTCATTTCTACTATGAGATTCTCGTCACTTGTTAGAAACAGATCATCTACATACAAGAGTAGCATCACTGGATTTCCCTCTTCAACCTTGTAGTAAATGTTGGAATCTGCTTTACTCTTGGTAAATCCCAAGCTCATCAGAAATCCATCAATCCTAATGTACCACGTCCTAGGTGCCTATTTCAAACCATACGAGACCTTCTTCAATCTGCACACATGCGGCTTCTTGTCATGTGTCTCAAATCCTAGTGGTTGCTCGAAATTCACTTCCTCCTCTACTATGCAATTCAGGAAGGTAGTCTTCACATCCATCTGGTGTGCCTTCCACTTCATCACTGCGGTTTATAGAAAGTATAGATCTGATTGAATTGTATCTATCCACGGGAGAAAATGTCTCCTCATAATCTATGCCTCCTTTCTGGTAGAATCCTTGAGCCACAAATCTTGCCTTGCATTTCTTGATACTTTCGTCTATTGCATGCTTTATCTTGTAGATCCATTTGGAAGACACTATTGAATTCCCTTCTAGTATCAGAACCGCATCCCATACATCATTCTTCATGATCGAATGATACTCCTCGATCAGAGCATCCTTCCATACTTTCTTTTCTGTTGCTTCTTCATAACTTGAAGGCTCTACATCAATGATATCACACAACAATGCTACATAGTTGGAATATGGTCGAGGTCTCTTGCTTTCTCTGGAATTCCCTTCTGGAGCACCATACTTTTCTGCATCTTGAATAATCTTTCGTTCCTAGGCTGGTCTTCTCTTGTGAGTGTTCACCTCTTGGGATGGATTTGCAGGTCTTTGCGGTTTTGTCATATCATGGTCTTCAGGTTCTTCTGGAATCATCTCTTCCATAACTGTATCTCTAACTCTAGGAGCTTCAGGTTCTTCATAGGATTGAATCAGCCACGATCTTATGAAAGTTGTATCTTCATCAAAGGTAACATCTATGTTGGTCTCGATCTTCTTGAAGCCTGGTATATAGATTATGTAATCCTTTGATGAGTCATTGTATCCGACAAAGATGTCCTTCTTCCCTGAAGGCTCCAACTTGGTTCTTTTCTCTTGTGGAACATGTATGTATACAAAACAACCAAATATTCTGAGATGGCTAACTTCTGGATTTTCTCACGGTAAACATCTCTTCAGGTGTCTTGTTCTCAAGTACATGGTGTGGAGTTCTGTTATGTACATAGACCGTTGTTCTTGTTACTTCTTCCCATAAGTACATTAGAAGGTCCTGGTCATGGATCATGGTCTTCACTGCTTCCATTATTGTTCTATTATTTCTTTCCGCAACATCATTCTGTTGTGGGTTGTAGGGAGTGCTCATCTCCCTCTTAATCCTTGATTCTTTACATAAGGTTTTGAAATTCCTCTAAGTAATTCTCCTCCATTATCTTATCTTAAGGTCTTTATTTTCTTTACAATATGATTTTCTACAATGGATTTGAATTCTTTGAAGTTTCTAAATACTTCGTCTTTAGTTTTCAAGAAACAAATCTAGGTTTTGCAAGAATAATCATCAATAAAAGAAAGATAGTATGCATACCCACTTAGTGAGTTGGAAGACATAGGTCCACATACAACCAAGTGAATAATATCTAAGATCTCCTTGGCTTTGTTGTCACTACCTGGAATTATTTCTTCACATTCCTCCCTTTTGCACATACATTGCATATCCCTTCATGTTTTGTTTGGATTTCAGGTAGACCAATCACCATCTTGCTCACAATTAGTAATGATTTGTAGTTTATATGAGAAAACCTTCTATTCCATAATTCACTTGGTCCCATAGCTTCACGAACCAATCTGGTTGTCCCTTGAGTTTGTACAATCCTCCCTCTTGCACTCCAATCACTAGTGCATCATCAAATTTTTTACCTTAAGGCCACATAAGTACTTGGCCATCAACAAATGCAACTCAAAATCCTTTCTCATCTAAGGATGAGATGGAAAGTAGGTTCTTATTCAGTCCTAGTACATATAGGGAATATTTCATCTTAATAGGATTTCCTAATTCAAGCTTGTAAGAAGCTTCTCCTACCCCTTTGATGAGATATTGGTAATCATCTCCAAGTTTCACCTTGTGAGGTGAGTCCTTTCCTTTTCCATCAAGTTTTTGAGAGCATCCTTGAAACCTATCATGTGCTTGGAAGCACCACTATCAATAACCCAATCATTGTTTCCAAGAGAAACAATACCTGTGAGTGCTGAAATCAGAAGATATTCTTCATCACTTGAAGAATATTCCCTTACTTTCTTCTTGATTGGTTCATCATCCTCCGCAACATGAGCATGATGCCTCTTCTGATTTCCTTTCTTATTGTTTCCTTTATTCTTGGGACAATTTCCTATAATGTGTCCCATCTCATCACAATTGTAGCATTTGAAGTTTGAGTATTCTATGGGAGGTCTTTGATTCTTGTGGAATCTTTTAGACTTGTGAGAATGATATTCTTTCTTGCTCCTCTTTGCATGAGTTACCAAGGCTTGATTATCTTCTTCACCTAACTTCTCTTCCCTGGCTTCAATTCTTTCTTCTTCCTGAGTGCAAGTTTCCCAAAGTGCACTGAATCTAATAAGTTTCTTTTTGGAAGATATCCCTTGAATAAATGACTCTCGTGAACTTGGAAGACCATTCAAGGTGGTCATTACAAGTTCTACATTCTCAGCATGGTCTCCAATAGCTTCTAATTGATCTCTGGTATGGGAAACCCTTGTGAAGTAATATTGAATGCTTTCACATCTTTGCATGTTCACACCCTTGAGTTGAGTTCTCAATGTCATGTTTCTATTAATGTTCTTTCCTTCAAACAATCTCTTCAGTGCATCAAATATCTCTTTCGGAGTTTGTAGAGATTATTTGTGGGGGATCAAGTGATCCTTGATGGAATCAACAATGATCCTCTTAGCATTAATCAAGTTCTTCTTGTTCTTGGCCTTTTCTTCATGCTCTGAAACTTCTTCTTTGATATAATTGTCCAACTCATTCTCTTCTAAAATGAGCATCACTCTATACTTCCAGGCACGGAAGTTACATGCTCCTTCAAGCTTCTCCTCAAGCTTGGTATGGTCTTTCATCTTGATAAAATGAGAACCTCAAATGGAAATAGAGATAGTAGCACTTACCAAATGAGATGCTCCAACCAATTGCTTGCTTCACTGTCTTCTAAGATCTAACTTTAGGGTGACCTAGGGTTTGTCAGAGAAACCCTAATTTTTCAACTTCGGGATATTGAAAACTGAGTGGAGAAAAATATGTGCTTCCCTAAGGCGAGTTGAGCAAAGGTCCTTTTTCTCCAAAACTGTGGATAGAACTTCCAAAAACTTGGTGCCCTAGTTTTCTCGAGCTGTAGTGGTAGGCCCAAAAATGAAAGTTCTTTGTTCTGAATTCTGCCTCCACAGAAAAATGCGCCCTACTATGGAAATTTTCCTTCACCTCTTTTTTCATCCAAACTATGGTGAAAATCCTCTTGAAAGAGAAACCCTAGTTTTCACTTCCGGCAGTTGCAACTGCACAATGTTTTATTTCAAGCTAGCTCTAAAACCATGTTATAATTTTAAATGCAATAACATAAAGGATAACTAGAATATAAACAAACACATCATAGACAATAGTACACAACAATTCATCCTGGGATCCCTCGTGGGGCAGAAAACCCAACAAAACTTCTTCAGTATAGATTCGTCAGAAAGTACAACGTCAATCCTCTTGCAATAACCCAAAACAATAAGACTTGAAAAGTAGCTACTCTCCTTGACTCTATCTCTCTACTCATGAGAACTTGATGAGTGAGTGAGGTAACCAAATTAGGAGTGCGAGCCTCCTATTTATACTAATCAGTGACTTGACCTTTTTCCCTAGTAAGGCCGACTTGTCCTCTCAAACAGGGCTCACTTGTCAATTACACAATAAAATATCGTTTTCTGGATTCTTCTAGGATGACATAACTATTAAGGTTTACATTGACTATTTCAATGACTTTTACATGATCAAATACAACATTAATAATTCCCAAAGGAATTACAATATAAATAATACAAATAAACCAAATAAGAATATCTTCCGAAGTTACATTCTTCAACAGCCACCACTTGTTTACAATTAATCAACTAATATTTTTTCCCATTAGCTTTACCTCCCTACCATAAAAAAATCTTTGAAGATTATCAATTTGCTTTGTAATTCCTCTTGGGGATAGCATAATATAATTCTGGTAAATAGCTAGTGAAGATAAAACCGATTTGATCATCACTACTCTACATGCTAGATTAAGCCATTGAGATCACCATTGCTCCATTTTTTCTTGATTTTTTCCACCATGGATTTCCAATCCAAAGATTGAGGTTTCTTTAAAAAGACAGGGATTCCTAAATAAGTGAATGAATTCCAATCCTTCTTAACAGAGAATCCTGACATATCATCTATAGTTTTCATATTTGAAGCAGACAAATTCCATCCATAAACACAACACTTCTGGTTATTGGCTTCACCTTATGTACCCCTTAAGTATTTATCCAGTATGGTTTTGAATCTTTCGGCTATTATTCCAAGGCTCCCCCTAGCATAAAGTATCATCAGCAAACTGTGAGTGATCCATCTCTTTTACTCCTTTAACTATTCTGTGAGTGATCCATCTCTTTTACTCCTTTAACCATTGCTCCATTTTTTCTTGATTTTTTCCACCATGGATTTCCAATCCAAAGATTGAGGTTTCCTTAAAAAGACAGGGATTCCTAAATAAGTGAAGGAATTCCAATCCTTCTTAACAGAGCATCCTGACATATCATCTATAGTTTTCATATTTGAAGCAGACAAATTCCATCCATAAACACAACACTTCTGGTTATTGGCTTCACCTTATGTACCCCTTAAGTATTTATCCAGTATGGTTTTGAATCTTTCAGCTATTATTCCAAAGGCTCCCCCTAGCATAAAGTATCATCAGCAAACTGTGAGTGATCCATCTCTTTTACTCCTTTAACTATTATAATTCTAGGTAGATTGGCTTGAATCCTTTTGAATTCTAGTATTCTACTTAGAGAATCAACCATTAGAATATAGAACAAAGGGGACAAGGGGCATCCCTGTCTCAAACCCCTTTCCCCATGAAACAATTCAGTGGATATTCCATTCACCAAAGGTGCTATCCAAGGACTTGTTATACGTGCTTGAATCCATTTCATAAACATCTCTGAAAAAAACAAATTTCCTAAGAACTGAAAACAAAAAGGAATGGTTCACTCTCTCAAAGCAATTTTCCATGTCCATTTTTATTATCATTCCTCTTTCATTCTTGACTTTACTAGAATGTATTGCTTCTTAAAATAAAATAGTATTGTCGAGAATTTGTCTTTTAAGAATGAATCCCCATTGGATGTATGAAATAATATGAGACAGTAATGGTTTGAATCGGTTGGCTAAGATCTTTGTTATGATTTTCTACAAGGAATTGCACAAAGATATTGGCCTAAATCTTGTGAATGTAGTTGTTTTCTTTTTCTTTTGTAATCAAATCCAAGAATGAGGAATTGGTACTGCCTCCCATTTTGTCTTTTTTCAAAGACCATTTAATCATCTTGCAAATGTCAAACTTTATTATCTTCCATAACTTCCAGTAAATGATATTGTAAATCCATTTGGACAAGAGCTTTATCAAGCTCTAAGCCCAAAATAGCTGAAATAGTCACGTTCTCCTCTATTTCTTTCTCTAATTCATGATTGTCCATTTGATTGACTAACATAGGAATATTGTCTAGCATACCCATTAATGTATCTGAATATGCGTCTTCTTGATTTGATAGAAGCTTTTTAAAATGCATATAAGCCTCCTCTTTTATATCCTTGTAGTCCATAATTGTGTTTCCCTTCATTGTGGTAATTTATTTAACGATGTTTCTACTCCGCCTTGCTATTGCCTTCCTGTGAAAAAAGGTTCCATTCCTATCCCCTGAATGTAACCATAGACTTCTCCATTTTAATCTCCAATGTTCTTCATGTTGTGTGTGTGTGTGTGTGTGTGTGTATTGCAATATTTTGTTTGTTTCTTGCTCCTCAATCCTCTGTTTTAAAGTTATATTTCCTTCCTCCATTTGATTTTGGATATCAACTAGTTTGTCTTGAATCTATTTTTTTCCTTGAGTGGCTCAATATAATTATTTTTGGACCACTTCTTTAAAGCAAATTTGATATGTTTAAGCTTTCATTTCCATATAAAACTAGGGGAGCCTTCCCTTTTCTTTTTCCATGTAGATTTTATTATTTCCACAACCTCAACACTACTACATATGGGTCAAAATTTCCACGACAGTTCACCACAAATAAGTTAAAATCAAATTTTTCATGGAAAACCAATTAAAATTTTGGGAAAAAATGATCTTGTCCCCGACGATCATCACTATAGCGACGCATGCTCCATAACATCGATATAGAGACGGATGTTCGTCAATATAGCGACATACATTGGTTGCGTCGCTATAGTAACGAATGTCGAGGCAAGAACCTTTTTTTTTTACTTTTTAACGGTCATTGACTTTTTGTTTTTTTTAAATTTTATCGTTGTGCATTTTTCGTCGAAACTGTGACCCTCATTGATCTATAAATACATGTTCTTAAGTCATATTTTCACAAATCATTTTCTATAGTTGCGGCGATCTTTTTGTTGGTTTTTCGTTCTGTGATTTCAAGACTCTGGTACTAGTTTGACACATCGAATTTTTGATCTCCTTCGTTTTCCAAGTAAGTTTGACTGCAATGCACTAGTTTTTTTGTGGTTGCGCCCTTTGTGTTCCAACTAGGGCTTCAATGCAATAGAGAAAATGTTTATATAGTTTGGGATTTTTGTGTCAAAACGTAATTTTATAAATTGTTATTTGTGTTAAAATGTAAATTTTTAAATTTTCATTTCTGTTAAAATGTAATTTTTAAATGGTGGTTTGTGTGAAAATGTTTTTTTTCGCTCCTTTTATGTTTTTTATTGGTAGCCTTTGGTTCTATTTAGGTGAATAAAAAATAATATCAAGGATATCTCCAAGCAAGATAGATTTAAAATTAACTATTTCAATGAAATTATGGATTATGCATCTTTTGGATTCGTAAATTGTTATGACTTCAAGAAAATCCTAGAATAAACCATGGAATTAATATCATTTCCAATGTTAGTATTGAAATTGGAATGTTCTAATACATAACTTATGTATCGATCACATTTTATTCTCCATCCCTTTCCTACAATCGTTTAACAATTGATCTAGTCTAGTCTATAACTACCAACAACTCACACATCAACCTAGCAAGTTGGAACACGATGTTACTAGTTATGGTCATGCTAACGATGTCAGCGTCAATGAAAATCATCATCATCACCATCAAGTCTATCCTGATCATCATCATGATAATCATTGTCATCATCATCATAAGCATCTTCGTCATCGTCAGTAATCATCATCAACATCAAAAACAAAACCAACATCATTGTCATCATCGTGATGATGATGATGTTGATAATGAAATCATCATCATTGTAATAAATAGTACCATCATTGTAGATTTCAAGTACACTATCTAATTAGATTTAACTATCCCCCTCGTAGAAAACCAATGAGACCACAATGGTGTATCCTTTCAAACTTTGATAGTCATTTGACAATATCATTATCATCTATATTCATAATCCCATTTGACAATACTTTCAAACTTTGAGGGTCTACATCTATATTCATAGTCCCATTTGACAATATCATCTCAATGTGTTGAAACCTTTTAATCTCTAGTATAATGAACATGAACAATATTACTGGCCCCTCAATTTCTTCTACATTAAATCCATTGGAACCATAATGTAGACTTTCTTGCAAAAAAATAATTATAAACCAACGTAGGGAACCAATTAACCACTCATTATCCTATGGGTATTACCACTTGGAAAAATGGTGTAACAACTCCTTTCACAAATACACTTACAACCCAACATATTAACCCGCTTGGATATTTAGATAGCAATTCATTACTTTATAAGGAAACACCATATCTATTAATATACCAACACATGCATTGAAGTAATATGTAAACTCCTAATTTGTGACATCATTAACACAATTCCTTAGCCCCTTTTTTAAGGCAATATATAAATTCATGTTATGTAGAATGAATATCCATTACCCACCATACGCCAATACTTATTGGAACAACATGTAGTAATCCAAGGGAATTACTTAGGTAATCCTCTACACATGATTAGGTAATCCTCTAATCACATCCTTTAATTTTCGGTCTCCTTTAATCTATATATATATATATATATATATATATATATATATATATGCTCTATTCAATTTAGTTATATATTGATTAATGAGTTTTTTTTGTTCTTATAGGCTATCAGAATGTCAAATAAATATACTTGGGAAGAAAACAATAAGAGGTATGCTGAAATTAAGGCAGCATTGGAGGTGAAGGGTGATGGAAAGTGTTATTTCCTTTGCAATGATTGCAGAGGTTTGAAAAATAGAAGACTTTTAAGAACAACAACTGAAAAAACATTGTAAGGAGAAGGGGAATGTTGAAGGGGGGTATGAATATCATCCCTTGGTAAGACGTTATTCATTACATAATGTACTTCTTGCAATAGTACTGATAATGTATTCACAACAAAAATTATCGTTTTAAATATATGTGTTGTATATTATACACTAATGTTATTGCATTGTTTGTAAATATAAAGACAATGCCCCCCAGATGTCGACCGACAGAGAGCTATTTGCCACATAATAGTAGAAATACTACTTTACAAGGCGACGAGCATGGAGATCATGCTATTGAAGATCGATTTCTTAATGATCCTATGGACGAAGATGATGTTATTGATACTAATGGTGAAGATGAGATAAATAGATTTCTCCAAGACACATTTGCTCCATTGGATGAGGACAACCACCATGATATTCATGATGTTCCTCTACTCGAGAAGTCCCAAGAACCTCTTTATGAAGGCTCAAAAACCAATATTATATCTATTATATTTTTGTTGGTGAACTTGAAGGTTTTGAATGGTTTATCAAACACTTGTTTCACACATATCCTAAGGTATGTAAAGTTGACCATTTTCCTCTATTTTTAGTGTTAATTAATTCGTAAATTAGGGATATGAAATATTTATGACGTATATTATTTATATTTCATTTTTTGTCAATGTTGCAGATTGTTGGGTGAATTTCTATTACCACCATCAAATAATTTACCACGCACAAGTCGAGAGGTATTATTGATTATGAAAGAAATTGGAGTGGAGTATCAAGCTATTGATGCATGTCCTAATGATCATATTATATATTATGGACAGTATGCATCAGAAAACAAATGCTCACAATGTGAAATTAGTAGATATCGAATTGATCAAGTAATAAAATAGGTCCCTCGCAAAGTTCTTAGTTATATTCCCATAATTCAACGTTTCCAATGACTATTCAAGTGCCAAAGTATAGCACAGTTTATGGATTACCATGCGAAGAACAGAAGTGAAGATGGTGTTCTTCAAATGCCTGCAGAAGGTTCTGCATTAAAGAACATTGAAGAAAAATGGTCAATTTTTAAAGATGAACCTCGTAATGTTAGACTTTCATTGGCAGCTGATGGTTTCAATCCATTTGGTGAGATTCATTCTACTTACTCAGTGTGGCCTATTTTCGTCATAAACAATAACCTACCTCCTTGGATGACAATTAAGAGAGAGCACACAATGTTGGCAATGATTATTCCAGGTATTTTTTTGAAAGTAATTATATTATTTCATTAAGTTATTTGTTTAATTGCTGCATGAGAACACCTTTTATATATTGGGACAGATAACTAAATAGAAATATTGTATGTTTATTGATCAATTAGGTAAGTACCAAGTTAAAGATATGAATGTATATATTGAGCCTCTTATCGATGAGCTATTGAATTTGTGGGTTGGAATCACTATGTATGACATCTCCAAACCAATAGGGCAGAAACAATTTCAGTTCCATGGAATACTTGCATGAACAATTCATGACGCTCCCGGGTTAACACATTTTTGCAATATGTAACTTTATGTTGCATGTCATTAAAATTATATGTGTTTACGGTAAAAAACTTGCATTTTTTTTAATTGATAATCTTTTGATGCTATAACATTAATACATATATCTCGCATGTCTTCAAACAAAGGGAAAATTTGCATGTCCAGTATGTGGTCCTAGGATAAAATCTCATTGTTCAAGAAGTTTAGCAAAGGAGGTATTCAATGAGTACATGCACTTCCTCCCTAAGAACCATAGGTACCGAACTATCGAAAAAACAAAATTCAATGGTAAAGAAGAGAATGGAAAGAAGCCACGAAGAATGACACCTCACCTATGGAAGTTGGAATATAACAGAAATCGTCGAGGTATGCAAATTGTATATGTAGCATATAATATGTTCACGTAATATTATGATTTTTATATTTTTACTAAACTTTCTATACCATGGATGTCATCAATTATTGTTAATGTGTTTTTGTTTATGTTTAATGAATGTATTTAAGGCATGAATGGGATTCCATGAGGAATGAAGAGTTATCCCATACAATTCAGTAGGTTTCCTTACTACGAGCACCTACAAATAGCTCATGTGTTTGATACAATGCGTATCGGGAAGAATGTAACAGAAATGATACAGCATACATTAGATGGAAGGTCTCACAAAGATAAAATTGAAAAAATTTGTAGTGACATTGCAGAATCCAATCACGCATTGCAAAGTGTAATTATTTCCAATGCCGGAAATGGGTACCAAAATATTAGTCTTCCATGGTTATTGACGGAGCAACAAAGCAATGCTATAAAAGAGGTCATTCAGAAAATAAGGTTTCCGACGGGGTTTTCGTCAAACATACAAAATATCTTAACCAAAAAATGTGATTTTGGCGGTGTTAAAACTCATGACTGGCATATATTCATTAAGGTAATTATTTACGTATATAATTTCCATTAAGTAAATATTTTAGTAATTGTTCTCTACTATTTGGAAACATTAGACAATGATTTGCTTTTTTCTACAGTACGTTCTACCTCTGGCACTCCCAGCTAGCTTTGACGACAACATAAAACAAGTTATATATTATCTTGGTAAATACATGAGGTAAGTAACAATTTTATATGCATGAAAATGTCTGTTCTTTTCGTTGCATTGCTTATTGACATATTGTGTTTTACAGCGGAACTTTATTATATATGCCTCAATCTGGTTGATCACTGTTATTTTCTTGCATCTTTTGTAGGTGGCTTTCATCTAGAGAAATCCATAAAGAAGATATTAGGTATTGGAAGAGAGAAATTCCTCGTCTAATGTGTGAAATGCATAAGTATTTACCTCCAGCATTTTTCAATGCACAAGAACACTATCTCATACACCAAGTTGAGGACATTGAATTGTGTGGACCTGTAAACTCAAGGTCAATGTGGATGGTGGAAAGGCATTTAGAGTCATTGAAGGAATTTGTTAGACAAAGAGCACATCCTAAGGGTTCTATGGTGCAGGACTATATGCTATTTCAATCCATGGTGCACATCAGTCAGTATCTTCCAAATTTAGCAAAAAAATCAATATGCCTTGTATTTGGCATGTCGACTCCATAAAAAAATTTGAAGGGGAGGTTTTGTTGGGGAAAGGTAGAATGAAGAAAGTGAAAGGTAATTGAATGGTGTACATTTAATTTATCATACAATTAATTTTTCAATTTATGTAATTTTTATTATTCCATTAGTATTTTAAGTTAAACTTAATTGCCTTTAATGATAGCTAATTTACAATTCTTAATTGTTATTTTTTCATATAGTTGGTCATGTGTGGGATGCAATACATTTATATATTGCAAACAATCTTGATTGGATGGAGGAATGGATTTAACGATGTACAGAATACTATGGTACCTTATCATGGGAAGGGGTTAGTAAAATTATTAAAACAGTGCATCGTCATTGAGAAGAATATCTCAAAGAACTTACGCAAAGGGAAATTGATTTAGCATGCGGTTTAAAAGATAAAAATGCAAGTATATTTACCCTGCTCATTTTTTTCGTGGTTTCCCATTGTATCAAAATATTTCTTTCGTTTATGTCTTCTTATATATTTATTTACTGAGTCGGGCATGATGTAGTTGATACATCACAATGCTATGTGGTGCAATGGTCGTAAATTTCGCATCACAAAGTTGGATGACAAGAGGAAAACATTTTATTTTGGGATAATTACAGTTTTTCAAGTCACTAATGTTTCCTCTAGAAGTGACAGGCATCCAGAAGTATCATTAAATAGGTACTATGGTTATTTGGATGATATACTTGAGCATGACTTTAATTCCTTTAAAATAGTTTTGTTTGAGGTTAAATGGTACATGTTGACACAAACCCAGTCAACAAGGGTTCCTCGTAATGTCGACACCCAAACCACCGCGATCTACCTAAGCACCAGTCCAGACAGGTTTAACCTCGTCCAGCAACACCTGCGAAGCAGATGAATTCTCACCTGAGATGTTCAAGGGAAAGCTAACGGAACCACATTTCCACCGAATGAAGGAGGATTTTGTGCATCAACTAATCAACTTATTGCGACATTCAGAAATAGATTTAACCATTCAACTCAGGCATTAAGCATAATTGCAACATCATTCAACAGATCTTATAATTGACAGAACTACTAATGCAGCAGATATAACAGTAAAACATTAATTGCAGCAAGAAAACATCGCATCATTCACAGATTCACATTGCATAATGCATTTGCCACATAGAAACAGGAAAGACACAATGATTCTACTCAAAACTCTGTCGCATCATATTCATCTTCGCAAAACCCAGATACAACAAGATAATCCTTCCTCAACTCATGTCTCTCTCAATCGGTATATCAACACTTACAATGCTATGTCTATTTATAGGCTAGTGCCTTTACATTTGCGGTCCACTTAGGCAACCGTCTAACTACTTCTTAACAAACTTTACAAAAAGGATAACCCAAAAACCCACATAATGCGGTCCAAATGACCCTAAACTACATAAACTAATCGACTTGCGCGTTGTTTTCCTTCTTGTGTGGCATCTTTGATCGTTCGCAGCATCCGCGATGCTGCGCAACTGACTCATCCAACCTACCTTCCAACAGGCCCCTAACACAATCTTGTGGCTTGCCCTCGAGCCACATCAGCTGGACATGGTGTACTCGTTGATCTTCATCCTGAATTCCTCGTACTGCTGATTGATATCTCTGACCTGCTCCTTCACTGCCACAGCCACCGTCTAACTCTTTGCCACATCCTGCACGGATGGATGCTCACGCATATTATCAACAACTTGCCAGTGACCCTCCTGCAACGCGAAAATGTCCTTGAGCGAGAACTGATCTCCAATCTCTTGGAACTCATCGAAATGTGTGTTGAGATTCTTCTGACACTCTTCTGCCTTTGCGACGCACTGCTGCAACTCTTTCAGCTCGGCCGATTTGGTGACCTGAACAACTGGTGGCAGTGTTCTTATCGACATCTTCAGTGTTTCTAGTTGTCCTTCGGCCTCTTGCCATAGCTTGGTCAGCTAGTCCAATTGCTCGTCCTGGACTATGCTGCCCAAAAACTACGTAGTCTCTGCCGTGATTTTTGTCACCGCCTGCTCCAGCTCTCTCGGCTGGGTCACTAGCTCCTCGATGGCACGTTTCCATTCATCTACTTTCTCTTGTAGTGTGCCAAGGTGTAATAGAGTTGTTAAGTCAGCATTGTCACGCTGTAACTGAGCAATGACATCCCCAAGCCACTGTGCGCGCTCTACCGGATCCAGCTGTGTGGTAGGATCTGGTACGTATTGACATGCTTTATAGACTGCCACCTCCAATCACACACCGCTGTCCCAAAGGTTGGATTTCTCCACTATTAAGCGATCCTGCTCTTTCTTCAACTCCTCTAACGCTTGAGCTTTCTCAGCTATCATCTGCTCTATCTTATCTTCCAATTCATCTACCACCTCCCTTGCAGCAACTGCCTTCGTCGTTAACTCTTCCACTTCTTTCTGAGTCGATGCTTCGTTCTCCTGTGATCGCAAGACTTGACCGCTAACATCGTGCTCTCGGTCTGCCATTTCCTAGCTGGAAACCTCCTATATCTACACCAACATCTGTGAAGACAGCACATTGATGTTGATGGACAAGCTGCGTACCTACTGCAGCGAAGCCTGGAGAGCCTCATCGTCGGTCGCAAACACGGTCGAGGGAATTTGCACATTCTGAACCCGCGGGGTAATGCTGAGTGCGCCAACTACCTGCACAAGGGAATCCTCCAGTGCCTTCTGTAAAACAATATTAACTAATGAATCAAGGTGAGATTTTACCTCATTGAAGCCTGTTGCGGCTTGTGCTTCGATTGTGTTAGCTAACGCGTTCGTTGCATTGGTTATGGCCGCTATAAGCCATCCCAACTATGCTTTTGTTGCTAGTCTTGCCCCACTGATCGTACCATGCTCATAGCGCACCTCCGTTCTTCCCTCCTTAGCCTTGCACTCTTCATCCATAGGGGTCTAAGATGACTCTTGATCTGAATCATGATTACCCGGCGGGTCCATCCTTGGTACATCCCACGATAGCCCCATCGATTCTTCATCGTGAGTAATGGATTCTCGCCATTCTACAGGCCATTCGTCAATGATCACATCCAACTCCTCATCAGATAATTTGTATGAGGACTGCAACCATTGCTTCCCTGTATCACGCCGCGCTTGCACATGAATGTTGTGCGGACCTATCGCAAACTTGGAAATCCCTTTATATTTCATGACAACATCCTCAGACAGTCGGGGAACTCGCTCAGCTACTGCCTGTAGTGCTTCCCAATAGAACCAGAACTGTGCTACGCAATCCTTCAGTCTCTCTGGTTCCTGCACTCACCACAAATTCTGATAGCGCACACCCTTTCGGTCTGTTGCGGTAGCAACTTCCATCCCTTGGTAATTGTCAGGCTCCATCCATGCTACCAATGCAATCAAAATTAGAATCCAGCTGTACGTGAATGCCCCTTTTCCTTCATGGACCGTTAGTGCATCCTCGTTTAACTGGTTCAACAAGAAGAGTGACCAGTTCATCTATACGCCCTTCGCGCACTGCTCCTCACACTCCATGACCCCCGAATTGCACTAGTTGGGGTGGGTTTTCCATACAACTTTGCAACATAGAATCCTTGCACCAATGCGGACCACCCTATCACTAATACTACTAGTGTGGTAGGCTCTCCCATCGCATTCCAATCTGTAATGTTGTACCAACTTTGCTTCCCGATTTTTATCATTCTCCTTCCCTCTGAAATACTGTGACGGGTCTGGTCCATCCTTCGGAAAACCCGTGATCTTAGAAATCAAGTCAACTGTGACAGTGACCAGTCTGTCCAACCACAGAGTTTCACCATGAAAGCAAGCCAAAAGCTGTTGAACGCAGGCATTTTCCTTTATCAACCACTAAAGTGCGGCATGTAGATCAAACCCAACAATCCCACTTTGTCCAATCCCTTCTCCCAATCATGTGGGATCTGTGGTGTTGGCCCAACTTCTCCTGCTACTTGCGGTAAAAAAGGTTCTGTCATAACATCCTGCAGCACCAGCAAATCATGGTCGTCATACTTCAACTACATCAGTGCAGGAACAATGTCGACAGTGCAGACCATGCCTGGTGGAATCGTCAACATCCTGATTTGGTGATGCTGGTTGTTAGTGGGTTTTCGAGGCTGCGCACCGGGTCAACAGGGAGGTCTATACCCCAGGATATCTGCCATAGATACCCCTTCTCAAGCCGCGGATTCCACAATGCCTGAGCTCGATGGACTCGCCTCAGGGACCTCTTCCACCACCTGTGTTGATGAGCAAGTCTTCCTCTTCTCTGGTGGCGGGGAGCTCTACTACCCTCCCCTTCTCTTCTTCAGGATCATTGATGACCTAAACGACATACTGGCGACTTCCTCCTCAATGGTCACAGGAATGATAGGTGACTCTACCCCACTCGAAATCTCAACCGTATCCGGTTCACTCGGCATTCCGCGCTTTGACACCTACAACACCAAATTGTGGTGCAACCACACTCAACTTGGAAATTCACTCAACACAATGCAATATCGCTCTGCAACTCTACTCGACCTTGCCCAATTCAACACAACATTGTGCAGCTCTATGCACTCTTTGCAAACGGATGGCTTTGGACCATCCTCGGCCCTTTCTTATAGCGCCAAATTGATCCTCCATCATTATGACCAAATCACGCCGATGATTATGACCAAATCCTACATTAATTATCCAAATCCACCATCGATCCTGCCAATCGATTCGGATCTGTAATAAATACATGTCCCTTCACTAAGCATCGATAGTTAACTACATTTAACTATCTACATTTATTACTGATTTGACTGTATCGCAACCCTGCAGTTGTCGTGGTCCAGCTCCCAAACTGCGATACAAGTCCTCTGACTTGCGCATCCTGTCCCTGCTGGTGCGCCATCCTGCCACCTAGCATCCTGCACACTTTTTTTTTTTTACAATGCGTTTAGGAATCACGCTGCTCCGAGCCTATCCTGTAGGGCTTCAACCTACTACCATTCACCAACTTCGAGAGCATCGCTCCATCTAACTGCAGCAGTTGTACTGCGCCTCCTGAAGTTATGCCACTGATGCGATATGGACCGATCCAACTAGAAATTCAGACAATCTAGGCAATCCCTCATATACCGGCAACTCAACAGTCTCAGTCGCAACATGACACAGCGACTGGGTGATCAACCCACAATTTCAGAATGAGACCTCATGCAGGTGATTCTACCAATTCTTTAAAACATCATCTGATTTAAAAGATGCAGAGATGGATCTGCGCCAACCAAGTTCTCCACTAGCAATCAGATGGATGTAGTCTTCTGAAATGTTGTATGCATGATCCCTAGTTGGATCGGTAGGCAACTATCTTTGGTATGCCCTTCTACATGACATCGCATACACAAATCCTCTTCACGATGTTCTTTACCCTTCTTAAGGTCTTATAACTGTATTGTCAAGTTGGCCAGTTGTGTCTGAATCTGCGACATGCCAGCTGTGTTCTCACCAATCGGTGAAGCTTCTAACCGCATTGCAATCTCCAGAGCTTCACTCGGCATTGTAATGTTTTGTTGCATCAACGGGAGTCGAATATGAGGTAGAAACGCTGCGATGAACCATTACTTGTGTTGGACATCACTCATGTCAAAGCTGACCCTTACCATCAGTGTTTTGAACCGTTGGTCAAAATCCCACACAGTTTCATTTGGATACTGCTTAATCTCTTTTAGTTCTGTAATATACTACGCTTCAGACTTGGGTTTTCTGAACTCTACAATCAAACCTTTTCTAACTTCCTCCAGCGTCTTCTCTGGAGTGCCTATGGGAGCTTGTACAAACTTCATAAACCAGTCCAATGCGTGACCTCGAAGATTTGTCACCAACTAACCCTTCTTTGCATCATCATCAGTAATCTGCTTAACAGTACATACTGCTTCACATAAGAACCAATATTGCTCTGGGTTGTTAGTGTCATTCCCATGGAACAAGGGTAACTTTGCATCTTCACGTGCCATCCTGGGCTTCCTTCCTACAATCGTTGAGCTGCTAGCAATCAAATTTTGTTGACACGATGAACACTGCGATGTCAAAGTTGTATTTCTTCCTTGTTGTGAGATAGTGAGCGGAGGTGTGGGTACGTTGCTTCTGGGGGTTATTCCTGCTTCTATCCTGGGCGTAGACTGGTTGTCCTTGTCGACACTGTGAGGTCACTTCATCCTGTGTGGTCTTCCTTCGTGGATTTGTGTTTCGATCACAGTAGGACCTTCTCCTGTCCTCTGCCTCTTCTCTTGTCGAAACCTTGCTCCTCCCCTCATAATACCACTCTCTTCCTCAGCTTCCTCCACAGTCTCATCATGACTTGCACCCATCTACCCCGTATCATTCCATGTACCACCCCCCTGCTGTCGCAGTATCCACAGCCTCCACCCACCAAGATTCCACTGGTCGAGGTGCATCTTCAGTATGCCCTTTTCGCAAATAAGCATCTTAATGGAAAACTGTAGTGACAACAGAAACCTACCTCTTGGTCTGTTGAAAAAATCCCTTTCAACTTCACTATAATAATTTGTCATATCAACTACAAAATCGGTGATATACCCTTCCAGTATACTGTCGACCCAGACCTCAATAGCCCGCGATGCTTTGTTGTCTACTTCTTGCAACTCCTGGATCAGTTTAGGGGTCCAAGATGTCGGCTCACCACCTTGGAAATTTCACTTCTGATAGGTCAATTTTGCTAACCATTCATACAGGATGATTGGGAATTCGCAGAAAAAATATTCGTGTGGTCTGTCATGTATATACTTTTCCAGCCACCAATCCATCGACAACCCACAATTCTGATTTTCTTTTTCAGCGAACTCTCACAATTTTATGTCGAACAAATCTTGAATCTTCGGTCTTGTCGGATGCCACAACATATCCTCCTTTCACTTCACACTACGATCCCGGCAACGGAACCATTTGTTGACACAAACCCAGTCGACAGGGGTTCCTTGCACTGTCGATGCCCAAACCACCGCGATCTCCCGGAGCACCAGCCCAGA
>BSBM01000262.1:407500-420000 GCA_027924585.1 Larix kaempferi
ACTCCCATGGACGTGGTTTTCCCCGTGGAGGTGGACTTCATATTTCTCGTTATTGTGATGTTGTGATTAAGGTGATTGCCTGTTTTAGCTTACTAACAGCAAATACAGAAATATTGCATTATCTTTGTGAGTGTATTGAGTAAGTTCTTGGAGCTTCCTTGGGGACTATAATCGTTAAGGGTCGAAGGGCTCGGTAGACAACGTCGCCGCAGCGATAGGAGATTGTGTTGCTGCGACGGGTGCGCTAGCGAGACGACGCATAGAATATCCGCGCAGAGGATAATTGGCCCGAGCGAAGGAGAGGAATTACCGCGCAGCCAAGCTGCTGAGTCGGAGCTTGAGAGCTGTTGCGTTCATAAGTCTGAAGAGGGGTCAGTCCTTCGCCTTAGAAGAATCATCAAAGAGGAAAGAGCAATCTCCGCGTCGCCAAGGTTAGGGAAACCTGATTCCTTAGCCCCCCCATAGCCACTTCGGGTGAGACCTAGAGCTGCTGAGCAGCTCGTTGCCGAGAGGGCCAGTGCGCCAAGGGGTTTTGTTGCTGCGCTTCATTAAAACCTGGGTCTGTCCAAAAAAGCAGCCAACAAATGGTTCCGTTGCCGCGTGAATGAGATTTGTTATTGCAGCAACACGCGAGATTGAGGTGAAACGCAGAGAAAGAAGGAGCCAACAAATGGTTCCGTTGCCGCGTGAATGAGATTTGTTATTGCAGCGACACGCGAGATTGAGGCGAAACCCAGAGAAAGAAGGAGCCAACAAATGGTTCCGTTGCCGCGTGACTGAGACTTGCTATTTTTGCGACGTAGAAGATTGTTGCTGAGCCAACAAATGGTTCCTTGCTCAGCTAACAAATGTGTTACTGGAATCCTACAGCTACAGAAATTCAGGAGTGGTTCGACTTAAAGGCTAAAGAGTTCGCTGAACAAGAAAATAGAAGCTCTAGACTCCAGCCAGAAGAATGGTTGCAGAAGTATATCTATACTGACCTTCACGAAATCTTCTTTGTCACATTTGCACTTGAGTTACATGCTTGGATAGCCAAGTTAGCAGATACTAGACCCACTGTGCATATTGATCGACCAGTCGCTTGGACGCCTGAGCTAGTCAGTATTTTGAAGCGGGTAGATAATTCTGTGTCCCGCGCAGTAGACTTTTGGTTGAATAGTCTGCTGGAAGGTTTCATCACTGAGTTTGCAGTGGATACAAGAAAGAGTTTCAGTGAAGCTGAGAGGAGTTTCTTCCAAGCACATAGAGGTAAGTTCCTGAATTCTTTGAACTTATCGATTAAAATGCTTCTGTATGAAAAAGCAAAACTATGTATAGCTTCAGATGCATAGTATAGACAAGTAATGTCCGTACACTCTGATAGTGACCCTGAAGTTATTGGTTGCACTCGTAGTGGAAAACGGTATAAAGTAGGCCTTGACCAACATTCTTTTGAGTCGAGCCCAGAAGACAGTCAAGTTCCTAGAGCAAGCCACATAGAAAGACAAGGGAACGCTCATATCCCTTACTACCCTTTTACACCGCAAAAGCCAGACGAAGCTCAGTATAATCCCGCAGTAACACCTTCTAGTAGCCCACACGGTACTTCCAGTACCTCTGTTCCACCTTTGTTCAAACAGCCCAGAGGAACTGCTACAGCACCTCCACCTCAACCTAGCGCAAGAAAGATGGGTGATGACATGAAACTACCAACTTTTAGAGGAATAGGGATAGAAGACCCTGAGCAACACTGGTTCCTATGTGAAGCCATTTGGACAATTAAGCAAATTAATGATGATGCTGTTAAACTGGTTCAGTTAGCAACCACACTAAGAGAAAGAGCCTTAACGTGGTTCATGAAATACTCAGCAGCACAGAATAGGACGCTTGCTGATGTGAGAAATGCAATGATTAGAGAATTCAAGAAACCTAAATCAGAATCACAGTGCATAACAGAGCTCAAATACATAAAACAGTTACCTACAGAGTCAGTATGGGACTTTGATCAAAAGTTCAAAGCCTTGATAGATCAAGTAAGCTCTGAGTTTGCACCACAACAGCATAAGGAATGGTTCATTGTTGCGCTGCTTCCACACATTAGACTTCCTCTTATGCAACAGAATCTCACTACTCAGGAACAAGCTCTAGAGATGGCTATGAAACTAGAAGCTTCACCAATTTCTGGAACAAGCAACGATGTTGAAAAGTTGCAGAACCAATTAGCAAACTTAACCTTGCAAGTGCATGATATTAAGAAAGGAAAGGATGTTAAGGAGGAGATATGGTGTACAAAATGTAAAGCACAAGGTCATTCAAAGGACCATTGTCCCGCTTTCATAGAGTATATTGCAACTGGAGCACCTAACCCTTTACCACAGCCACAGGGGCCTTGGTGTGAAATCTGTAGAACTAGAGGTCATAGACCACAAGAATGTCACTTACTTCAGAAATATGTACAAACTCCAAAGAATCTATATTGTAATTTCTGTAAATCAGTAGGCCATGATGAAAACAATTGCAGAGCATATGACCTTATGATGGAAAGGAAACACGATGTTTATAGAGTACAATCAGAAGCACAAGGACCCGTAACAAGTCCACAGTATGACCAAACTCGCGACGGCCGAACAGGAAATTACAGAGGCCGCGGATACGCAACAAATTTTGGCCGCGGAAGAGGCCAGATCACTTGTTATAATTGTGGAGCGCAAGGTCATTTTGCAAGAGATTGCCAAAACCCTACAACCCTTTGCAGATATTGCAAATCTTATGATCATATCATTGAAGAATGCCCTCAGTTGATGACTAAGATGCAAGCAAAGACGCCACAGGTCAACCAGAATATTCAATTGATTGGAGCAGAAAAAATGGAACCAGACCGTACAGTTAATATCGTGACGCGCAGTGGAGCAACCACTGGTGCGCCAGAGTCGGGAACTGGAAAGCAAGCGACGCAATGGGTGTGCCGCGCTAATATTAAACCAGCCCCACTTAATCTGCATAAGCAAAAAGAAGCATTCAAGCAAGCCCAAGAGTATTTCAGAGATCCCAGAGCCTCAAGTTCTGTCGCAACTCCGCATAATGATATTAGATCGCAAGTGCTAAGACAAGACAACCTGGTACAAGAACAGGCCACTACATCCGGAAGACCTGATGAAGAAGATTGTTGGTTTCTACTCTGGGCAGACCCGGGTTAGCTATACCTTTTAGACCAACATAACCCTTAGCTCACTAGCCCTTTCGGCAACAGGTCGCAGAAGCAACCTGAAGTCTCACCCGAAGTGATTCTAATGGGGTGGCAGAAGACTCAAGTGTCCTCAGCCAGGTTCTGGGGCATCCAGGGTGCTTAAACCCCTCCTTAGTCCTTTCCAAAAGGACTAACCTCTCTATTTCTATTACTCGGGCTATACCTCTGTCTTATCGCATTACGCAGGTAGCGCGATAAGCCTCCTCCTTATATGATCCTATCTAGCGATACTTAGGATATTGCTGATGCGATATCTCCCTCCTTTCTGTCCCTGCAGTATGTGACGCTTAGCCACTTCCTAGTTTGATACGCTGTTTCAAGCACCCTTATCCGCTTACTGAGAGATCTTAATATCACTTAGTATCTAAGCATAATCCTCACCAATGTGCTTAACCCTTAATACTTCACAACGATGTGACTGTATAAAATATTACTTTAAGCAATGTTCTAACTAAACTCTTCATGCATTATGCTCATTCAATACTCACGCATTATCCTTTATTGAATCAGAGATCTATTTCACTAGGATTCAACTATGAATTCCACAATTGTTACGCATCAACCAGAACTGAACTGATGACCATATACATTACTTATAAACTGAAAGACGCATTCATGTAACAGTAAAGATAAGCGAATAAGAGCAACAATCACACACACGCAATCACACTACTCAGATATTTACGTGGTCCACTTCCAGGAGGGAAGCTACACCCACGGGACTTGTGCTTTCTATTAACAACTTGAGAGAGTAAAACACAGTTCCGCCACAACCCTTTGCAGCAGAGGTCTTCTGGGAAACTCCACTCCTGAGGGAGCCCTTCTCTATAGACCTCTCTTCTTCTCCTTCCTACTCTTCCACTGACTCTTACAAGGTAATCTCTCTCTCTCTCAATCCCTGTGGATTGCACACTCTGCTCAATGAGTCGACCTCCGATCTCTGGAAGACATTCGGACTCTGTATGATCAAAGACTCAGCTACCCTCTACTTAACAACTTTAGTAATTATGTGTCCAACATTTTACATACAAAAGACTCCTATATATAGATGGCCCGAAGGTCTCATCGCAGTTACAAAACTGTGGGCCTTATCCCAACAGTGACTCAACCCTAACCACTTACAGTCAACTAGCTGTACTTTCATGGCCGCCTCTTGTCTCGTCGCCACTTCCTGTAGTCCTTAGTCTTTAATACATCGGCCCGTTGCTTCTTCTTTGGTTCAAGCCACGCTGACTGTAGTCCTTCTTCTTAATGGGGGTAGCTGAACCCTCTCTTCATCTTCGGCGCCTTTATTACGGTGGTTGAGCTCTCCCTTCGGCCTCTTCCTTGTACCACATGCTTTGACTTTCCTGTACCTATCGCCGCAATTCCCGTCGGAATTTGCGCTACGGCGATATCTTTGCCTTGTCGCCAAAATTGGTACTTTCTCCCCAAAAATGGTTATCTTTTCCAAAAATTAGCAGCTTTCTAAATGCTGCGAAAGTTCTCTCCAACAAAGATGCACTAGGAACTGTCCATACTTTTCTGAGGAACTGCTTAAAGTTGTTGCGCAATGAAAAACCAACTATGGAACTCCAACACCTATTGGATAAATGTCAACAATCTGCTTCGACGAACACGCCGCAGCGTGTTGTTCACCAGATTGGGAGTCACATTAGAACTGGAAAAGAGATGAGGCTCACAGCGCAGATTGGAGCATTTGAGATGGACGAAGTCATTCTAGATTTGGGCTCAGAAGTTAATGTTCTCACCATGCAGACATGGGAACAGATGGGAAGTCCTCAACTTACAAGATCCCCCATCCAGCTAAGACTCGCGAACCAGCAACGAGTCTCTCCATTGGGCAGATTACCCAATGTACCTATTGATATCGAGGGAGTAAGAAGTTCTGCAGACTTTGAAGTAATCAAAATTCTGGATGATAGTAGACCTTACCCAGCACTTTTAGGTATAGACTGGGCATTTGATAATTTGGATGTCATTAATTTAAAGAAAAGACAAATGACCTTCGAGGACGACCAGATTAGGGTCATTGCACCGCTTGATCCTATTCAAGGACCCACGTATATAGAACCCATTCGGGCAGAAGAAGAAGCGCGCCAAATGGAAAGTTTGTATCAGATGACTGCTAGTCAGAGTGACTATGTTAATCCTACAGCAGATGGCCATATCAGCTGGCGATGCGATAGCTCGTGCACATCAGACTCAGATACAGGATTGGCAAACTGGCAGAATCGCTTACATGAGGTTTCTACAAGACGTTGCGCCATGATGACTAAATCCATTTGATGGATTGGCACGGAATTGACTGACACTCCAATTTTTGATGGTTTAACTAACGTAAGTGAATTCATACAGGCATATGAACAACAGCTTCCAGAACAGCAGCGCATACAGGCATTAGATGTATCACTGCGCGCTACACCCGCAAGATGGTGGGGTGCGCATAAAGAGAATATTCACACATGGCAAGACTGTCGCAGATTGATACTGCGCAGATTCCAGGACACTACAGCAGAAGTATCGCGCAAATATGAGGGACAGAGTGACCCCAGGTCACACATTGAAGCATGCATTCAGCAATGGTCGGATATTCCAGAAGATGAGTGGGTTCACCTATTCATCCACACATTGGACACATTTCCAAGGAACTGGTACACTGAAACAGAATTGCGCAGAGGCACTCTTACTTGGCCTCTTATGATAGAAAGTTTTCAACTTACCTTCAGCTTTGAGTCAGAGCATCCAAGTATTGATCAGGCTTTGAAGTGTATTAAAAAGAAGGTATTCGAACCATGTCTATTACCAGAATATTCCCAACCAGATTGGGCTGATCAGATAGAACATGCCCTGGAATGCTATAATTTCACCACTGGAGAAGAGGAGGATGATCCTCGCAACATCAATATTCCAGAATCAGAAGGGACGCGCAATGTTGAAGGTCCTCAGCTTGATATCCCTGCCGTTACAGAACACATCAAGCTCAAAAAGTTTAACATTGGTACAGAATCCGAACCCAAGTTTGCTTCTATAGGAGACTATTGGGATGATGAAACTGTTGGGCATATTTCAGATTTATTACGTGACTACTAGGATATCTTTCCTACCAAGTTCACAGAAATGAAAGGCATCCTAGGAGACTTAGGAGTGATGCGCATACCTCTGAAACCGGATGCCAATCCAGTAAAGCAGCGCCCATACAGGTTGAACCCGCGCTATAAAGAAAAAGTCAAAGAAGAAATTGACAAGATGCTCGCAGCAGGTATTATTGAGCCAGTAGACGAAAGCGATTGGATTAGTCCTATGGTTGTACAAGAGAAGAAGACAAAAGGTGAAATAAGAATTTGCGTGGACTTGCGCAAACTCAATGACGCATCAGCGCATGATCCATTTCCTACTCCCTTTACATATGAAGTGCTTGATAATGTTGGAGGGCAAGAGGCTTACTCCTTCACTGATGGATTTTCGGGATACCATCAGCTCAGAATTCATCTAGACGACCGCCATAAGACTACTTTTGCGACTGAATGGGGATCATTCCAGTATACGGTAATGCCCTTTGGTCTTAAAAACGCTCCTGCTATCTTCTCTAGAGTCGTTGTTGCTGTTTTCAAAGAATTCATCCATAAGTTTTTAGAAGTCTATTTTGATGATTGGACTGTGTTTGGTTTACTAAAGAACCATATGGGGAACCTGCGAATGATGTTAGCAAAATGTAGACAGCATCAGATTTCCCTTAACTTGAAAAAATGTATCTTCTGTGCTCCTTTTGGTATTTTGTTGGGTCACATTGTATGCAGACAAGGACTCCTGATGGATCCTGCGAAGGTTTCCATCATTGCTAATTTACCTGCGCCCAACTCAGTCAAGCAATTGCGCACTACATTGGGACATACTGGATACTACAGAAAATTTATCAAAGGATATGCAAAGATCACAGCACCTATGGAAAGATTGCTGAAAAAGGATTCGAAATTCCAATGGACAGAAGAATGCCAACAGAGCTTGGACACACTTAAAGACAAGATGATCAGAGCGCCAATTCTAGTTTTCCCAGACTGGAATAAACCCTTTCATGTTCATGTTGATGCTTCTTCCATAGCATTGGGGATCGTACTTACACAACCAGGAGAAGGAGGTATCGATCACCCCATTGCTTACTCTAGCCGGAAGCTATCCATAGCCGAGAAGAACTACACTACTACAGAGAGAGAAGGACTAGCTATGGTGTACGCCCTACAGAAGTTCAGACACTACTTACTGGGCGCACATTTTAAAATGTATACTGACCATTCTGCTTTAAAATACTTGGTCAATAAGCCAGTGTTAGGGGGAAGAATTTGCAAATGGATACTGCTCTTTCAAGAATATGATTTTGAGGTTATTGTAAAGCCAGGTAGATTGAATGCAGGACCTGACCACTTATCTAGGATCGAGTCAGGAGAGGAACCGACAAGTCTGGAGGACAATCTGCCTGACGCGCAGTTGTTCTCTATTCAAGCAGCAGATGAATATTATTCTGATATCCTTGAGTTTCTCACTATTGGACAAGCACCAATTGAGTTTACAATCCAGCAGAAGAAACAACTTGTCGTCAAAGCCGCAGACTTCACTTTGATAGCAGACCAGCTTTATAAGTTGGGCCCCGATGAAGTCTTGCGCAGATGTATTTTACCACATGAAAAGAACTCTATCATCGCAGACGCGCACTCAGGCACCGCAGGAGGCCATTTCGCAGGAAAGCCGACTGCTCAGAAGATCTTAGCCGCAGGTCTTTGGTGGCCGACATTGCATAAGGATACTAAGGAACTCTGCAAATGTTGCGATGTGTGCCAGCGAATAGGAAAACCTTCAAGAAGAGATGAAATGCCGCTAAGACCTCAGATAACACTGCGTGCTTTTGATAAATGGGCCATTGATTTTGTAGGTCCTATCAACCCACCAGGAAAGAGAACCGGTGCAAGATACATCATCACAGCTACTGAATACCTCACCAGATGGGCTGAGGCTAAGCCAGTGAAGAACTGCGACGCTGCCACGGCCGCGTAGTTCATTTTTTAGAACATTATCACTAGATTTGGATGCCCAGTGATTCTCATGAGTGATCAGGGTACACACTTCCTCAATCAGACTATAGAAGCCCTTACTGAGGAATTTAAAATTAGTCACCATAAGAGTACACCCTACCACCCTCAGGCTAATGGTACAGTGGAGGCATTCAATAAAATTCTTGAGAATGCCCTGACGAAGATCTGTAATCAACAAAGAGATGATTGGGACCTTAGAGTTACAGCTGTATTATGGGCTTACAGAACCACATGCAAGAAACTAACAGGCCACACACCTTTTAGTTTGGTGTATGGACAAGAAGCAGTTATGCCTATCGAATACATTATTCCCAGTCTCAGAATTGCGCAAATTACAGAAATGACAGATCCTGATACTATGAGCGCAAGACTTTCACAACTGCTTGCCCTAGAAGAAGACCGACTTTTAGCCGGATTTCATCAACAGGTACAGAAGGCAAGACAGAAAGCCTGGCATGACAGGCACATCAAGAATAAGCACTTTGCAGAAGGAGACTTGGTACTCCTCTATGATAGTAAATTCATAAAATTCCCAGGCAAGTTTCGTGTACACTGGTTAGGCCCTTTTGAGGTGATAAAAATAACAGAAGGAGGAGCAGTTCAGCTTGCGAAGCTGAATGGAGAAGTACTGCCTACAATGATCAACGGGAGTCGGCTCAAGCTTTACCGCAACGGCCACTCCGCCCTGTCGACTTAAATAGCTGCTCAAAGAAATGCAGATGTCCAATGTAGTTGAAAGAGGCATCGCATTATCAGTCTACACGGAAGTTGCGAGACACTCAGTCTCCGGCTTCCTGCGCAGTTCCTAGAAACATCCGCACATATCGAATAAAAATGTGGGATTGAGCGAGCTTATATTTGCACTCTTGCGAAGTTTTCCCCGGGATGTTGAACTGTCGCTCTTGCGCAGTTCCCTGTGATAAATTGCCGCTTCAAGTTCTTGTTGTGGAACCCTATAGGCACAGTTTCCTAAGCTGAAATGACCCACCGAAAAATTTGAATTACAGCAGTTATGTAACCGCGTCTGAGAATAAATGAAGGATAAGCCCGCCATTTAAGTGTAGCCGCTCTGACAAGATTTGGCTTGATCTCCGTAAGATTTGCATTTAACTCATGCGCCGAAAGCGTTAGCCTATCCCGGAAGCCTGTCAGAGCCCATCCATCACAATAAATGCACCGCAAACACGAAGCAGATCGTAGGGTTGTCAACTCATGCATAGCCGCCTATAGCTAGTAACCCCACTTGCCCGCATTTACTATCACCTTTGGCTATAAATACCCCACACTTGTATATTTTCGGGTTACTTTTCTCAAGCTGCATAGTCTTGTTTGAGAATCTAAGCCATTGTTTTCAGAGCCGAGTTGTGCAGAGTGCTTCCCTTGTTGTCAGCATCCATATCCCACGTTGTTCCGCTGTTTCTGTCCAAGTTCTTGTTACCTATACCCGTTCACGACGGAGAACCTGTCGACTGAAGAAGTTGTTCGTCAATTCCTGCGCCGAGGCCTAGATTTCGGCATGACTACCCCCGTGACTGCTTCGACTTATGTACACCCTGGTTATCAGGACCCCAGACAATCTCCGGCCACACGAGCGTCTTAGCCACATCCAGAAGAGCCCGTTCCAGAGCCGTTGGCCACTATGGTGAATTATATTCCGCCGCGTCCAGACGATGCACCAGAGGTGCATATTCCGAAGAATGCAAAGTATCCGCTTCCATTACCTCCACTACCGGTTGGCGTGCGAATAGAAGGGTCCTTTCTCGGACACCTTCCACTGGTCAAGTTCTCTGATTTCAACCTGGGAGACTATAAAACATATCCTCAGTTCCAGCTAGACCGATATCTGATGGTAGTGCATAATCCCACCAGAAAGGTTGACGAATTCATCCCGAAGGGATTTGCAACAAATCTTGAGCGCCCTGGACTCCTAAACCTGTTAAAGCTACCGCATTTCAGGCGTAGCAATGAAGTGAACGCAGTTGTTAAAACACTGCTATCCTGCGTTCATGGAGGTTACCTTTGGCTCGGGAGACCAATTGATTTAAATGTCGATTTGATTCATCGCATTACTGGCCTGTCTAAGGTTGGTAAGGATCCCAATATCCATTTTATGGGAAAGGAGAAGGATAGAAAACTGGCTGCAAAGCTGGTGCAGAAATACAACCTTACAAGAGGAGGTCGGGCTTATGACCTCACTATAGTAGAAGATGAAGCACTCAGATTTACAGGAAGTCTGCTTGCAAGCAGACTTCTCACCAAGTGCAGACCGAAGGAAGTCACTGGAGCTGTCGTGGAGCTCGCCATCGCAGCTGCGGAGGGAGAGCAGTACAATTGGTGCCTCTTCCTCCTCAATTCTTTTTTGGAAGACTGTCGGAACGTCCAAGATAACCCCAGGCAGTTGTTCCATTTTTCTTGGCTTTTAATTTTATGTGCTCTCGTCGGGTGGAAGGAGCCCCCGAACACTCAGTTCCTTCCGCGCCGCGCAGGAGAACCTGCCGGAATTCGCTATGTTAACCTGTGGGAATCTCCTAATCCCGCGAAGCGCAAGATGAACCGCGCTGTATTTTGTGAATACTACTATCTCCTCAGAGATACCATTCAGGACATGCCAAGGATGAGTGAGGAGATAGCGAGGCTGTATGAAGGGAAGTTGGCCTTTACTGCCGACTTACATCAACTTTACCTCCGACCCTGCGGCATTCAAGAGGAATGGGCCGTAGGCCTTTACAGGATGACCACCGAAGATGTCGAAGAAACTATCAAGTCTTGGTCGGATGAATGGAGGGAAGCTGCCGACATCACATCCGCGATGCCACCCGCCGCTGCGCAAGAAAAGGATAAGGGCAAGGAAGCCCCCGAGCAAAGAAGTGATGAAGGCTCGACAGAGCCAGCAACCAAGAAACAAAAGGTGTCGCATCCCTCTGAGGCCATTCCCTCGGGGATCGACCAGTATTTGAAAGAGCAATTTCGCGAGCTGCGGAACACGCACGCTCACATCAGAAGTGCTCTAGATCTGCATTTTGTGGAATTAAAGGGCCTCGCAGGACGGATTGCGCAGACCCATGCGCCAGCGTCTACTTCGCAGGCGCCACAAGTAACCACAACTACTGAGAGAGTTGAAGAACTTGCAGAAAGACATACTGTCGTGCATATTCCGCGTACCAGCATGACACTTCCAGATCCGCTAGCTGCACTACAGGTAAGCGCCGTTGGGCCCGTTGAAATAAATTTGTCTCTAATTCCTATAGAGACTCTACAGCTAGTACATGAGAAAGTTTCTCTTGAGTTGAGAGCTAGAGAGCTCTCTACATTCCAGGAAAATCAACGACTGCAATCGTAGGAGATAGAGCTGAAGGCAAGCCATAAGAATATCTCCGAGAAACTTGCACTTTACGAGGCGCAAGACATCGGCATAAGAAACGCAGTGGATGAGATTTCCCAGGAGTTGCAGGCTTGCGAGATTCAACTAGACCTCCCTCTGGTTGAGAAAGTTCAAATTATTGGAGGAAGGGTGAAAACCCTGGAGCATGAAATAGTTGCTATGGCTGAGGGCCATAGAAACCAGATTGCCGAGCTGGAAGCTCGTGTTGCTGCGCAGTTTACAGATGATGCACAGGAACAATTTGAAGTGCTGAGCAGAGCTTCCACACAAATGAAGGACAAAATACAGGAAGCCGAGAACCTGATGAGCCAAGCTATGGAAGCTTGGACGGAGCTTGAGAAGCTCCCTTTTAAAGTTGGTCTTTTGGAGCAGGTCCAAGCCGCGGAACAGTCCCTAACTGTTCTGACTGAAGAAGCTAAGGCCTTAATAGGCTTACCAAAAATGAAGAAAATGAGTGAAGTGCGCAGAATGCAACAGCAACTGCACAAGCTCAGAACTGAAGATGAGAAGCTTACCAACAGCATTCAGCCATTTATGGATGAGTATGCTGACATCGTTGGCCAAGTCGAGGCAAAAATCAAAGAAATTGTTGAATCTCAAGAGGTGATTGATGCCATAACTAAAGAAGAAGCCACTGCAGAAATGGTCCAGACAGCTGTGGAGTGTGTCGATGAATTGGACTCCGCTATTGCGGAGTGGACGAAATCATTCGCGCAGACCCAAGCAAAAGCCGTTGCGCAAGTAAAGCCACCACGCGC
The DNA here is from genome assembly GCA_027924585.1 of Larix kaempferi. Taxonomy (NCBI): domain Eukaryota; kingdom Viridiplantae; phylum Streptophyta; class Pinopsida; order Pinales; family Pinaceae; genus Larix; species Larix kaempferi. Next base: position 419,957 of record BSBM01000262.1, read on the forward strand.
TAGTGCGAGTGGCTCGAGGGCGAGCCACAAGTAAGTGTTAGGGG